>VZRX01005358.1:0-101751 GCA_013398075.1 Notiomystis cincta | reverse complement strand
ATATATGACTAGAACACACAAATAGAAATGGCCAAAGGGGAAACTTTCCCCTGTTGCCACTGGGGAATGGAAGGAGGCAGGTGAGTTTAGGTCAGTTTTGTCCTGCATTTTCTCTGGTGATCCAAAGTCCTTTCCATGCTTTGGCTTTCTTTCCAGAACAAGGAGTTTTGGTTAGAGAATGCTGGTGGAAAATGGGACGAGATTTTGTCAGTGAGCTGTGATAGCTGCTGGCTGTCTGCTTTGGATTAAGGTATTGGCCTGCCTCTGCAGATGTCTACAGCCCTAACTGATCCTTTATTTAGCATTTTTGCTGAGATTTGCTCTAAGCTAGGAGCTTGATCTGGGGCTTTCTTGGTAATCAGTGAAGAAAAAGGCACTTCCATAGTGAATTTGATCTTAGATTGGCTCAAATGCTTTCTGGAGGTGTCTGTCTCTCTCCCTCAGCTGTTTAGGTTGCTTAGGGTGACTTAACTCCTAAATAAGGTGCATCAATTCAGTTACAAAGGAGTGTGACCTCCTTAACCTAATGCAGGGATGAGTGGATCTAAAGCAGTGGTAAAAGACAGGGCACCAGGTTTTCTTTCCTGGAAAGGAACTCTGATTTTGGGAAGTACTTTTGAAATACTCTGGATTTTTCTTTTCCCCTCTGAGATGTGTCCTCTAAAGCTGTAATATGTCCCCAAACTTTCTTAGAAAGAGGGGGATGGCAGGAGTGTTTGAGGAGTGGTCCTGCTTGGATAAGGCTTGATTTCTGACAAGCCTTATATTGCTTTATTATTTTAAAAGAAATGAATAGCACAGAGGCTTCTGTATAGGCTTCCTTTTTGGGAAACAATGATCCCATCAGATTGCCAGTATGACTCATGCTGGGTGTTTGAATCATTTTTATTGCACTGCTGATGATGGCTTGGAAAAGTCAAGTTTTGGTCATCAATTCATTCTACGTCTTTTATATTGACTGACTCTTGTATATCAGATACATGGTCAGTTAGACATTTTTATGGGTCCAAGGAAAGATGTTCTGTGTAAATAACATATAGTCAAGAATAAAAAGCCAAATGTGCACATAGGACCTGATAATGGGAATGTATGAAGGCTTTAAAGCTGTATTTTGTTTGTAGTGTACTAAATCAGAGAACTGGATAAAGAAATTGCTCAGCTGATAGAAATAAACATTATGTTAAAGGATTGAAAAGTTTGAATATTACACAGAGCCACATAGTTTTTGTAAGAACCAAAACCATTCCAGGGGGAAAAAAGTATTAAAAACCCCACCAAAAAAACCCAAACCCAAGCAGTAAACATCTCCTTTCCCCTTCTTTGTTTCTTTTCTGTTCTGAATTATTTTTCAAATATTTCCATCCTGGTTGTACAGAAGGGGTGGAGAGGCAGAGAACCAATTATATTATTTTAAAGTAGGTTTTTAATAGCCTGGCAATGGTTAGGCAGCAGCATAGGTTAGCTGTAGTTTTCCCCAGAATTTATTTTTCACTTTATAGCTCTTTCTTTGCCCATATTGCAACTATTTAACACCTCTCTCTGCAAGTCTCCCACCTGATTTCTTTTATAAGTCTCAACTACCCTTTACAACTTACTTTTTCTTTACCTTGAAGCCTCAACTGAGAAGGTTAGAGAATATCAGGCAAATATGGGTTTGGGAGCTGAGAAAAAACAAAAAGAGTGCTTTCCCCCATGGGTTTTGCAGATGCTGTGTGACCTGTCAGGGATACAAGGCAGAGGGACCTTGGTGTAGGCTGAGCCCCAGAGAACTAATTTGGAAGTGTCCCTGTCCCCATCACCACTCTGATTTACAACTCATTCTGTTTAGGAGCACAAAGTAGTTAAATTTGTGGGTTTAGACCTCAAAGGTCACAGGATGCTAAAATAGCTTCTGTTTAAACCCTCGAAATACCTATATATAAATACTGTATTTGAGGCTTTTAATCTCAATGTAAGCTAAATATCAGAATGTTTGCACTTTCCAATGAAGAAGAGCTTTTTTCCACTTTGGCTGTACTTTAATCACTACATTAGACTGTGTTTTAAAATCTCAGTAACGAGCCTCAAGAAATGCTCCAAGAAAACCCTGCAGCAGAGCCTGAGTGTGTTTATCTCATTTCACATTAGTTAAGGGTAAGGTTTGATGTAGTCCCATTATAATCAGTGGGACTACTCCCATTAGTATGGCAAGCAGGATTTGGCCCTTTGTTTGTGATTACACATTCTCTGCCTGGTCTGTTAGACTGAAGGGTATAATAAAATTAAACTATTGGATTAGAATGGTAATTTCAAAACACAAATCAGCAAGGGAACATGATTACATTTGCTTTTGGAGGATAAAGGGAAACATTCCTATTTCTCTCTTGGTGTATCTAGGCTGCCTAATGGAAGTAATTGTGTGTATCCAGAACAAGAATGTGAAAAACTGCAAAAATATGGAGAGAGAAATGTGCTCCTAAAAAGAAAGAAAAAAACCCACAAATTCTTCTGATTCTTTTTGGTGTGCAGATCAGCAAACATTTCTAAGAGCTACCAAGATCATTAAGGGCTGCTCCTGAACAGATTTTATCTGTATAGGACTAAGAATAGATTTTCTGTATAAATAGCCCTCTTTATCTAAAAAAAGAACTCACCTTTTTCTTTTCTTGATGATCTAGGATGGTGACTATAACATGATGTGCTCTGGAAGGGGAAATTACTTTCAGTTTCACTTGGTGTTAGGAACTTAACAGTTCATCCATCCCTGCTTTCCTCCAGAAGATGATGAGAGCATGGTTTGCAAAACAAATGCCCTCATTGAGCAGTTTGCTGTTAAACCTGGTGTTCAGTGCTAAGAGCTGGCTTCCACAGGGCATCTTGGAAATTATTGGAAATTGCCTTATTGAATTATGCACATTTTGGATCCATCTCCCAGCAATTTGCATTTCAGCTTCTACAAAATTCTTTGAAACATAATAAATTAAGCTTCTGTGTTTTCTGTCAGGATAAATAGCATAAACCTCATTTAACAGACAAGCAGAACTAAGGCCACAAATGATTCATGCACTTCCATCTGCACTTGGGTATCCACCACCCTTTCAGCCCTGTGAAAACCATTTTCCCATTGTATTTCTGGTTTCCATTCCTCTCACCACTGGTCCCTGACACTTCAGATTCTTTTTGCACTATAATAGGCTCCAGTACCCTTTCTCTGTAACCCCCTAAAAACATGTCATATTACATTTTTTGCTCAACTTATCTCTTTTTTATTTTTAAACCTACCATGTAAAGGTGCAATCTGCTCATCTTTCAGAGCACATTCACTTTTGCAGAGCAATATAAAAACATCAGAAAGGCCCTGCTGAGGCAGGCAGGGGTCTGTCTAACTCAGGGCACTGTTTCCCATAGTGGCAGCAAGAGATGCTCGATAAAGAGGGTGGATCAGGCTGGCCACTGCCTGCAGTCCCTTCCCTTCTCAACCTCTCAGCAGACACCAGCATTGGATTAGGGGTATTAAAAAGTACATCCTCACCTATTCACTTTAGGATCTGTTGGTGGACCTGATGTCCCTGGAGTTCTTTTTAAACTTGCCAGTGTTATCTGTCTCCATGGCCTCCTATGGCTACAAATTCCAGAAGTTCAGTTCCTGCTATTTAAACACTGTAATTTTGTCTGGTTTAGCCCTGTGTTTCACCAGCTTCAGTAAGAATGGCACCTGGTTTTAACTGGGAGATTTGGTGAGTAACAGCTCTGTTTTCTGATTCCACATTACCTGCAAACTCCAGGACTTTGTAAACCTCTCTCCCATCTTACAGACTTCTCCACAAGCTGAGAAAAACCAGCATTTTCAACGTCTCTTTATTAGGCAGCTTCTTCTGTAACCCTTCTCTGTAGCCTCTCTCCTTCTGCTCTGTCATAGATTCATAGAGATGTAGAATCACAGAATGATTTGGGTTGGAAGGGGCCTTTAAAGGCCATCTAGTCCAAACCCCTGCAATGAAAAGGGAAATCTTCAACTAGATCAGGCTGTTTGGAGCCCATGTCCAACCTCACCTTGACTGTTTCCAGGGATGGGGCATCCATGACCTCTGTGGGCAACTTATGCCAGTGCTTTACCACCCTCACTGTAAAAAATGCCAGCCTTATATCTAGACTGAACTGATTCTTTTTTAGTTATAATTTTTTCCCTTTCCCCCTTGTCCTACTGTTACAGGCCTCCAACAAGTCTGTTCCCATCTCTCACAGACCTCCAGTAAGTACTAAAAGACAACATGATCTTGGCAGAGCTTTCAGTTCTCCAACATCAACTGTCTCAGCCTTTCCTCACAGGAGAGGGGCTCCATCCCCCTGATCGTCTTTGTGTTCTTCTCAGGCTGATCCACATCCTCCTTATGTCCCAGAGCTGGGTGCAGTACTCCACATGTCCTTCCTAGAATGCAGGAACCAAACCAAGGATTCAGAACAGCCATGCTCACCAGGGTGTGTGCAGCAGCTTTCCTGGTAGTTCCTGACATCCTGTCAGGGATTTTTTGGCTGCCATTGCAGCAAATACAAGTGGGCAGTGAATATTCGGCATGTTTTTTTCTTAACACAGAGGGGGAGGAATGGAAAGAAGTAGTTTACTTAAGCTTTAAATTTTTCAGGATGGAGTCTTTAAATAATCATTTGAACACAAGCTACAAAATGAGGCATTTGACATTTTTCTAGTTTTTTTACAGGTCAGGGATTTTTTCTGCTCACAGTTTAAGGAAGCGACAGAAATGTAGTTCCAGTGGTGATTAGGATGGTTTATGGTTAATGCCAGAGGTTTATGGGTAGGAATGTCCAGTACAGCAGGTTATCTTTAGTCTGCCTAAAGCAGCTTCTGTGTGCTTTATTCTTGTTGTTTTTCAAATTAACTGGTACTGAAATGGGACCAAGATTTAAGAAATTGAACAGAGAACAGGTAGAAAATGTCCACTCCATTAAAAGGATACTCAAATATTTTAAATGCTCTGTCATTCTAGTGGCCTGTGGAAGGATATCAAACTCTTTGCAGGCCAAATAAAATGATAAATATCTCCCCTTTGCCCCATCTGCTGCAGCTATTGGAGCCTTTTGGTGTGATTTACTTACAACACAAGGCGTTTTATTGAGACAGAGAGACACAGTAAGGACCAGGATTAACCAGAGATGTGGAGGAGCAAAGGGGACCCTGCACCAGCCCTTCCCCAGAGTGCCCAGGATGTGCCCCTGGACACAGGGACTTGCCTGGAGAGGCAGGAAGAGATCTGGGCTCCTTTGCAGAGAGCTGGCCTTCCCACAGCACATGAAAATCGTGTTTTGCTTCGTCCTGCTGCGAGCCCTGAATAATTTGCTCGTGGTTCTTGCCTCACCTAAGCAAGCAGGGTTAGGTGCAGAACAAACACAGACCAAAAAGACAAAATTTCGTCTCTCAGTGATTTACAGAGTGTGTTAAATGGGATGACCATGTTTTTCAGCCTCTCAGATGACTGAAATCAGAATTGCCCAGGGATCCACATTCTACCCTAAAGGAGCTGTACATGTACTAAGGAGGACAGGTAGTTGGGTAGAAAAGAATATTCCAATCTCTGTTCAAAATTGAGTAAAGTAAATGTTATGACAATTTTTTAATATAAAGAATGCTGAAAATGCATTTAAATAATCTAATATGTTGCTAAGAAAAAAAAAGAGGACTATTAAAAAATGTATTTATTCTCATGGCAGGCCCTTTAAGATTGTCAAGTGTCCTCCAGTGAAGCTGTATAACAGAGACATAAAATTGTCTCCCCTACTTGCTAACAACTCCCAGGGATATCCATCCTTCAATTTCTTTGTCACTAAGAGAAGTAGGTAGTTAGTAATTAAACACATTGAAGAAAGAAAATGAACAGAAAATATTAATTAAGGATTAGGTAAAGCTTGCTTAACTGAACACATGCAAATACTGCAGGAAGAAAATATGGAGTTGCTGTACAGAAAATGACCTACAGAGTTTGCTCTGCTAAAGACTCACAGGGAATCATGATGAAGGAAATGAACACAGCCTTTAGAAACTGGTGGGGGTTATTCCCATTAGGTCTCTGGAATTTATAGTAATATCTTTTTAAACACTGAGTGGTGAAACTTACATTTCCAGGCCTGTGTTAGGTTGGAAAGATATACCATTTTTTTCAGAAAATGGAAGAGAGAGCTTGAAATTCTTTTAAAACCATATTGGGACAACATTTTGGTGTTATATGAAACAGCAATTCAAGCAAAGGCAACTGATTCCAACAAGATATAAACCAATCTTACCTTGCTATAACCCACAGCATTCCTTAAGTCCTTCTGCAAAGAGAGCCAATAGCAAAGGAAATAATTTTCTTGTTATGACACCTGATATGGACAAATTTAGAGATCTGACAGTAAAAGCCTATCTGCAACATTCTCAAATTTCATGGAGTTTCAAGGCAGGCAATGCCCTCTGAGCCAGGAGTGGGTGGTTTGGGGCAGGATGAGGCACTACCTTGGGCTCATCTACAAAACCCAATAATTGCTCAGCTCTCTCTGACAAACAGGATATGAAAACTGCCACGATACTTCAGTCCAGCAAGGCACCAGTGGAGTTAATGCACTTCAGCTGCATAAACTGCAAATATATATAACATGGCATGTATAGAAAGGCCACTGAATCTTTAAAGGGAAACAGGCAGAGCTAATAGGTTTCTTTGAATATAAACATCAGTATATATTTTCGTGACTCAACTCAGCATATTCTATATGGGTTGTAATTTTAAAATTAGTGGTTGAAGGGAGAGATAAGCACCATCAATAAATTAAACTGTAACCCAGCGGTTTAGTCATGAAAGGTTAAAATAAACTTGCTTGATTGATTATGAATTTTAAACAGTTTTTCTTCAATGTAATCAGTGCTCTACCAATGTCATTGCTCATTAAAGAAAAGATTTTCATTCCAACATTTGATTGAGGATGTTTTTTCTCATTTGCATTTTGCTTTCTACCGAGTAAGCATCTTGCCTTCAGAATTATTAGATTTTTTCCCCCCTTGTCTGTCCATAAAAGCCGTAAAGTGGGATGGAGCAGTGATTTAGAGGGATACTACATAAAGATTGAATGAAGATATTGACTACAGGCCCTAATGCAAACAGGACTGTCTGATGGACTGCCTTTGACAGGATGATGGAAGGGAGCCTTGTGGCCTACTTAGCTGCCCTTCTAATTGGCCTTTATGAATATTTAATGAAATCAAGATGAAATTCAATCAGAGCTTTTACCTGCTGAATCTTAGGGAAAAAAGCGGGGTATTATTAGATTTTCCTAGCCCTTGTATACAATAAAACTGTACTGAAATGTCTGTGTGTTAGTCAGGTGGCTGAGATATGCTTTTTATCCAGAGACTTGGTTTCTTCCAAAGGAATTAACCTTTTTACCACAAAAAGCAGCACGATTTTCCATTTGCATGCATCACTGGTATTTTATTACTGGCATAGTATAATGTTTAAGCCATGAACAAGCAACAGCTATTCCCTTTGAAAACATACCCTTAGCAAATTCTTAGTCTATGCCAATTTGAAGCCTTTTAGGGAACTTTGAGGTCATATAATAGTTTCAGAACTACATAATGCTGTAGCCTAATATTCTGTGCCACATTGGTTGATTTATGAGAGAGAATTTGCACGATCTCATTTCTCAAACATAATCTAGGTTGCATCAATAACATTAAATTATAGCAATGAGGTATAAAACAGTCTGACAGGCTCCTGCTGTAGTACACTCTTACATTCATTTAAATGTAGATTTTGTTTTTCTGAGTAGAATGCCAGAAAAGCTTTTCATAGAAGCACAATGGACAGATTAATCTATAAATGGTAAATTCAACAGTGAAGGAGGTTTTCCCCGTTTTTAGTTTTGTGAATTTTATCTTTCTCCCCCAAGATAAGCTGTTTATTCACAGTATGTTGCTTTTATGCATTTTCAGTATCATTTTTTTGGACAGAAAGGAGTTTGGTACTTAGAGATAAACACAGCATGTTAATACTAAGCAGTGCATGAGTAAAACCTTACAGATGCAGCTAAATAAGAACATTTCAGTATCGTTATTTAAAGGCTTGCTTTCTCTAAATAAAGCTAGTTCTGTGGGCATCAGGAATGCTCCCTTGGGTCACTAAAGCTGATGTCACCACCTATAGAACACACACTTGAAAAGCAGACAGGTGCAGGTGCATGGCTGAGTGGATACCTGGCTTCCCCCAGCCTGCAGGTTTTGTAGCTCTCTCTCCCTGAGCACATGTGGAAATGGAAAAGCTGTTGGGATTATTTCTACAGGGCTGTGTGTGAGGACAGCACAGCAAGCTCACAGGTTCTGTGAGAAGCTGCTAGCATGGTGCTTTTCCTTCCGTGTGACAGGGCAAATATCAGGAATAATGGTAAATAATGCAACAGCATCCATTCTGGGGGAGATCACAGCTCTGTGCATTCCAGCTTCTTGTTCCCAGTGGCCAATCCCCAGGGGAAAATTACCAGGGTGGATCCCTGACCCTACTGAACTTCCACCACTGATCACTCTTCCAGTGCCCCCATGGGCCAGGGCTTCTTGAGGGCCCTCACAGGGACTCTGTGGGCTCCTGTAGGAGCTGTAAATAGTCAGGATACACAAAAACTAGGAAAAAAGAGAGTGATGAATGTCACAGGAAATCCTGAGGAGCAGCACTGGTGTTGTGTTGGTCTCTCACTGAGCTGGATGAGCAAACACCTGACTCTGGCTTTACACTGATGACCTGGGCTGAGCTGACCCCAAACATGCCTGGCCATGAGGAGGGAGCTACAAAAGCACCAGGACAACAGAGATGTGCCAGCTCTCTCCTGTTCAGCTCTCACACTGATACATACTTTGTCTTCTAATTGCATTTTTTTTCTTCCCCTTTCAGTGGTGTATGAGCTGTGAATCCTGGGAGTTGGGAATTCATAAGCAGGATCTGAATTCACACAGAAAAAGCAGCTCTCCCCAAAACCCCATTCCTTCAGGTAGCTCTGTACCCAGGGGATAGTCATCTAGTGTAAACAGCAGCCTACAC
The DNA here is from genome assembly GCA_013398075.1 of Notiomystis cincta. Taxonomy (NCBI): domain Eukaryota; kingdom Metazoa; phylum Chordata; class Aves; order Passeriformes; family Notiomystidae; genus Notiomystis; species Notiomystis cincta. The sequence goes on along the minus strand of VZRX01005358.1, from coordinate 92,695 downwards.
CTGATGACTAAAACCATTTTAGAAGCAAACTAAATGAAGTTATATCAGCATATTTTGCTTTTTGAGTCTTCTCGGTATATACAAAAAATTGAAGGATGGATAAGAGGGTGAATGCTTATGCATGTATCTGCATGCATGAATGCTGAGCTAAGGAAAATAAACTTGACAGTCTTTCAGAGGCTAAAGACTTTGTATAAAGGCAAGTACAGAACTGGCAGTGAGAGCATAAGGCTCTCCACATCAGCCTTAATTTGGATTTATGTCAACTGTACACATGGATGAGATACTTCAGCCCACTGATAAGAGCAGTGTGTTCTTTGCATCTTATTGTCCAAAGTCCTTTTTTAATCTCTCCATATAGAAGGTGTAGATAGCACATATTTTTCAAACACCTAAGAAAAGAGAATTCACCAGACATGGTACCTTCTGCAGTGTTTCTCAGCAACCACTCAAATTCTTTTGTGAAGCTTTGTTTAAATGGACTGTGAATATTCATGTCACAGATTTGCTTTCAGTAGATTGATCACATCAGTTTGTCTTCAGATCAAACAGATATGCAGTGGATTTCCACACAGAGATTGGATTGCTTGTTTAAACACAAGTTTTAGTGGTGATAATTAAAAAGAAAATAGGGTTTTGCATAGAGATAGTCAAAACAAAGTAAATTTTGATGCATACACAGAGCAGTGTAGAAAGAGAAGTCTACTTGCTTTCTCAGCAACAAGATACCAATAGCCTTTGGACTGTGGTAGCCGTGGCCATGAATGATAAATTCTTTTGAATGTTTTAGAACTGCCTCTGTTAAATTCAAAATGCTCATCCCTTTTTAACATCTCACTAGTCTGCACTTGATGTCTTGGACTTTCATCTGACTTTCACTCTTTCCTGATCCCCTGGCAGTGACCTCAGCAGGGCTAAGGCAGGATACAATTTACCAAGTGAATTATATGGGCTGAGGCTGATAATTAAGTTTATGTTCAAGTCATATGCAGCTCTTCACAGAGGATGCATTCCTTCCTGATGTTGATCAGAAATTAAACCGGATGCTTTAGATTTGGGGAGGATTGCTGGCAGTAGTGGAAGTGACATGAAGGTGCTAAAGCACATCAGTACATCCCAAAAATCTGAGATAAGTGTGTCCTGCTTTAGGCTTAACATAATTCAAATAGAAAATTAATTTGTGACGTATCTCTATGTATTTCTTTTCTCATTACTTCCTGGCAGAAAGTTCTGTTACTTGAGAAACCACTGGTATCTAGAAATGATGGATTTGATCTGAATCTCTGCTCACCCAGGGCAGAAGTTCAAGTTGCTAATTATTTTGTGGTTAGTTACCAGTGTGTGAACAGGCAATAGAAATCAGAAGGGGCATTAACTGGTGTTATAAAAGAATTATTATTTGCTAACGCTTCTGAAATCCTACGGATTTAAAAATAAATTGGTATCACTCTGTTCTTCAGGTATAGATTTAGAGACTGAGTAGCATTGGGGAGTTACTTTAGATGCCTTGGCAAGGCTGGGACTGGATCTGGGGCAAGAGCAGGGGCTTGGAACTACAGCATCGTGGTGGTCCCTTCCAGGCCAAGCCATTCTGTGGTTCTGTGGTTGTCTCTTTCTCTCTGCCCAGCACAGACTTGGGGCAAGATGTCTCAGGGGTCAGGTGAGCTGCAGGTGGAGTCAAGGGCAATGCATTTCCCAGGACAGAAAGCAGCAACAGCAGTGCAGAGGTTGCAGAAGGTGCATTTCAGCACCCACTGCAGGAACCAGATGTGCTTTAACACTTTGTTTTACTGAATGGGCCTAAACCAATTCCAGCACAGCTTTGTCTGCAAAACAGTTTGAATATTCCTTTGTCTCAATGTTTAAAATATGATAAATTTAGGTGCTATATGTGCATTCAGATAATAAATGTCTCATCTTTCCAAAGCTGATGTGCCTTTTTTCTCCATTGAAGAGGTCTTTGTTCCTTTATTTACACAACTGAGAAGTGAGTAGTGTCAACTTCTTAGCTATTGGAGCTGAGACACAGCCTCTGGGATCTGTTCCCAGTCGTGTCACTACTCTCTCTGTCACCTCAGGTAAATCACTCTTACCTCACCCCAAGCATTTGTATGAGTAACCACACCAAATCAGATCAAAGAGCAACTTCCTCCTGTAACCAGTAATGAGTTGTAACAAACACATCATTGGGAGTTCCTAAAGTGGGCAGCCATGGAATTACAGATTATGGCCTGATTTCTTCTTAAAATGGTTAAAGTCTTACTCTAAGCAAAGAGCTAATTCCTTTACTTCTTTCTTCCCAAAAGTACCCCTGAATATTCTCATTAGATGTAGAGAAATGAAATATTTCTTAAATCACACTAAATCTTTCCTTACTGGTTTGTGCTAGAGTGTTTCAGAGATTAGCTATGCATATGGTAAGAATTATTCATATAATGTTCAGCCCTTCTGTTTCATTGAACTGTCCTTGTCTCCTGCCACTTAACAGTGGTAATTGTCAGTCAGATTAATTCTTTTACACCATTACTTACTGTCTGTGTCCTTTTTTGTCTCTAAATGAGGCAGCCCCAGCTTTTGCTGCATGTCCACAACACTCATTTCATCTGCTCCAAAGAGTTAACACTCTTTGAGGTACAGTGACCACAACTTAATGCAGCAGGTAAAGAATTAAAAGAAATTTTTAAGGTGTGGAGTACTAATGCTGTCTGATAATGAGCTCCCACCTTTATGCTCTGCTGAGCTGCTGTGCTGAGCTCCGTGTAAAACATTCTCAGATCATTTGAGGATAGATGCTACCCAGAAGCAAAGGACTATGAGAGTATTATCTGGTGCTTTGTGTGTCCAAGAAGCAAATTCCATTTCCTGGATCAGACAGAAATGAAACCAATATCCAAGCCACTGTATTATCTATATACAAATTCGGGATGCTCTGCTCTCTCACCCTCAGAACACGACACAAGATCTTTCCTTAACTGTTGTGGTATTAAGTTGATTACAGATATTTTATCTAAGACTATCACTGAACTCCAAAGCTCAGCAGCTAGAGCTTTTGCCCAATTTCATTTACTTTAATCCTGCTGTTCCAATAGAACTTCAGCAGAGGGTCTTCTCTATCTCACATTTTGTAGAAAATAGAGCTGAGCCGTAAAACAGAATTTTATCCCAGCAATACAAGCCCAGCCCAATTCATTTGATTCTAGTCAGAATTGCATTGAACAGTGATCAGCAAACATTTCTAAAAACTAAGCAGTAAATACAGCATGATGCCAATAAAGAGGATGCTTTCCCTGCACTGGATCAGAGATTTTTACAGAATTAAACTTTGTGGGTAGGTTCTTCACCTACACCTTTCTTCAGCAAACAAGGAGTGAAAGAAAGAGTTTGACAACTGCACAAATGGAGCTGATCAAGTTGAAGAATTATCACAACAGTCTGAGAACTGGAGTGAAACACAGTTTGAAATGAGATATGAGACCTTCAGCTGGTATAAATCAGCTAATGCTGTAACACCTGAAGAGTTGGCCAAACATCCTTGGACTAGGATAGGATAAAAAATTAGGTGTAGAATTTCCAGCAAACTGGATTTCTTCACAGCACCTATTATTATGAAAACAAAAGGACAATAAAAGGAGAGGAGTGGTATGTTAATATTAATATAATAAAATAAATAGAAACGAATCCCAGAATATAGGCTGTAAATGTTTCATTGCCATGAATCTAAGAAGTAGGATTCATTTCAACTAGAATGCATAGGAAAAACAATTACACAGATGCATGTACATTATTGCATTGCAAGGAAGTAAATGAAAACCTTAAATTATTACTAAATAGCTACAATTCTTTGCCCCCCTCCCCCCTTTTTTTTTGTTTTGTCAGGAATAATGACTATGTTTATGTCCCAAAGGAAGGCAAATATGTATTAGTCAGACTGCTGGTTCAGGACTGAAGCCTGTGACAGTATTTTTAATAAAATACAGAGTATTTAATATCCGCTTTTTTGTGTCTGCACAACTTATAATTATTGCCAGCAGGCAAAAAAAGGAACAGTAGGGGAACAGAAAACAGTGAACAAATCTTTCCTGATCACTAAAAAATGGTATGAAAAGATAGGCAGGACATATTAGAGACAGTGCTTGCAATGCAAGTGAATGAATTGTACATGTACCATGAGAGTGTTAAACCTTGAAAATGTCTTACAAACCCAGCATTACCTCACAGGAGATGGAGCATTTGTAAGATCTACAACCAAAACCAGTTTCAGCCTGCAGTCCCCTTTGGAGCCTGGACTGTGCAATTACAGGTACTGCAGATGGTGGAAAGCTGAAGGCACTATTTAATTTTTGGTGGCAGACCAAAAGTACTCACATGAATTTAAAAAAAAAAGAGAGTGCCTCTTATTTGCTTTGGTCTCTGTGTGCCCTCCACAGCACATTCTGTGGTTGCTTGGAAATGGACAGGTTTTCAGAAAACTGACTCCAAGTTCAAGGGCCAAATTCTCTGTTGGCACAACTCCACCAACACTAATGGTGTTAAGCCAGCAGAAAATTTGGCTCCAAACACTGTCTGATCAACTGGTCTGTCCATAGACTCCAAGAAGCCCAGAAATTTTCAGCACAGTTTAACTCAGGGTAGCTAGAATGGAGTAGGGGCTGTGGTTTTCATCATATAATCAAGATTAGAGATGCTGAAGGGTATGGAGAAGAAACACATTTATCTATGTTACTAACCATTCCATGCTGGAGAACTTGGCTCAAATCTGTAGGAGCTATGGAGTCAGGAGTTTAGTAGCCAAACACTATTTCTATTCCCTTAAAAGAGAGCCCAGAAATCCCAGTCCCAGGAGCTCCTTGTTGCACTGTGGAAGTCTCTTGCCATGACATTCCCAGTTTGTCCAAGCCAAGGCACAGTGACATTGCTGTGGTGGGGAGGGCAATCTGCAGGAGTGCCCCTTCCACTTCAGGTTATGCTGCCAGACTAATTTACCTCTGCTTCACTTTTTTCAGGGTTTCTAAGGAAAATGCTTGTTGGCTCTCAGTACTGATGAATGATTCAACAATTGGTATCTGTCACTTTAGAGTGCATTTTGTTTCCTTTCAGATAGGTTTAATGAGGTAGGTTAGCTTCCATTTTAATTTGATGATCACAAAATGTACTTCTTACATAATTAAAATCAGAATTGACGAATATATCAAAAAATGGCCATTTACAGATTTACAGACAGCAATTGGAACCAGTTTAATTGGTTGGCATAGCCTGTTTTAGTTTGCTGGATAAATGCATGTGAACCTCCTTAATGCAGAGTAAACAAGTCTTCCAATATAACTGACATTGGATATTTACTTGGAAAGACATTCTGATTTCCAGGTTATTCTCAACAAATACAGTTGTTTCCAGACAATTGAGACTGCAAGTTGCCACCCATACTGTTTATTTTGTTCTGCCTCCAAGTTCCTCATTAAAGAATGTTGCCTATCTAGATTGATACCCTTGTCCCAGACCTTCTAGAGAATCCTGTTCCCTTTCCTGGTTTCAGTGCTGTCAGCTTTTCAGTTCTCTCTACCATTTCTGTGAAATCTCAGAGCTCAGTTTTCATAGAAGTAGAATAAAGATATTTTTCTTTTGGTGGTTTAGGGTTTTTTTTTGTTTGTTTAGTTGGTTTAGTTGGTTTTTTTTACTGCTACAGCCACAGGCTTAGAACATAATTTATGGAAGTGTTGGTAACCCTCTTTCCAACTAAAAGCAGGCACTGCTTCCCTCAGTGTTCATACCAATGTGGGCATAAACTCCAAAGGCCTCTTTACTAGAAGGACTGATGTGAGAAAAGAAAACTCAGTGGTTTTCACAAGCCAGCCAGAGCTGGCAGGCTCCCAACAAATGCTTTCACTGGCACTGGTGCCCCATAAACACTGAATTCGTTTTCTCATACCAGGCTATTTATGATTCTCGTGTGAGGCATGACAGCCATTCATCTTTCTCACAGGACAAGCAAACAGGGCAAGACCAGTACTAACACTGAGCATGTTGTTACCATTACTCAGAAGTAGATTTATTGGCATTGTATCTTTCAAAGTAACAGGAGGTAGCTCAAAGCCTTCCTCTAGAGCAGCTGTTTTATAAAACTACTCCATGCTAGCTGCTTTCATATTTTAATCCCAAATCAACCAGAGTAGGGTGAAAGAGGAGAAGCAGCACTACAGGGAATACAGAGCTGCATGGACAGCAATGAGATGGAGAGCTGATTTCATACCTTTCAGCTACAGCCAATTTTGTTGACACTCTGTGTAGCACTATAGGGATCCAATTCTGCATTCCCTTCCTCAGCCAAGGCTGCTCTTTATTTCTGAAACATATCTGTGACTCCAGGAGAACATGCTAATGGGTTGTCTTACTGGGGAGAATTATTCTTGTCTGACCTTATCAATTAGAGTTGGATTTCTTCAGGAATAGATGAAGACAAAAAAAAGGACACATCTACAGGGCACTGTACTCCATCCTGAGGTTGTTGTTTACAGTAGATGAGACCAACAGTTTTTGTAGGGGTCTCTTGCTCTTTGAAAAAATCCCAGTTGACCAGTTCAGCTTTGATGCATGTCCTATAAAGATAAGTGAGATGGATCCCACACAGTGTGCCTTGACACACAGCCACTTTCAAAACATGTCTGTACAGGGAAAGTTCTTCTGCAAACTTAGTGTTTGAGAGAATATAGATGGTCCACAAATACTGAGAGCCTACTGCATTCAGGAGAGCACAAATCCTCAATTTGTATGGTTTCCCTTCAGGTGTTATCTACCTTCACCTCCAGCTACACAAATTACAATTAGTTTTGTGCTAGCATTTGTATTTTACTGATATCTAGTATCTCTGAGCTTATTTTCCTAGTATTTCTTCTTTTTAGTATAATAACCTAGCAGAAGTTAATGTCAGTTCCTGCACTAAAACTCCATGATGGAGATACAGGACTTTGGGGTGAAATGAGAGACTGTTTTGCCTGAAATTAGCTGAAATTCCTGTTCAGTACAACAAAGTCACTTCAACTCTGGATTTCTTGCAGGGGCTCAATTTGAAAAGCTCCCCCACCCCAGCCATTATATGGAAAAAAATGAACATTGTGCCTGTCATTGCTCAGGAGCTGCTTCCAAGCAGATTTTTTCTTCATATACAAGAGCAAGCATAACTAACATCAGGCACACCTAACTCTCCTCAAGTCATGGTCTGGTTTTTGTCCTTCTGGAAGCTGGATATGTATCTGTGTGTATATGTTCCTTTGGATTTATGGTGTCCCTGGCTCAATCCTGACTTTCAGTGGGATGGAGCTGTTTTCTTCTACCCTCTTTGTGCTTGTTCTTGTGAGAGCAGAACACGTGAGGCTCACGTTGAGCATGCATGGACCTGATGACTGGAAGGTTACAGCTCATCCTGTCAGAGTTTACTCCTCTCTCTTGTTCTCCACTCTGAATGTTTTCCCCTCAAAGCTGCAGAAGCATCGTGACAGATCCTCCTTCATACATCTTTGCCAAAAGTTTTGCTGGTTACTGAGCTTACAAACTTCTGCTGTGTTTGTAGCACACCTCTATTCCAGTGCAGCAGTTTGGGTTTTCCCTTTCTTTTGTGGGGAGAATTTTTCCTTTGTTTTTAAATCACTAACAAATTGTTTGTGCAAGATCTGCATATGCATCTCAACTTTTCTTCCTGCCTGTGCATCCAAGGAGCACAAATGAGCCCCTAAGCCCAGTGCTGAGCAGGGGCCACACGACAGAGCCTCAGCAATTGTTAGATGCTGGTGCTAATGAACACAGGTATCTGGCACAGGCAGCAGTGCTGGATTTCAGGCTGCTGGAGGTGATGACTTTAGAGGCACAGAAAGAAGATCAGAAATTACAAAAATACTTCCACTCCGGACTGCTGGGAAGCTCTCTTGTGTCTTTCATGCCTAATTCAAAGAATTTCTCCTGTTGGATGTGTGGCAATGTTTGTATCAAGAGTTCTTCCTGTTCCTTCAGGAGTCTCAGTCCCTTACATTTCTTCAGATGTGTTCTTCCAGCTTTGTCTTCTCAAATACCTGAAGTTAATTGGATTTCAGAGAATAAACAGAACAAAATGTTCAACCCTTAACCTCCTTTCCTTTTGTTATCTTTCATAGAAGTTATGTCCATTAATGCTAACTGGCTTTCTGATTCAGAAAATCAGCCTTCTAGAATGGTATTGTTTACAAGGTTATATTTAGTACCATTTGAAATTCATCTGACTTGTTTTGCTTGTTAGTTCTGCTTATGTAATGTGGTTTAAGTATTTCAAAACTCCTTTTCCTATTTTTGGATTTTTCTTATTCTATAGCATCTCTTGCTAAAGGGACTTAAACTAGAAATGGAAGTTTCTACCTCCTTTCTTTACTACTGTGTTGAGAATCTTCCTACAAAGATTAAGTTTAAAATATCTAATCCAGAAAGAAGCATCAGCAGCTGGATGGCTCAGGGAAGTGGCTGTCCTCATGTGCCTTCCAGTCTTTACAAACTTTAGGGTGAAATTCATCTGATGACAAACCTTAGTTAAGACCTTTTTTGAGCTGCCAATTTGGGCTCTTTCTAAATTGTTGGTGTGTGCAAAGAAACTCTCAAAGATGATTCACTCTCCCCTAAGACATTTATCCAAGAGAAGCAAAAAGATTCATCCTGCAGAAGGGATTTTTTCCATCCATTGATATTAAAGAGGGACAAGATAACAAACTTACATTGGATGATTAGTTTCTAAAGAGCCAAGGCTGTGAACTTTAGTCAGGCCTATGACACATGGAACATTCACATACAATATTACAAAAGTTGCTCACAATGCAAATGTGTGCACCATTATGCAAATCAGTGCACCAAACTGTTCCTGAGCAAGAAACACAGCTAAGCTTCACTTGGGCTGCCTCAATAACACCAAGTTTTCAGTGTCTCTGGCATGGCAGCAGCTTTGGAGGGAGAAGTTCAAGTTGTACCCTTGTCCCAGTCCCAGGAGCTTTGGTCTCCCGTGGACATTTGTCACTTGCTGAGCAGAGTTTTCCACACGTGTTGGGTTCACTGTGAAGATGAACAGAAAAATAAAGTGTGGATTCCTGAACAATGCTGAAAAAACCTTGGCAAGCCTGACTGTCTTCACCTCAGGGTGGCTGCAGGGGCTGAGGGTGCTCTGAGCTGCCCCCAAAGTGTTTGTTTGCACTGCTGAAAATGGGGACTGGCCAGCTAAAAGTGACCCCCCAAAGTGACAGCCAAATGCTGTCAGAGCAGCAGAACAGCTGGATTCCAGCTCCAACAGCAACTGGATTCATCATTTCCTATTTCTGTTCTCAAATGCTTGTAGTTTACAGTCTTGGGGTACAAAATTTGAGACTTTGTGTCTTCCAGATACTTTCTGAAGATGCAGGTCTAGAACCATTTATGTCAAGTGAATATTTCTCATGCAGTCTTTAAAGAAGTATAAGGACAATTTATAAAATGTTTATTAAAACTGGGTGCCTTTTTTCCTTTTCATGCCCAAGAAAATTCTTATTGTTCAATCTCTTTGAGTAAGTATTTTAAAAATAGCCTGGTTGTAATATATTCTATGTGTACTTGGGATCAAATGCAATTTCTTCTTGGAGATTTATATGTAATTATTTTATCCAGGCTCCTTCCCCCTTTAGCAATCTTAACAGTGCCCAAGGTTACTTTAGACCAACATTGATAAAATTCATTCTCTGATTAAAAAATAGTCTGATATCAAAACTCTATGTACACTGTAGACTTCCATTGTTATAGAGTCCTTATTGTCTTGGGTTCATAGGCTGCAGTCTTTGGAATATTGAATTACTCTACAGCTTTCTGTATTCTCTTTCCTTCTCTGCATTTTAAAGAGTGCTCATAAACCATCATTTTATTGATGCCATTTGAATACCAAAAAATTCCCAAATTCTTCTAAAAGCAGTGGATACCAGGAATGCAGCTATTGCTCAAAGACTTCCTTTAAGGTTCCCTGGTTGTTAGCAAAGAAAAAAAAAGTAAACCTCCTACTGTTTTGGAATTGTCTCTCCTTTAAAACACTTAAAAATATCCTCCTATCTGTTCTTGCCATTGTATTTATTAAGAAAATCATATAATGTCCAGAACAGGTAGAGCACAGTGTGAGGTTAATTCCTTTAGATGGTAAATTAGTAACTTGCTGAAGATTACACAAGAAGTTTATGGCAAACCCAGTAACAGGTAACTGATATTTTAGATGTGGTATCATCTACTGCTGATATAATGAGCCCAAAGTGTCCTGTGAGAGAAGGATATTGTTCTACAGTGAGAAGAAAGAAAAAGCAAGGACTGTTTCTGTTATTTTCTGTCACTAAATCATGCTTCTATTTAAGCTGCATTGTTATTAAGTTTAAATGAAACTAATTATTAAAAACTGAAAGATTTTTTCTTTTTTTTTGAATTTAATGAATCATCAGTTAACCAGCCTCACCCACAGAACAACCACTGTTTTAACAGTGTTGGGAAGGAAGCAGTCAAATGATATTACAGATTTAAAGTACAGGATTGAAACTGCAGGCCTGGAATTTTAGCAGACTTCAGCACCACTAATACATTTACTGGGATTTAATGTGTGAGCACACCAAAGGCAGAATGAGCAAAACAATAATTCTGCCACAGAGAAAAGGACCAAATAAAAATTATCAAAAGTGGAATTCCTTAAATGGCCAGTCTGTGCTGAGCTCCCTGTTGAATGGATGAAGTAGGTCATAAAAAATTCCCTTTCTACAACAGTGCTCCTGCCCAGGGAACTGAAAACTTGTGTCAAAGTGTTTTGTTGCCACTGGACAGCTCCATGGAGGGGGAATTAAACATTGAATGCACTGAGAAAGGAAATGAATGCTCCCACAGCAGTGCAGTGCTGCCAGCTGGGCCAGCCACAGCATCTCTGGTGGTGCAGTAGGGCCCTCCCAAGCCCTGGGGACCAAAGCTCTTTCTAGGAAATGAGGATGGCAGGAATAAAGGAGTGCTGGGAAAACACCAAAAGCAATTTCTAGCAGGCAGAAGGGCTGAGGGGAGCAAGCAGCTATTGTTAGAGAAAGGAGCAGTGACAGTCAGCAGGAGACTGAGAAGCACTAATCACTGCTAAATCACTGGAAGATGTCCCCACTAAGCAGAATTGCCACCCCTGCTAACCAGCAGCCATTGACATTAAATATTGTGGAGCTGAGCTCGGCTCTCTCAGAGGCATGCTGATTAAAAATGCCCTGATGAAATGGTGTGTACAGTAAGAAGTGGTACTTAGTATTTTGTCTTCATAATGCTTTAAATTGCTCTGTATCCCCACAAGGTATTTTGCCATTCTCCATTAAAAATGGGCAACTGAGTTTCAGAAACACAGAGCGACTTCAGGGCTCCACTGACTTCTTTTTGGGTTTGAGGATGCTCAGATAATTTTTGAAAGGGCCTGAGTTTACACTGTTTGATAGGCAATAGTGAATTATTTTTCTTTCTCATACCTGTTTTCAAACTCTGAAAGAGTCTCTAAGTTAGTCTGACTACATCTTGCTTAACATAGATTAGAAGTTATATAAAAGACCAGAAACTGTTCCTCCCACATCAGTGAGAAATATTATGGTTCATTGTTTTGCCCATGCTGATTTATGATTTCACAGCAGTAGCTCCATTAAGCTCTAGAATGGATTTTCACATCATAAAAGCACACTATTTTAAAATTCTTTGTATTTTAGAACAATTTAATGAAGTAGTTAAAAATTATTCCAGACTGAAAATGTTTTCTGCAATCAAGAAAGAAAAAAATAATCTGGTACCATATAGGAAAGCAATTAAAAAAAACCCAATCAAAACAGCTCACTCTTGATCATAGAACAATGCTTCGGAAAAAGAGGAGCTCAGTGGGAGAGTTTTCCTTTTTCTTTCCTACTCTCCCAAATGCTTGTGATGTGCCCTGCAGTAATTCCACTTTCTTTGTGCATTGGGGAACTTTTAGGGGAAATTGAAAAATAAATAAATAATGCTCTTTTTATTTCTGAAGAAGGTCACATTTTGATTTTGCCTGGCAAATATTTTGAAATAGTGTGGGCCAGGGACAGTCCTTTATCCCAGATATTTCAGGGCTTTTATCTAACATTGCAGTATCCAAAAATCTTTCGTGTGAAGTGAACATCTGCAGCAATAGCCATAAATTATTTGAGAGAAATGGAAATCTTCCCTTTTAAGAAACAAGCAGTCTGCCTGGGCTAAGATCCTGGGGCATGGTCTTGTCTGCTTGTGCTCTTTATTTCTATTAATAGCTTAGATTTGGAGAAGCTTGTGGAGTCCATGTGGTGAAGGGGGCATCAAAATCCTGGTGCAAAACTTCTCCTTTGAATGGTCCAAGAAAAACCCCTCAGACCCAAGGCAGTACTGACAGTCCTAAGAAGGAGCTGCCTCTCTTCAAAGCCACATGTGTTTTGTTCCTCTGGAACCTGTAGAGAACACCCTGAGGCTCCAAAGGAGAGACAGGGCAGGGAAAGCATCCCTCATCCTGCCCATCCCCTGACTCCCTCACAACGTTATGGAGAGGCTGCCCCAGGAAGGGCAGTGCTGGAAATCAATATTTGATCAGATCTGCTTGTGTTTATTGACATAAAATAATATTTCATAGAATCCCTGAGGTTGGAAGGGACCTTGGGAGATCATCTAATGGCTGCTTAATGTCAGTAAGTGTTTTCTAATCTGATTGGTCCTTTTCCATCTACAGGAGAGGTAACTCTGGCTGCAGGCAGTGCCAGGGCTGCTGAGGAGCCTGTGACAGCTGCTCCCAGTGCTGCTGCCAGAGAAGCACTGCTGGGCAAGCTCAGACCCCACACTGGCACTGGAATAACTGGGTTTAGAGCTCAGTGTTCTGGGTTTTATGTGATATTCACATGGGGTGCATGGCAAAGTCTTCTGCCCCAACACCTGGGTTTGCCCCACTGGTTGGCAATGCAGAGAACAATTGTCCCTGTAATGAATCGTGGTGAAACACGACACTGAAGCCATGATGAGTGAAATCTTGGTAAAATGGGCACTAATCTGCAAGGTGCTTCTTGTGGGATTCCTTTAGTAAGGCCTGTCTCCAGCTCTGGAATTCTTGTGCACCTGTTGTCAAATTTCACAGCTTAAAAACACCCAGTTCAGTACCTGGACGTTTGAAAAACGTATTTTACACTTGCCTGGAACCCCCTTTTATTTATTTATTTATTTATTATTCCTAACTGGAGATCCTGTTCCAAGAAAGAGATGCATATGTCCACTCCCCACCATGATTTTGCTATTTGCAGGTTGCAGGTGCCTCAGAAGGTGACTCATGTAGAGTGTTTCTTCTGTCTCTAGAAAAGGCCAGTGGCTTCTAAGCAGGTTTTGGCTGCATCCCTCACACAGCTGCTCAACCCCATTGCTGCTGCAGTATGACCTGAATTCCAGAGTAACCACTTTGTTTATTTTTTGTGGTCTTGCAAACCCAGCCATTACTACTGTGCTTCCACTTGGAGCAATGCTCTGTATTTTGAGGCAATACTTGAGACCATTTATAAGCAATGAAGATGCATAATTAGATTTTTTTTTCTTTTTAAGGTTTCATAGTGTTTCTTGTGACTGTGTATATATTTGCTTACAAGTAATAATTATAGTAGATAGTAATAGTGCTCCTGTAGTAGTTAGTCATATTCTAGGTATATTTCTAGAAGTATATTACACATTATTGTCTGAATATATCTTCTCTGCAGTCAAAGCTGCATTGCCAGCTTGGGTAGAAATATCCAGTCTGGCTTCAAACTTTCTCAAGTACATTGGGGGAGTAGCTGGAGCAGAATGGATCTCAGAATGGGCTGGGAAACTTGCTAATGTCAGGATAGCATTTCCTCCAACAGGTTACAAATTATACTGTTCTGATGCTGTTGAGAATGGGGAATAATTCATCTCTCAGAGCTATCAGTGCATATTTGTTATCAAGTATTGCTATAGATAGGTGATTTCCATAACCCTATTCATACCCCACGGAGCTGAAAACGAGTTTATCAAGGCATCTGTAATGAATATGTGAATGCTGTGGGGAGGGGCAAAACAGGACAGTGCTGAAAACAAAGGCAAAAAAGACAAATACTCTAAGCTTTGGATGGTAAAATGCCAAATGATAACAGAATATTACATGTTTTGTTACCAAAGTTTTTCTATGACTTGCTTAATATTGGGGAAGGGAATAGATAAGCACATGTGAGGGAGCAAGGATGAGGAGCAAGAAAGCAGAAAATAAAATAAAGAAAGGGTTTGAAGAAGCAGAAAGTTGCTTGAAAACTGATTGTATAAAATATGTATAGACACCTCAAGAGATCAAAATGGCTGTTGAAAGGGAAGCTGCAGTGGGAACCTTTCAGGGAGGTTTCCCTACACACCCAGATTTGGGTGGCTGCTCTGCCATGCCTGTGCCATTGCTCAGGAAAGGCTGTTGGGTGTCTGGACACTCAGGCAGGGCTGCTGTGCCTGCACAGTAAATCCAAAATGTCTGACGTGCTCTGCTCTGGCTGCAGGGAAATAACTGTACATTACAGGCTGCTTTGGAGGATGGGATTGCTTTTTTTCCAATTCATTGAACAAATGTGTTAAAAGAACTAAAATGTGATGCTTTTGTGTTTTACCAAAACTGCAGGGAAATCACTTTTTTTTTCCCTCTTTCTTGTCATCAACATATTTTCTTTATTCATGTAACAGTAGGTGTCATTTTCCTTTAATTATGCCCAGCTATCATATGTTGCTTTTATTTGTTGAGGATGTTAGTTTCAGGGAAAATAATTTAGACAGTTCCATTTTTCAGGCAACAATACACTAAATCCTGTGCTTACAAATTGCAATTAGATAAGAATTCTTCTTTCCACAATCAAATGTGGCAGTTTCTTACTGGAAAGTAATGATGAATCAAACTTATAGCATAAAATGGGAAGATCAAAGCATTCAACGAAAATGTAATGAAGAAAATACACTTTTATGGCTTGGCATTTTAAATGTCCCCTGTTATATATCACCGTGGCAGCATACAATGGTGTAAGTCTTTCTTTAGGAATGAATACAGATTAACACAGCCCCATTTTCTCTGCCAGAATTTCCTTCCTCTGATGATGATATTTCTCTTCCCCCTGCTTCCCCCCTCCCAAAAAAACCCTCTATTCCCACCCTCAGACCTAAAAGTATTTTAAATATATTTAGCCTGTCAACAAGCCTTTGCTAAAGGTTTTTGTAGCCTTTGGTAATGACTTGTAATTTACGTGACTAATTAGCCCGGGATAAATAGAGATGAGGTGCTTTAGGATAAGGCTAATCTGCATGTCTGCTGGAAGCCTGAATGGTACATTTTATAAAGATACAAAACTCAGCAACTCAATGAAATTAGGGTTGTGACAAAAGGCAGGCAAATTCAAAATGAAGGCAAACACTTCTTTTCCTGAGCTGCTGCAGTTGGGTGCAAGAAAGGCACTGCTTGCATGTGATGAAAAGAAGCATCACTCCAGACTCTGGGGGTTATTCAGGTCCATGCTGAAGCCTGGACAGATTTTGTCTATACTGCTTGTACAGATATATTTTCATACAGAATTGCATCATGATTTGCTTGCCTTCACCATCTACCTTTCTGAATTTGTGTTGCATTTATTCTTTAGATCCCAGTGGTTATTCTTCAAATCCCAGTGGTTACTCTTCAAATCCCAGTGGTTATCCATCTATGCCCACCTCACTCATACCACAGGGTAGCCAGGCAGGGATGTATGTGACTGTGGATGATCTCCTAGGCAGGACAAACTTATGCTGCTACAAGAGGGGAAGAACAAAAGAAAGGAAATACAGCAGCCTTTTTGCTGAGCTGAGCGGTTCAGTTTTCAGAAGAGCTCTTGAATTTAGAACTTGACCTCCACAACACTATGTAGAGTAATGCATAAGTACTTTAGGTAGTTTAGTCTCATTTTCAGAAGTGATTTGAGGTGTCAGACTTCTTAGGATGCTTTTCAAAGCCAG
This sequence comes from Notiomystis cincta, assembly GCA_013398075.1. Classification (NCBI taxonomy): domain Eukaryota; kingdom Metazoa; phylum Chordata; class Aves; order Passeriformes; family Notiomystidae; genus Notiomystis; species Notiomystis cincta. Next base: position 76,675 of record VZRX01005358.1, on the reverse strand, counting down.
CTGCAGGCGGAGGGACTGGGTTCAGCACTGCTCTGCACAGTTCAGAGCCCTCAGCAGGGCCTGCCCAGCCTCAGATTTTACAGCCATGCTGGGTTCTCCCCTGCCAGGCTGCAGATGGGCACTGCCTGATTGTCCTGGGTCGTGTGGCCGTGCCCTCCATCCTTGGTGGCCACTTTGCTGAGCTCCCTGAACCTTCTTAGCCCAGGATGTTAGAAAAGGCCACAATTCCAGGATGTGAAAAACGTTAAAAAATGAGTCTTGTATTTAGGAATGTACCCAAAATGCTGCCTTGCTTGCAGAAATTGCTTTTGGAAACACGATGTCTAACTCTTTTAGGTGCCTAAAATGCAGTGCTTAAGACATCCAGAGCAAAGTTGCTCAGAGCGAGGAGAATGACAGATTACTCAATTCCCTTTTCAATTACTTAACCACAGGATCATCATTCTACTTCACTCAAATTGTGGTATATTGATTTCTGTTGTGACTCCAAAGATTTTAATTTTTAATAAAAAGTTAGCGTGATATTCTCTTTCTGTGTATAAATCCAGAATAATCTGCCTTTTGCAGACAGGGTATTTAAATTGAAAGACCCCATAATATCTGTCATGTTTATAAGGAGCTCTCCCTGAGTTCACATAAGCAGCACCCCCTTGCTTGATTACCCCACAGTGACAAAAGCCTTTGAGGCCTAGATAAGACATTTATAACATAATGAACTTTTACATTTCAATAACCCCTATCAAAAGTTCCTAAAAAGCTCCCATTGTAAAATGGAGTTTCAGAATATCAGGTGATGTAAATTACAGAGAAGCAAAAGGAAAAAGTTATCCAAAGCCTTTCCTATCTTTTATTTCATATATGTATGTATATGCCTATAAGGTCAAATTAATATGAATGGCTCTGGGGTTTTGGTACAACACTAAAGAACTTGCCTTAAATTGCCTGTAGATTTTTCATCCTGACCCCAAACTCCCTTTCACTGAGAAATGTGGTAACAACTCTGGTGAACAGATTTTCCTCCCTTGGGCATCCCAGCCCTTATCTCACTGCAAATTCAGGTGTAGCACCTTGTCAGTGCAGCCCACACTCAGGGCAGGGCCCCTTCCCAAACCATCAGCAGCTCTTACAAACCCTGGGTGCAGGTAAAAACACCTTCTATAGCAGCAATCCCAACAGTGATGCAAAATTTCTAGATGTTTTTTTCCATTTGACAGCTTCTGTGGAAAAGCCACACAGTGCAACTTGGCCTGAGGAAATTTCTTGAGGACCTTCTGTACTTTCTGGCACACTTCCCAGGAAGGGACTAATCAGAAAAAGCCATTTTTCACACTTGTTCTTTGGCCTGTCCTCTGTGACCTATTTTCTTGACTAATCCTGTGATTTTTATCCCAGCCAATGCCAAATTGCTTCTGTTTCTGCCTGCTCCTGGCCAGCCCTATAACTCTTAGCTCCCAGCAACACTTTGCTCCCAGCAAAATGTGGAATTCTGAACGGTTCCTCTTGCTCCAAGTGCTCTTCAGAATCAAGGGACAGCATAAGTAACCCCAAAATTCAAGAGCAGCAGCATCTCTGGATTGGTAAATGAAGACTTTTGGGCAGCTGAGGTCTTCCCTAGAGGATAAAGTGCAATTAGGGCAGGCTGGGTGTGAGGTGAGGTTTTACTCCTGAAAGCAAAAACCCCTTGTGCAAAGCTTTTCACGATGGTCTGCAAGCTTTTATTTAGTTGCCAAAAGAGGGAGCCCTCACAGAATTCTCTCTGCTTTAGCAACAGTTCTGCTTTTGGGATCTGCTCTTTGAAAAAGCTTTGAATTTTGTTTTTCTTACAAAATTTGAGGCCTTTTAAGTTTAAAATAAGTTTATGGCACAGATGATGTGAGCTTGAGTTTTGCCCTCTTTGGTTTCACAATGACCTCAGGGTACAAAGAGAGAAAATAAGCTTTTCATTTTCAGAATTATTCAGCTGGCTATCATTAAGTACACAGAGCAGTTTCATTAAATGCCATATTTTAGCATTCCAGTGTTAGAAATAATAATCTTGCTAAACTGGACAATGCTTGCTAGGCACAGAACTTATTTTAAATGGTACCTGATTGTAATTTGTTAAATGGTCTGTTGTAATTTGAGTTCCACGTTGCCTTCTGCTTATCTGAGCTGGAATTGTCAAAACTGGTACCTGATTCACCTCTTGGCCACCCAGAATGATATTTTAATTCTGAAATACTGAATTAATTCTGAAATTCTGAGTGTTTGAGATGGGTGAGTGGGATCTCTCCATTTTGCCTGAAGATATAAAGGGTAAATGAGTGCTGGGTTTATTTGTAATCCCTTGTAAAATGTAATCCAATAAATTTTGGAGGGATTTTAAGAATTATGCAATTTGCTACTGACTTTTAGCCATGGCTTAGGTTCAAAGCAGTGAGAAAACACAGGGACTTTTATTAGTGTTTCTGTGCAGAGGGAAAGCCTTTGTCTCGAGTTCTGCAAGAGACTGCAACAACAAATAATAAGTTTACCAGAGAGACTCGGTGAGTGTTGATTCATGGTTCACCCTTACCTCCTCCTGAGCTTGAACTGGTTAAAGCAAACTCTGGCATGAGGGATTGCAAGTATTTCAGCTGATCTCTGCCATCTTTTCTGAACCTGTGCTGTTCCCTAGACTAGTTGCCATTTGAAGAATTTCTTTTCAATGAAATGGTTCCTCTGCCTCTGTGGCTCCACTGCCCCATTTGGTATTTTCTCTGTTTTGCACAGCAGCTCTCTCTTCCTTTGGGATGTGGCTGAGTGGATATGACAGTCCAGCCTTTCTTATCTCCCCCAAATCAAAGCCAAACTTGCAAAGCAAAGCCAATAATTGGGCAGTAGGAGTTAAAAAAATACTTTTATTTCATGACTTGAGATATTTTGCCTTGCTTTTTTTTTTTTTTTTGATGCAAAATCAGAGGCTCCAATCTGAACTGTTTTAGTGAGCTTTTGATGCTTAGAATCATTCTCAAAAATACATTACTGCCTAAAATTTATTTGTGTGCCTAATTCACTCTTAGGTCAGTTGTTCTTGAAAAATGTCACATCCTTTCTCTTGGCAAGACCTGGAGCATGATGTAGCAGGATTGTTAAATCAGAGCAAAATCCTGTTTTAAATGCATATTTCTGGTTTGTTGTTAATCAATATTTTGTTAGGGTTGCTGTGGGATTATTGAACCCTAATAGTGGTGAGATTCAGAATAAATGCAAGGAATAGATTGGCTGAGATAGAAGGATCACATTTAGGTGATCATTTCTTTGTCTCTTTTCCATTATTTTCTTCTTGTTGTTTTGAACACTATTAGCATTCCCAGTGCTGTACAGAAACACAAGGGAGACTTAGGGCAGGAGATAAATTGATTGCAATCAAATTACATGATACAACAACAACAAAAAAAATAAACCCAGAAATAATTTTAGGCTTTTTTTTAAATCTTTTTTTAAAAAAAGGACATTCAGAGTTAAGACTGAGGTGGCCAAAATGGGTGTTTCTGACATTTTATGGATGTTCTGCATAGGTAGTGTGCCTCCAAATATTGGATGCTCTGATATACCATATGTGCTGCAATTCCTAAGCAATACAGCAGATGTTTTAGGTGATCAATTCAGAACTCACTGGCTTTGTTTAGCTCTCCTCATTCCCAATTTTATATGATGTGAATGTGCCTGTCATCATAAGTAGAGGAACAGTTCCATATTTAAAAATCCGTGCATAATTCAAAGTTGACACAGTACCAATACTAAAACACTCCCCAGCCTAGAAAATCTCATGTTCCTCAGAGTCTAAAACACCTAGTTAGGGGAAGCTGTGGCCAGCAAAAATTAGCTTGGTGTGGCTTGAATCAAAACTTAACTATTCTTTTGAGTTTAGGTTTATTGTACGAGACAGATGAAAGCTGACAGTTCTGATTTCTTTGCTGATCAGAGGGCTGGGGGAGCTGGTTTGTTTGCTTATTTGGTTTTAAGAAAAATTTCATCTTATTTCTATGTAATCTGCTCCAAAGCCATCTTCCTAATGGCACCTTTTTATCTTCAGTTCTCTTAACACTTTCTTCTCTGCTGCCCCTTGCTTTGCCAGTTCCTTGTATGCAAAGTGCCTTTTCTGCCTAAGATCAGTTTCTCTTTCTTTTTCTTGTTTCCTTTATTTTTTAGTTTCCAAGGAGTTTTTTAACAGTAATCCCCAATGATTTTACTTAGTTTTCTGCTCATGTGGGCTGGAAATCTTTTCAGGCTTCATTAAAAAGCTCATTTGAAAATACTGATTCTATTGTATTGTCTGAACCGTTTAGTTTATTTATTTGGGGGTAAAAAAGATGTGAACTCTTTTTTTTGTTTTTTTCCCAGTTGTAAATTAGCACAGATATATTTTTGGTGGCTGACACAGTAGAGGGACTTTCTTCTGGAGTGGTCTGTGGGGAATAAATTTTCCTCTGGAGAGGCTGGGACTGGAAAGGGCAAAGCTGAGCTGGGCTCCTGTGTCTCCTCCAAAACCCAAATCTGCAGGACCCTGGCAAGGGGAGCCACATTTCAGAAAGAAAAATGTTCTCTGTCTTCAGTGCCCAAAAGAAAAATTTAAGCTCAGTGAGGACAAGAATGAATCTGACACCTAATTTTGCCACTATAAATTGGAACATTTACATTTGTGTTGGTCTTTAAAAAAAAAAAAAAATTAAAAATACTCCTGAAATATTGCTCTCTGACACAATGGAGTTCAGGCTAAGAACAAGGATAAATTTTCCTGGCATTTTCACCTGTGGAAACTTTGTTCACCTTTCCTGCAACTGTGAAATTGGTTTGAAATGATGCACTGATGCTTCCTCCTGAGTTATTCCTGACATACAACAGCTCTTTTGCTAACTGAAAAATAGGTGCTCTTTGGGGAAGCAAATTGCTTTTCCTAACACAGTGTGTAAATGTTGTTGTAAACATCTAGATAATTAATTTTTAAGGTTAATGCTGAATGGATGTTTGGAAATTTCTTGAATTTCTTCTAAAAAATGAACGTAAATAAGGGCAATGGTCACAATTAAAATGCAGAACTATTTCTTAAAAAAAATGGAAACTTGAGAGTGGCTCACAAATCATAGGTAAACATCCCCATCTCAAATTACCCAGAGAAATATATTTTCTGTGCAGCCCAAAGGACAACTGCTCTGCAGTAGCTCATGGCAGAGTTACCACATCCTTGGCTAAATGTTTGCTCCACGTCAGCAAATCTCAGCAAATCTTGTGGGGTCTGGTCCTGAGGGGCACTGAGGATGTGCCTTCAGCCTCACCAGGGCAGCTGGGGAAATTCAGCCTCTGGCTGGACTGAGCCCTGAAGCATCTCCACATTTACACTGCAAAAAAATACCAGTTTCATATCGAAATTGGTTATTAGGACATTTGGTTCCCTTCTCTCTACCACTAGGTCCTCGTGCTCAAAACAGTCTCCAGTTTGCCAGCCACCAGACTTTTCCCAGCAATGTGCTCTGGGGTTTTTAAGCACCATCAGATGTACATCAGGTAGCAGGTCCCCAATGAATTGCTTATAGAACAACTGTAAAAGAGAGATAATTTGAACCAGTTAGCAACAAGGCTAATGAAAAGAGGGTTTCAGACCTCTTATCTCTGTTCAGCTGACAGGACAAATGTTGTCCCCTATTTTATTAGTCAGAATAACCTGACATGGACTGAGGAGAGGAGCAAACTTGTAATATCTGGATGGCCTCATTTTCTTGTCTCCATTCGAGGCTACTCTCAGGCAAACTAACTCAGCTCAGTGATTTTGATGAACCAAACTTTTTTATTTTATTATTTTATTTTATTATTTTATTTTATTTTNGTTATTATTTTATTTTATTTTATTTTATTTTATTTTATTTTATTTTATTTTATTTTATTTTATTTTATTTTATTTTATTTTATTTTATTTTAAACATAACATAACATAACATAACATAACATAACATAACATAGCATAACATCATAACATAACATCATAACATAACATAGCATAGCATAGCATAACATAACGTATTTTTTACAACATATATAACTCTCTTCAACTGCTGTGAATAAAAATTCCCTTGGAATGGTTTTCACAGTTTAAGGCGCCTGGGTGAAGGATTTGGGCTAAAATGCCAAATTTAAAAACTAAGATAAAGCTGTCTCAATTGAGATCTATAGAGTGAAATGCTGCCTTGGCTCCAGTAGCCTCCATTTGACTTTTTTATTAACAATTCTAGAGACAGCACCCACAGATTAAACATGAATTACACTGGGTAGTGTACAGGCAGAGTGACCCTGGGAGTGGCTGTGAAGAGCCCCAGAGCTGTCCTGCTGGTCCTTAGGAATTCTGATAGCAGCTGCAGCCTGAATGAACCTTGTTCCACAAGTTCTGTGGCTCAAGATAGACACTTGCAGGGATTTAGTAATGACTTTAGCACATTTCATAGGAAAGCACAATGTCATTACTTCAGAACCAAATGAGAAAGTGATGTGTCTGTTTGGAAAGTCAGATTGTTCCTTTTACCCTCAGAATAGCCCACGCTCATTTGTGCCATTTGACTTCTCCAGACAGTGCTGTCATGGGCTGTAATTAAACAGGCAAGTTTTGGGAGAATAGAGATTGGGATGCTCTGAATCATTTGTTGAAGTGAATATGACAAGCAGTGGTCTGGTTTGGAAAAAAAAAAATAAAATTGAGCAATATAAAAACAAACTCACTGCCATGGATTGTGAAAGGAAACAGACTCAAACTGAAATTAGATGAAAAGCATGAAATTAGATGAGACCAAAATAGTTGGACATATAAATTTATATATTTGTCCATGCATAATAGATTCTAATTTGACTTTTTGCTGCAATTTTTATCATGTTGCCTTTATTTATATACAGTAATTAAGAGACATTACACAATATGTGGGGCTTGGGGCAGGATTTTCAATAATCCTCCTGATTTAAATGTGAATACACAGAGTTATTCCCCCTTCCCTTCTGCCTGTCCCCATTGCAAAAAAAGTCTTTGGCTGTAGTGGTGCTGTGACAGCCTGAGCAGAACTTGGAGGGCTGGAGTCAGTCACTCTTCCAGTGAAAATTCTCCTGTTTCAGAAATTCTCCCAACATCTTCAGAATCCTAGGTGGGTTTCTTTTTCCTCTTCTCACAGAAATCCCTTTTTCCCCAAACCAGTAATGTCTTTGAACCCAAGTCAGTTCTCTCCTCACCAGTGTCCTGGCTGTTCTGGCATGGTGACAGTTAAATTTAATATTAGTTGATATGGAGAGAACAGAAAACTGCTACTAAACTGCTACTAGCTGGTAACTAAACTGCTCAGGTCAGACATGAATGTTGGAACTTAAGTCCCAATTTGAATAAATATTTATTTAGTTGTGCACAGCAAAAGAAAGTTTGGGAGAAACAATCTGCTGGTTCAGAGCTCAGTCTCAAGGTCCAGATGGGCCAGAGCAGGGACATGAACCCCTGAATTTGTGTCTCCCTCATGATGTAATCACAGGCTCCTACAACTGCATGTTTGGTTTAAAATCTGTCCTGTCTTTATCTAAACCAGCCCATAAACCATGGCTGGTCAGTCAATATCCCATTACTGGCATAGGTAGATATGCTTTGTTTCTAATTAAACATTCATTGAACACTGTTGCTTCTCTCCCCCTTCTCCCCAAAAAATGGTGAACTTTCAAAGTTCATAATTGCTTTCAAAAATGCTGCTCCTTTCCTTGGTAAAAAACTTAATGTGAGACAGGAATGACAACTCAAGAATGGCAAGGCAGTGCCTAAAGGGATCTGTGTCATGGATAGATTTTGGTTGTTAATGGCACTCTGTGGGGTCTGTAAATTTTTTCTGCCCTTGTTTACTCTATTTTTCAAAATAAATAAATTTTAAGGAGAAGAGTTTATTATCTCCTGCTGCTTACTATGTACTTTAAACCATAATCCGTTGTTTGTGGCATTACAATAATCTCTATAGGCATTAAGTAATTGATGTCACAAGCACAGGATTATAACCACAGCTCTGCAATTTACATAGTAATGCAAGAAACTCTGAAAAACCTGCATGGCAGTGTTTCACCAAAACAAACCCCTCACAGTGCTGAGTTAAATTGTGGAATGAGCAGATCCTGAAGCCTTGCTGTGTAAGTACATTTAAAACATGCACAAACCACCTTTTTCTCAGTGCAGCTAGAAAAAGGCTTGATCCCAATCTGGATGTGGGGCCAGACCATGGAGAAATGGGCCTCTTCCTTCATTTCTTGCAGGTCCAGAGCTTTTGGGAAAGAGCAGAATAAATATATTGGCTGTTTCATCCCTCAGTCAAGAGGCTTTCTGTTGTCATAACTTTTATTAGCAAAGTTAAAGACCAGTTCATTCCTCCTCCCTTTCTTCCCAGAGATGAGATAGCCTTAACAACTTTTGTTGTCACTGTTAATATTCAAAGTGAACAGAGGTGTGGGGTTCTTTTTGATTCCCAGTGGCTCACTAAGAATCTGGTCACTACTTTATGAGTGCTGCATGTGTAAATAGGGCAGCCTATAGATGAAGCACCAGCAGATGTCACTCAAGAATGTGTGGAAGAGACCATGAATTGGTGGGGCCCCTAAAGCTGAAAGTCGCCAGTGGTCTCACTGTGCAGCCACTGAGGGAGCTCAGCCTCCCATGGCTTGGGCAGTGAGACACAGCTTTTGGTAGGAACCTGCTCACCAAGGGGCTGCAACCTTCTATTGCTGCCACAGGTACTTCAGGGTGTTTGCATGGCTGCTAAAAATTGGCTTTTCCACCTTTCCTTGACCCTTGCTGTGTTGATATTTGTTCTGTACAGCTTTAGAGCACAACAGGGCTGTGAGAAAGAACTTCATGTGTGGATCTTCTGTTCCTGAGACAAATAGTCCAAGGGGGAAGAAGGAGAGGTCTCAGCTACTTGCTTGGCAGTGTTTTGGGAAAATAGGAAGGCATCACTGGGTTTGGGAAAGAATAGGCAAGTGCCAGATGTTAAGTAGGAGAATTTCTGCACTGGAAGAATGAGGAAAGTGGATTAAAGGTTTGGCACTGTCTTTCATTATTCAGACTTGGTTTTGATTCTAAACCAGAATCGAGTTACCACATATTGCAGCCATCAAATATCTGCAGAGGTCACTGTCAAAATGGTTTAAAATGCTCATTATGGTTCTTAGCATGAGCGATAACATATCCCAATCCACTTTATAAATGTTCTTCCACACCTATATTATCAATAATTGATTCCACAGGGTAGGCTACAGCAGATGCAATTTGCTAAAATCCCAGTCAAGTGTCAACAAGCTGACTGGTTCATTTTATCATTATACCAGGAAACTTTAGCAGCTAATCATAAAGGAAGTAGAAAATGTGAGATCTTGTTTCATTATGTGAACAAAAGCCTGTGATTTCAGGATGGAAAGAAAAGATTATTGCTCAGCATAATGTGAGGGAAAAAAAAGAGGCAGCTTTAAATCATCAAATTATCCATTTTTACAGGATTTGAATTAATAGCTTTTGGGGATCATTACTTAAATCAAGAGTTTCTCCTCGGAGGTAACTCCTGCATTCTGAAGGGAAGGAGGTACAAGTAGTGAAACTTGCATTTGAGGAGCTGGGAACTAGGCAGATGTGAAATGCTCACTTGTTTTCCAAACCTTCCTTCATCTAAGCCTTCCTTGGAAAACTTATCCAGATGTTGATCAGCCCTGGATATTTCTTAACCTGCCCAACAACAGGTGGCAAGAAGGAAGGACGGGATAGAGCCTTTAATCTCCCCCTCCTGCACATTGTCCCTCCCCTCTGCTGTAAATCCCTGCAGTGCAGAGCCCTGGTGGTGCCTGTGGGAGTCACATTGTGCCACCCCACCCTGCCAAGCTGCACCCTTGGGATCTCTTTGATCTTTCTCTGAGCCCTGGCTCTTTCATGCCACAATGTGAGAGCACCGATTTCCAAAGCATTGACATTACAATGTGGCAATAGTAAAGGCCACAGAAATGTGAAATGCACCCTTCAATACATCCCCAGCTTTATTTTGTGATAAGATGCACTGGTTTCAATTACTCTTGTGTCAACACAGTTTATAGAAAAGAAAGACTAGTTTTGAAGTCAAAAAGAAAAGGCACTATTAGTGACAACTTGTGGCAAAGTTTCCAGGAACAAAAGTTACATTGTGCACCTCATTTCAGTCTCAAACCCCCTGCACAGTAAATTGGAGGGGCTGAGGGACAGACACATGTTCAAAACACACTCAGATTAGGGGGAAGAAGTCAATAGCAGAGACCAGGCTGGGTAAAATACATTTGGGAAGACAAAGTCCATGTGATATTCCAGAGGGTCAACTCCAGCTTCCTGTGAGGGAAGGAGCTGTGAGTGAGTGGGCAGCCTGGGTTTGGGTTCACAGCTGCAGCAAAAACTGCCCCCAGAGTGAAGGCACTGGAAGGGGACAGACCTGACTGCAGCTTTCTAAAGCTGATCTCTGGGCTTGGGAATTTTGCATGGAGACTCAGAGCAAGGCAGGAATAGATGGCCTTGGTGTTTAGACAAACCTCTGCTGGTTGCTGGGAGGCTGAGGAAGCTTCCAGGCCTGTGTGTGCAGTAGACCCCTGGCTGGCTGCTGCCAGCTCCAGCCCCACTCACCTGCACTGCTGGGGGCTTGGAGATGATGCCCTGGGACAGAAGGAAGGGAGAGGGACATTTTTTGGCTCATGGCTGGAGAAGGAGTAGGAAGATGACTTTATAATTGCTTTTTTATCACTCTTTCTGACTATATTGACTTTATACTTGACACAGCTTTGGCTGGCAAGTCAGGCCCAGATACATTCAGAATTAGATATGACGAGGCTCATTCTTACATGAGAAGGAAATCATCGGTTGCTACAGAAACAGCTCCATATCAGTCTCGTGGGGCATCTTTGCATCTGGCTTTTTTTCCTTCTCTTTTGCTAATCTGTAGATAAGAGTCAAAGCAAGTGCAGCACATCCCACATCTATATAAAAGGTTGGAGGAACTCTGCAGAGAGCAAAGTGTGAAAGAACATCTCGTAGATAAGCTAAACTTAAATGAATGAGTTAATTTACACTCCCCCTGCAATTTTTTCCTAGTTTTGCAACTCTTGCTAAGTTAATTGAGGTGAAAATTAAATGACACCAGTCAGCAAATATTTTAAAGACCTCCAAAGCCAAGGAAGAGAAAGGAGGTACTTAGAAAAGGAGTTACTAAGAAACAGGAAAAAATCTGAGGGGTGAGTTAGGATTCGTGCCAAGAAAATTGTATCTTGCAATGGAATAATAATCCAGACTCACTTTCAGGCAAGTTGTTTAACTTGATAAATTAAGGAATTAGTTAAAAGTAAGTGTATATTATGGGTGAACAGGGACCATTCTGCTCACTGCAGACCAGCTCACCAGCGACGTTCTTCAACTGGTTTCCTAAAATGTAATGAATTCTTGATGCTTAGTAGATTAATATTTATTGAGTGAATCAATGCTTAATTTATTTTAAAAATTGCCTTCCTTGTATTTTAATATGATTTATTACTCATCAGTGCTTATTGCATTAATTAAAGATTGTGTTAATTTTGTGGAAGTGAACACGATCTGCTGCAGGTTTGCCTGGAGCCCTGGTGCCCTGTAGGGACTGTGGCTCTGAGCAGTGCCAGTGGTGGAAACCGCTCCAGGTGGGAAGCAGAATGAATCACCAGTGGCCTCTTCCTGCCCTTGAGGTCTCCAACAGCCAGCAGAGTGGAAAAGAGGATGCTGCCCCTTAAGGGCAGGACAGGATTGCAGCAGCAGTGATGCTGTGATGATGCAGGGAATATTTCTGTTTGCCTCTTACAAACTGTGGCTGATGCTGTGGGGATCGTTTTGTGTTTCTCATGGAATGCCCTTTTGAGAACACAGGTGAAATCCAGCCTCAGAGACATGGGAAGCTGCCACCACTTTCCTGACCAGGGATGGCAGTCACTGCATTTCAGTGCTCAGAGTGTAAGAAATTCTTGGGACAGTAGGTTGCCTGAAGATTGGGATGGTCCCAAGCATCTCAGCAGGGGCAGGTGTTTGAGAAGTGGAAAATTCCTAAAGGCAGAACAAAAAATGCCAGACATCTTGTGAGCTAAGTCTTTCAAGAAATCTGTCAAAACAGGGAGAGGGTGATCATGCTGGAGGGGGGCCACAGCTGCAATTTGCATCTTTCAAGCACTGAAGAAAGAAGCAAATATATAAAGCCCCACAGCCATGATTCTTCTGGTGAAATTATTTTATTAATGGGTGTGACATTTGTAATGTCTCTCTCTTTAAATTCAAATACTGCTGTTTTTATAGCTACTCATAAGTGAGTCTGTCTGGGTTGTTTTTTTTTTTTTTTAAATCCATCTAGTTACTAGGCTGCTTGCATCCAGCTGAGCCCTGGAAACGGCAGAGAGCTAGCCCTGAGATCTGAGAGCAGGCTGGAATTTCCAGAAAGTGATTGTGTCCATAATTAGGGCGGGTTTGCATGTTTAAATGCACCATTCTGGAATGCACTTTGCTGTTTGCTTCTCCCCAGGGCTGGGGTGAGTGTACACAAACTTCCCTTGACGAGCTAAATCAGAGAAGCCTCTTCAAGGTCCAGTGAAGGTCAGAGCTGAGAATTTGTTTCCTCCCTCGGTCACCAGGCAGGAGGGAACCACCGAGCTCCAGCCTGGAGCACTTGGGTGGAGCCAGTGCCAAGAACCTGGTGGCATTTCAAATCCCTTGCAGCACTTAGGTGTTAGATGCAAAAGATCAGTGCTGCTCCACTTGAAGTCTGAGAAATAACTTCAGCTTAAAGTTCAACATATACACAAAGATTTCCTGGATCTGGAACTAATTTGTTTTTTCCAAGGTCAGCTTGAACTGGAAAAAAGTTGCAAACTGAACATTTGACTTGTAATAATTTCATTTTATTTCCCATTTGTTTAACCTGTCCTATATGCTTTTGTTTTCCTGACGTATCAAGCTAAGCTATTTTGGTTTTTATTTAATGTTTATTTTTACCCCATTTAATAGACTCAAGTCAGGACTAGGGGCCAGTTGGGCTGCTTGCCTTTCTTTCTATTCCATATCTTTACATTTTCCAACTTTCTTTGATGCAGGATATTTATATTCCACCTTTTTTCCTAGTAGAGAGGCTTTCATGGAGTATAGGCTTCAGATATATATTTTCTGCTCTAGCTGTTCATTAGATATACAGCATTTGGAGTTCCAGTAGTGCTGAGAAATGTAAGCAAAGCTTTTGGCCCAGTGGGGGCTAAGCTCTGGCATTTCACAGCTTTCTACATATGACTCAGGATTCAGGTGCAGGCTCTCTATAAAATTTAGCTCATTAGGAGATGTTTCGTCTCACAGCTCCCACTGGGAAGGTGGGTGCTGTGCTTACACACAGAATTTCTTACTCTGCTTTGCTGCTCCCTGGGAAAGGAAGGGGATGAGCAGGTGACACAAGGCAGCAGCAGGGTATTCTGCTCCCTCTTACCCTGGCACACCTGGAGAAAGGTTTGGCTTACACTGGCCCCAGTGTTTTAAACTAAAGCAAATGTGCTCGAGCACACTGCTAAGGTCATGCTGGGATGACTTAGCAGAGTTAAGAGAACAAGGAGTACCTCTGGAAAAAGACAGATAGGAATTGTCTCTCAAATATGTTTTGTGTTGTGCCAGAGGTAAAGAACTGAAGGCCAGGAAGGTTTCAGAAAATGTGTTTTTTCCAGCCTGACTCCCCACTTGGCTTCCCAGCAGGCCAAATTTGCTGTTGTGCCCAACAGAGCCCGAGTGGATTCAATGGATGACCAACTGTGTTCATGCACTTCAGCCAGTGAAGCTCTGCCACACAGAAATGATGGGTTTGGGAAGGAGTTTCATCAGTCATGATTTCCAAGGAAGAGTGCTCAGGGTAGGGAATACCAAGTCAATGTTTCCTCCTCAAGGACTTTCAGCTGTCACATAGGGAATACAGTGAGTGCAGTGATGAGAATTAGATTAGAAGAAGATCAATAGGGCTGACAATAAATGAAAGTAACACAGACATTATTGAGCAAATTAGGAGAGAGAAATTAAACTGGACAGTATAATCTTCAATACCTGCTAGACACACTGATGTTGGGCAAAGTTAGGGAGAAGACAGTAAGTTAGAAAGTGCTGTGATGAAGGGGCAGCAACAGTCTGTCTGTGAGATGGGGAAAGCCCTGCTTGTGATGGAAAACTCAGCCCACAGAAAGGCAGAAAAAGATGATAATGGTCCAGAAGCACATGGATTTATTGGCAGGCTATGGAGAAACAGTGGTGGAGAGATCACCTAAGGCTGGGAACATGGAGTAGGCAACAGTGCTGGCTATGTTATGGGAAAAGGGAACCTCAGATGCATCCAACCATCACAAAGGCTTTGGTGGGATGGCTTGTTCCAGGCCAGAATTTTTCCTAACTTTTTCATAGGATGGGCTTGTCTACCCTGTGCAGGTTTTGCAGCCATTCCAGAAACCAATCCTCTGTGTAAACTTGATTATTTGCCATAATAACTCCCTGTATTTTGCTATCTGCACACATATCCAGTGATGATCAAGTCTGGCAAGCTTTTGGGGTGAGGGATATCCGGTGGCAACGAGATCCATGGGCTGACTGTGCTCAGCATGAAAAGAAGCTTTCCTTTTATCAGTCCTGAGTTTGTCTAGATCCTCTTACTTGTCTTTGAAAGGTTCACCCCAAGGCAATATAATTGTGTTTGATCACATACAGGCATTGAGTCAGTGATTGATATGAATAAAGAACTTAGAGTTACTTGTCCTGGTTCCATGTCTTCTTCCCTGTGGAATCAGAAATCACTTTTATAAATATATCGGTCCATCTGTGCTTCCAGCTATCCATTTCAAGTGTATGTTCCAAAAAAGAAATAGTAACACTTTATAAGCACAAATAAAAACACATTAAAAGGACTGAGGAAGGGTTTTTTTTCTTCCTCATAAAGTACATGTGGATCCCTTCCAAAAGAGTTACTGTGAGCCATGTAACTTGTAATTAATTCTGCTATAAATGTCAGAACACTTACTTTGCAGGTCTAAGCTGACCCACTAAAATTAGTCCCCTTTTAACAATTCCTTTTATAATTTGTTTTTCAGCAGAAACGACGGCTTGACCTCCTGACAATAACCAGCCCTGGTAAGTGAGCTCAGCTCTCCTCTCTTTTCTTAAAGAGATGGTTGTCTAAATGTGTTTTTTCCCCAGTCTCTGACATGCAAAATGAAAAACACTGTTCCCCAGAAAATCTTTCACCTAATAACAAGTGACAGCTATATTGTGCTTGGCAAAGCCCCGGGCAGTTATCCGTTCACAGAGCTGCCTCTTCAGACCTTTACTCTATGAATTGGAGTGCTGATATTTCTTTAAGCCTCCTGGGGTTACAGTTAGTGGTATATCTGCAGGGCAGATGCCCTCAAATTCACAAAGTGTGTTCAAGTATCACAGAAATGCAAGCTTGACTTTCCTTGGTGGCAAATGGGGGCAGTTTGGGGAGCTGGGAGGTGATGACACTCTACGTGTGTGGAGGGAGACACAAGGTCCAGGCTCAAGGCTGAGAACCCCAAAGTGGTCAGAAAACATTTAGGTATAATTAAAATACCTTAAACTGTCTGCTTCATGATGGCTTTTGTCATTTTCCTGTTGAGGAGATAAACCAAAATTTGTTTTTATTGGGAAAGTGTGGGGCTCTTTGGCAGGAGGGAGTTTGGAAGGTCTCGGTGCCGTGGTTGAAGTGCAGGTTGGTTCAGTTGTGCCCCTCTGTGATCTCAGCCCTTAAGGCTGGGTGGTTTTCATTTATTTCTATTTGCCTGGCTTACTTTCTTTCCATTAGCTGCTACAGAAGTTTGCTGCCCACCAGCTTCAGATGAAGCTCTGCTCAAATAGTGCCACATTTCGGTTAACTTTGTTCATTTTTCAGATGTGTGTATGAATTAGGCTTTCAGGTGGGCTTTAACTGGGACTGATGAATTCTGGCCCTAACTGGTAATAATGTGTTAGCAGAGTGAACAGGTGTTATGGGAAGTGAACAAAATGTGACACACATTTGCTTGGATAACAATTTTGCATCAATAATTGTTCTGACACTCTAAATGTAGATATAATCTGTGACATGGTTTCTCCTTCACTAACCTTGTTAAAATAATAAGAATTAAAATAAGGAGGAGGAATACTTTGTTGGGACAGATGTTTGAGGCTATTGGCAATTGCATCACATTTTTGCATGTTCACTTTTCACGCAGTTTGCAATTATGTTAATGTATGCTCAGGGCACTTGCTGATAAAAGCAACAATACCGTGTGATACAGCCATTGTCACTATTCTAACTGTAACTTCAAGGACAAACATGGCACGTTTTTCATTTTCTGTATCTTCAGCATTCCCTGTTTCTAGAGGAAAAAGAAAAAAAAAAGATCTCTGAAGGTCTTAATCATAGCACCAAAGTCCACAGACATTTTTTCAATAAGAGAAAAAGAGGGTTGGGGGACAGAATTACTTAATATGAGACCTTTCTGTAAAACAAACTTATTATGATTTCTTCACAATTTCAGATACAGTATTCACTATGAAATTGTTGATTGGGTTGAGTTTGTGCATAGATGTGATCACAGCAAGTAGCTGTAGCTTCGGATCTCTGTTTAATAATGGAATCTAGTAAATGAACACAGCAATGAGTTAGAAGGTTCTTCAATAACTGCAGAGGTAGGCATACCGCACTAAAATGAGGGGAAAGCTTTCTATAACATGTACCTTTTCTGAAATGCAAGTTTTACCCTTTGATATTTAACCAGAAATCTACCATAGCTAGTTACATAGGGAAAAAAAAAATAATCCTTGTTCATGATTACACAATAACAGTTTTGTCTTCAGTAGAGGCATTTTCAAAAGAAGTTTGGTGCTGGATCAGGCCAGACTTACCAAAGAGCCTAAAGCTGAGATTTTTCAAAGGGGTTGAAAAAGTTAGGCACTCAATTCCTAGTAGGATTGGAAAATGTCAGCCTGTGGATTAAAGGGTCTAGTTTCAGCCCTACAAATACAAAAATAAAATAAAATAAATCATAGCCTTGGGGCTTTTATCTGTCTTTGGAGACTACTAGTTTAAAATATTTAATTCTTTGAGTTCTAGCTCTAAGATCTGACATTGACAGTCTGCTTTTACAAAGTCGTGATATCGGTTATGATGGCTGAGATCAGCCATAATCACTGTCAACCCTTAATTTACTGATTCAAATGAGGGGCTGAGCTGTTTAGTTGCACCTGGCAATCCTCTGGGACTTGTTTCTGTTCTCCACCTTGCCTCAGGCAGGCAGCCTTTGCTTCTGGCAGAGGTCACACAGCTTTAGTCAGAGTTGTGAAAGCCCTCTGTGTCCCACAAGGGGTGTTGGCCACCAAAAGCCTCTTGCTTAATTGTAAGAATAGACAAAGGGCTTCAAAAGGAAAGGTGACCCCTGTGATTTAAACCTCTGTCACAATGAATATCATCTCTCTTTCCTGTGTGTGTATGTATGAAGCTTTTGAACCAGATTTTATACCTTTAGTCAAGAATTGATGGTGATCCCTTGCAGGTAGGACAACAGCTCTTCTCCAGGAGCTACTAAAACAGTTTCCAAAAACTGATCAGCCAATTAATGAGATTAATTGCAAGGTAAATAATGCCATTAATGTAAGTGTTGTTGAGACTCATGTGCCAAAACATTTTAAGAGAGTTTGTGGAGTCACAGAAACCTCAACATCGTCTCATGGCAGTCACACTGCTCCCCATGGCCATGGCTGGTGATGATTCCCCAGGAATCACTGAAGGTCAGGATTTGTGCCTGTTTCTTGTTCCCTGCCCCTCTGGGTGCTGTGCTGAACCCACACCGAGGGTGACCCAGAATTGCCTCTTGCTCTGCTCCACATGGCTTCCAACCCCCAAGCAAAGTGTGCTTGGCTTCCTGCAACCTGGCTGAACAGGTTCTGGGCTTAAAAGCACATCTGTATGTTAAACTGAACAGGTATAGACCATTAATCTATACCCTGGACTGAGAGAAGTCTGGGCAAAAATGAAAAAAATAAAAGAAACAGGAAGAAATACAGATGGTTGGAGCTGCAGCTCCAGCTACACGGTTTGCTGGCAACATGCAGGGCTCACCTCTTCCAGCACCCTAATAAAGCAGCTGTGGAAAGCTCCACACTGTGCCCCAAACTGGAGGAAGTCTTTGCTTTGCTGTGGATCTCCAGAAACAGCCAAACACAAATGATGCATAAGCTGGGAGCGAGCCAGACTCCCTCGTGCTCAAATATATTCCTTTGAAGTAACTGACACCCCTGTAAAATGTGGAGGGGAGTTCACTGCTCTGCCTTGCTGCTGAGTAGCTGGAGGAATGTTAAGTTAAATCTCTCAGTGCTCTCACCACACTCCTTTCTTCTTGCCCCTTGACATGTGAGGTACAATTAGAGTGCAGCTGTACAGTTCAGGGTGCCCGAGTCAGAGCTGATGTGCGCAGTGGGGTGGGGGAAGGATGTTAAAAATTCATTAGGAGCTGGCAGGGACATGCTGGCAGGGAGTGGGACATAATGAGATTTAAGTTTTGGTAATTTGAATTTTCTTTAAACCCGGCTTTACCTCTGAATTGGATCCAAGACATTTCCTTAACGCTATTCCAGTTGCCTTTGAGGTTTAGGACCAAAGCTTGAAGTAGTTTAATTTGGCCTTGTTGCACAAAGGAGATGAGGATCTGCCCTTCATTTCTCTGTGATCATGTTCTAGTAGCACTTTGAACACGCACATGCAATCACATCACATTTTGTGGTAACCACTCAATAGCTGAAAATAAGATACCCCTGTTTCCATAGCTTTTCCATGGAGACACAGCTTTTTGCATCTCCTGTGTTTATGATAATAATACAGCCTTCCAATTTCTGTTCTCAGTAAGGTAAGTTCCTCTCCCACTGAAGTATTTTTTAATTATTGATACCATAAATGGAAGTGTGTTGGAAACTATTGGCTTTGAAAATAGCTAACATGTGATATTATCCAAGAACCATCAGGAAAATTCTTTTGAAATTCTCTTTGATTCAGCCATCCTCAGGGCTTTATCCTTCTCTACCAGTCTCTCTACTGCCAATTTAAAATAACATTCTCTTGAAATCAGTGCAATGTCAGGAGAAATTCATCAGCACTGTAGGTGCATGTTTCCCAGATGTATATAAACCTACTACATTTGGCAGCAGTAAATTGATTGCATTTAAAAAACCTGAGGTAGTTGAATATTCTGTAGTGTCCACCTTGGCCACAGCGTGGAATATAAAGTAATTTTTTTAAGTTTCTTTCAGCTCTGGTTTAGGTGAAAAAAAGTAAGTGCTGACTCTATAATTCCTGCCTTTTGATTTACTCAGATTTTCCTAATGTGTAAACTCCATCAGAGCTTTACAGTCAGGGACAGAGTAAAATAATCCTAATCCCCATCGAGATTTGATCAGAAATGTTAATGACTTGTATGTGCTTCCTCCTAATATTCAAACTCTTACTCTTTTAAACAGGGAAAAAAGCTTGATTTTAAAAGTATTTATCAGTCTGATCTATGTGGTGAAATAGTCTCCCCCCTTTAATATCATCAGTGCTGCATGCTCTAAAAATGTCTCCATTTCATTAATTTGTGATATACTGCTACCCTGAATTCTTTTAAGGTGGCTTTAGCTTCTGCCATACATATTTTACTGCTTTAAATTATAGATATAGGACTGTTGCCTAGTTAATTTCCTCTGGTTAGGAAAATATATTTCTGCTCTCCTGGCATTGCATAAAGTGATATGTGGGATTTGCTATATTTTTTAGCTGATTAAGTTTTGCATTTCTACATATTACTGCTTATGAGACCTCAAGTAAAAGTACGTAAAGGAAGGAGAAGTTTTATAGTATATTTCAAAGTTTCATTTAACTATAAATTCCACCACTAAGCCCTGCTACAAGACTTTTCCATTACCTCCCTGGATAGTCTGGCTATCAACTTCTTTCTAATTGAAGCATGAAAATAATATGAACTCAAAGTCATGAAGCTATAAGACAGGTATTAGTAAAAATGATACCCACTAATAAAATGTGACAGAAAGTTGTTTGCTGCTAAAACTCGGGGACTTTTTTTTTTCCCAAGTCCTTATTAATTAATAGCACATTGATTTTGGTCTAAGTGTGTGTCAAAGGATGGCATTCAAGATTTTAAACAGTCTAACATAACCACTGTTCATGTTTGTTAGTGAAGCTTCACATGCTGTTTTACTTGCAAAGCTGGTGGAGGAAAGAAATTACTTAGAATTCCAGTAATAATTGAGTCTTTTAATGCTCAGTGATTTATTTCCCATATCACTGAGACACTGGGTATTAATCCACCCATTTGCCCACAATAATATGAGATAACTGGGGGAGTCAGAATCTCACTGCTCAGCAAGGCAATAGACCCCAAATGGTTTGTCTGAATCCACAGTACAAGAATTTTCCTACCATAAAAATAAAATATAAATGCTGAAATCTCAGCTCAAAGTGAAATCCCTGTGTTGTCTGTCTTAGCTGAGCCATAAAGCTACAGGAAAGAGTTTGTTCCAGACTTGATGAAACTTTAGCAAGATAATTGTACTACCAGAGAGCAGAGGGAGGTGTGGACTCTTTTTCCTTTTTTTTGTGCCATTAGGTTGGCTTCAGCTGTCCTGAGGCTAATTAGGAAATTTTACTATATCCAATTTCTCATCTTTACAGGATCTGAAGAGCTGTAAGAATTTCCATTTGCTGTGATAAGGAGAAATAATATTGTTGCTTGTAATTACTCATTCATGCAGATCAGTACCTTCCTAATTCTCAGTTATACCTCTGCATTTGCCAGAATAACAATAGCAGAGATGCCTCCTACTGCACTGTCTTCTCCCTTCCCTCACACCATGTCCCAAGAGAATAAATCCTCCCTGATCTTTCTGCCTGTCCCCTGACCTTTCTCCACCAGTGTCCCCAAACATCACCCACATCCATCTCAAATATCCCCGTTTCGAGTTCTACTGAAATGACACTTTTTGATTCAATAATGAAGCCAGAACTTTATCCCCATTTGGTTGCAGAATGTTTACTTTCAGTAAGGCTGTTTCATCCCCACCTTTGCATTTAAAAAAAAGTGACCTTTTTTTGGATACATGTAGAAGAAGTGATATTTGCAAAGTCAAAATAAGACTGCAGAGAAGATATTCTAAAGGCTAATCCATTACTTTTGAAGAAAAATATCAAGCTTTTCCACAATCCCTTATTATTATTCTGGGTCACCATGGTGTTTCCATGCACCTTGGCATGTCCCTTTAATTGGATCCTTACATGGGAAGGTCCGGCACAGCTGCATTGAAAGCTGACATTTCTAACTAACTGACCTTTTCAGGCCCAGTGACACTCCTATAATGATTATCCTCTAGCATTGTTTGGACACAATACCACATACTTCACAGCACATAAAGAATATGTTCTTTGAGAACTATTCAAAATGCCCAATCTCAAGTTAGCAAAATGAGAAAATTGGGTGCAAACATTCATCAGAGTGTTATTGTGCAGGTATCGATTTGAATGCCCTTTCATTTCTCTGGGAAAAAGTGTTGTATTATAGAGCTCTAAATTAACTTCTGTTCTGTTTTTTTCCCCCAGTAAGTATAAAAAGGTCAAATTCATTCATAAGGCTGAATAGATTTGCAGGATATAAGCAATAAGATAGCAATCAACCTTCAAATAACCTTTTAAGAGACAGTATCTTTTCTTATGAACAGTAATTGATCTGCTCATTAAGTCCCTGGGTACTCTTTGGGGCTCACCTGGGCAAAAATGTGTAAGACCTGTGACGAAAGGATGTCAGCTACAGCAAAACAGGAACAAATCCTCACGTGGAAACTGAAATATTTTACAGGTTTTGAGGGGTCTAGAGCTGCTGAGAGGACTGATATTGCAACATGAATTCCTTGACTCTATGGTTATAAGGGTGAGTGGAAGAGAGGTAGGAAGACCTCAAAGTGTGAATTTGGTATTTGTGAGGACAACAATCAGAGCATGTTCATACCTGCCTGAAACCTGGATACATCTTCAGATTCCCCTTTGGATTTATTGGCCAATTTTTATAAATTTTTAATGGGAGGGTGACCACTGCCCCTGGTCAGTCCATGTGTAGGGGGTGCACACAAAGGGGATCCTCTGCTACACTGGGACATGGCCAGGCATTGGTAAAACTCAGTCAGTTTGTCAAATAATGGCTTTCTGTGCACCATGAGGGCTTTGGGGATGTGAGTGGGGGTGAATCACCTCTGCCTGCACAGACATAAAACCTGTGAGCAGCACTGAGTCCCTGGGTGCTGCCTCTGTCACCCCCAGCCTCGGGCTGTGGCTCTGCAGCTCCTCTCCTGTGAGCAGGAGCTGCTGAAGGGCTGCTGGAAATTTCTTCAAGGGAACAGGATTTAGCCAGAGACTCCCTCAAAGTGCTGGGATTGCCAATTTAAGATAGCAATCAGGAGATTAGTGTTCTGGCCATGTCCATATTTCATTGCTGCATGTAAATCCACGTTGTGTTTTTAGTATTATTTTTATAAATTGCACATAGGCTGAGGACTATCTGTGCATAGTTGATTACAGTGAGTTGTCTTGGTTCTTATCTTTGATCAGAATTTTCAGAAGCAGCAAATATCCCAGGTGATGAGGCTTTTTATGCTGTAAATGTTTGCACATAATGCTTTCTGTTTTACTTCACAATGTGCAGAATGAGCATCTTGCTCATTTAGAGGGACTGAAAATGAGCAAGTCTGTGCACAGGTGTATTGTTCTCCTCTTTTTGTGTAAGCTCAGGGAAAACTTAAAATAGTAACTTTTTTTCCTCATAAACCCCTTATTTCTTCAGTATCAGATGTTTTTAGAGATGATGGAAAGCATTCTTCCTTTTTAATGAAATTTTAATTTTCAAGGTCACCTGCCAATCTTCACTTAGGCACATTTCTTCTTGCTGAGCGACCTGAACAAGACTAAGTGAAAATCAGTGTATTAAATATCTAGAAGGCAGCAGAGGATTATATTGGCACTACAAAATAGAACAGGGTGCAGAAATGCATGAGCCTGCAGAGCCCTGAACAGCAGAGCTGTGCTGCAGACTCACAGATGCCTCCAAGCCCCATCACTTGGGTGCTGTGCCAGAGACAGATAAGCCCCAAGCCCTTTTTTTCACTGGCTTTAGGGTGCTGTCCTTCCAGTGCACCTGAAATGCACCTGGCTCTGAATCTTTGCTTGTGACTTTTTTTTAACCTAGCCAGGCACATACAGCAACTGTGCTTCACTTCTATTCCAGCAGCATCCAGGTACCCCAGTCCAGGAGTGTCACCCTGCTGGATGCAGGGATACCAAGCTCTCCCTGAATAGTTGGCAACTTAAAGCAGACAAAGCTCAGGGCAATGGATGGGAAACACAGAAAGAGAATGTCAAAAATAAAATATCATTTTCATAGAACCGTGTCTCTTTGCTCCCCCTTTCCTCCAATCTCTGATGTAACAGAAAGTGGCAAAACCAGTGGTGATTATACAGCAACAACGAGTGGGTCTGAGGAAGAGGAGAGCTGGAGCTGTACAAAGGACTTTTCCTAAGCTCATTTGTTTCTATGTATTGCCAGTGAGCTCTTTATTTTTTGTATACAGAACATTTCTGTTAGAGCAGTCAGCCAAGGTCACAGGGAAACCCACGAGAAAGGAGCCCTTATTATTATTTTGAGCTTGTAACAAAGGAGTAGAGATTTGAATGGGGAAGGTGTGCTGGCTCTGTGAATTCAGACTGTAAGTGCAGCATAAGCCATGGTGGGAAAGTGCCTTGTTCATCTCCCAGCTCAGTGCATTATTGGAGGGACTCATTTGGGCTGCTGCTGAAGGAGATAACTGAGCACTGTTAGGCAGTAGTAGCACTGCAGTGTCCTTAGGAAGAGGGTGAAAGGAAGGTGAAAAGCTGTTTTAACACCATGGGCTGCTCCCGACGTTGCAGGAGGTGTGGTGTCTGCACAAGACCCTGCCCTGCAAAGATGCTGTGAGTGCCAGCACAGAGAGTGCTGCCAGAGGAGCCAGGCAGAGGAGGGGATAAGGGGGGAGAGCACAAGGCTGAGAGGATAAGGAGGGAAGCAACATAAACCAGAGACTCGCTTTTCTGGGCCATATGAATCAAAATAAAAATAACTGTTTTCAAAATACCTAGGAGATGGCAGGAGATTGTGTTATTCTTCTTGCTTTATTGTATTACCTGCCCTGTTGCACAGCTGTATCCCTTGTCCTTATCCTCTGGGGACTACTGGAAGGAAGGAAGGATTATCTGAGACACCCTGATTCTCCTGCCCATCCTCCAGAGAGCCTCACAGTGATGCAAACTCCTGTTGTGCTGCTGCCACCCCCTGTGCTGAACCCACCTTCCTTCCCGGGACTGTGAGGGTGCAGGGCCTGTGGCTGACTGCAAAAGGAACCTTCACTTAGACCTGCTGCACGTTTGCTTTGGGATCTGATCCAGAGTGCTTAAATTGCAGCTGCCTTGGGCCAAACCCCTGATTCTTGTCGAAGGCTGCACAAACCTGACAGCGAGAGCGACTTGGTGCTGATCCCCAGCCGAGCCCCTCCTTCCAGCACCTGGGCTCGAGCTCTGTTATCAGAGGGCTCAAATGTCTGTCAGTAAACTGGAAACCTTTCCTCAGTGGTCTCACTGGGGCTCTGGGCTGGACCAGCAGCAGCAGCAGGGCCAAGCAAGGCGCTCCCAGCTCTGGGGACCCCTCTGCCCCAGCGCTGCTCTCACGCCGCCTGTGCCGCCGCGCATGGCATCCCAAAAAACGGCCCTGGAAGCAGGAGCCGAGGTGTTTGCAGCAGCACGAGCAGAGTGCCAGGCAGCAGGGCTGCCTGTGATAAATACAGGCCGAGGAGGGTCAGGCTGAGCTGGGGCTGGGCTCTCCCCACAGCCGGGCAGCTCTCGCCACGACCGGCGGGCATCGCTCTCCTAAGGCCCCGTGTGACAGCTCTGTTTTCTTCCCCTTTGACCCCACTGTGGGTTATGGCCATACTTTCTCTCATAACTAAATGCTCTTCTGTCCTTTGACAAAACAGATTTGTGTCTTTTCATAGCTTTCTGTAGAGGGCTAATAATACATGGGAAAGCTTTACTGCCCACAGGAGACTTTGCCTGGCCGTAATAATAAGAAATGCTGTTGAAAAGTCATGATCAATGTTAATTCAGTTATTTTTCATTTTCTCTTTTTTTATAATGAAATCTTCTACTTTATGCATTTTATCTAGTCCTACCCTATGAATTTCTTGTTGGAGAGAGGGGTCATTGGTTATAAAAATGAGTTCTTGCTGTTTGTCCTCATATGAAAATAACAGCAATATTTTGAAATGATGAATTTAAGGGAGGAAATAAAAAAGTGGAATCTTGGATGTACACAAGATGTAAATATTGTTTTCCAGGTTTTATGGTTCCCAGATGCCTCCTCTAATTGCATAGCTAACCCTGGGTTTATTAAGTTATTTTCCAGAGTCAAACTCATTTGTAAACATGTCAGAATAAAAACTAAATTTAAAAAACAAAACCTTTGGATTAGAATTCTGGAGTGATAAACAAACTAATTTAGAGTGTATTTGCATGTAATTTACATGTGCCAAAATAGGATTGCATGTGGTTTGTAAATACAGGTCTTGAATCTATTTAACATTACAGAATAGCACAGAAGAAATTAATTGTAGCTAAAAAAAAAAAAAAAAAGGTTAAAATAATAAAAAGATGGCTTAAAATGGCCCATGTTTGAATGTGATTCAATGTGCAGAAACTGGTGAGGAGAGATAAGCACGCAGGGAAAGCTGTAAATTCTAGCAGCAACATCTGTAGTAGTTAGAATCCTATGTTTTATAGCAATTCCTTACCTCCCCCCACGGACATTACTATGGCATGCAGCATATTTATTATTCACTTTCTGCAAGAGATGTTTGCCTAGCACAGCCTTAATAATAAAGTCTGTTTCCTTTCTTTTAATGTTCACTTACTCGAGGATGATGTGAGCTTCCACTTGAAGCACCTCGGCCAGTTTGACCTTTAGGCTTTGGCTCAAGATAATCATTTATAATTATCTGGGTTATTGCAGTGGTACCAAAGGATCCATCAGCAGGTAAATCCTTGGCTGGGTGCAGTCTCCATCTGGGAAAGACCTGAATCCTTCATGTTTTTTCCACCAGAAATGCATCATAGAATCAGAGAATGGCACTGGAAGGGGCTGTGAAAATCATGGTGGGCCAGCCCTTCCCTAGATCAGCTTCCTCAGGGTCCCAGATATGCCCAAAGTCAGGGTGGAGCACGTGGTACCACCCCATCTCTGCCTGCTCCTTCCAAAATATGAGGTTAGAGGGAAATATCATCAGTGCAGACCTGAGGCAGAGGGAGGGACAGCAGCCTTGAGACTTCACAGCTCTTCTTTTGGCTCCTTGGCCTCTGCTCCTCTTCAGTGCTGAAGGGGATTTGTACTCTGGGCCTTGGGATGAAAGCAGCCACGTTTGGAGGGAAGAGGAAATGCTCTCTGGATAAAAAGGGATTGGGTAAATGCAAACGTAAGCACTGAGTTTAGTAGTACTGAATTGCATTGCTGGAGTTATGGGGGAAAGAATGCTTGATTTACTAGGAAAAATATGTGTAATGCATGTTTTCAGGCTAGTCTTCAAATGCCATGGAATTTCCCTTTCTATATTCACAGCAGAGCAGCCTGGAGCTTAAAAGTGGCAGCAAAGTGGCCTTGCAATCTCTGCTGTAAGAGGGTCTGTAAAGCTGGTCAGTGTTCAACCTCACTTTTATCCAGACTTTGCTGAGAACAAGTAGAATTCTCCTCTGAATTCCGGGATTTTTTTTCTCCACTGGCTTAATTCCATAAATTTTATTTAAATTTTAGACAAAGGGGAGTTAGAAAAAGAGTAAGGAAAAGCAGACTTTATGGGATAGGAGGCAGAGTTTAGTGGTGTATTTGTTATTCAGCATTTTGTTTGAGCACCATGGAAGAATATTATGAAGGAGGACCAGATGTCAGGAACCTTTCGATACATTTTTCAGGTCATAATACTTCCATTTCCACGTGCAGATAAATGTTTCTAAATATTTTCTTGTACTTCTTATCATTTCATCTCTAGAAGAAATTAATTGTAGCTTGAAAAAAAAGGGGTTTATTTCCCACTTGGCTATGAGCCATTCTGTATATCTGCTTTAAATGTTAATTATTAATTAGGATATAATCTATTTAAATCTATTTAGCTGTCCATTTCTTCCAAAGAAGGCAGCTGGATGGGACAAGAAACATGCATCATTACAGAGATGATAAATTAGCCTCTCATCCCAGGAAAAGACAGTTCCTCAACACCAAGGCTGAGATAGACCAGGGGCTGGCCTGGAGGAGCCTCCCAGCCTTGTCCACTTGGTGCTGGATACAGAAAGTGAGGATACCAAGATGGGTTTTATAATTAAATTATTGGTGGTAAGGGAACATCCTTCCTGTAGCACTCATTCTAACAGAGTTATTGTTGCTGGGGAATGGACTTAGTGGGAGGTTTTTAAATTGTATTGGAAAGTGAGGAGCTGGAAAAACAATAGCAGGTGATAAAAAAAATATCCAACAAGTAATAAAAAGCTTTTGCACATAACCCAAGTGAGGCAGATCCTTTACAGGGGCATCAGTGAAGCTGCATCATTTGTATGTCCTGCAAAATCTGAATGGATTTGCTATTTTGGGAGAGGGAAGTTGGGATATGTATCTTTATAGACACAAAAGGCTTCTTGACAGAAAATATGTCATGGCTACCTTTATCAACTGAGTCCTGAAGAGGAAATGTGAGGCTGGCAATTAGCACCAATGACCAGCTGTGAAAACAGGAGTTTCTCTCATTTCTTTTAATTATATTTTTGTTCAAATATTTACATATTTTATCTCTTGTTTATTGCAAACTTTATACCAACAGCAAAGGAGACACTTTGGATTAAATTTTGTATATTTGTGTATTTATGTCTTTCTTTATTTGCCAAGCTAAATGCTCAACAGAGCCCTTGTTTATATGAGCAGTACCTATATGTTGTTATCTATATGAGCAGTTGAGAAGCTGGGCACTAAATTGCACAGCTCACCAGTGCAGCTTCAAACCTCTCCCAGCAAACAGCTGGAGGACTTTGGGAATCTGCAGGGTGTTCCTGGACCTTTAAATGACACCATTGTGTCACCTGAGGCAGCTCTGTGGGTCATGGACCAGTGGCTGGGAAAGCCAGAACGTTCTCTCCTTATTTTATCTGTTCCCATTGTTCACAGACGATCAGTTCCAGAGAGAAACACCCTGTCCCTGCTGATATTGCCTTCAAAAACCTGCCCCACTGGAACTCAGGTGCACAGCCCAGCTCAGATGCACCTGATGCTGTAGAGTTGCAAATATGTTTGTGGTATTGAAAATAATATGGCTTTTTACATTTTTTAAACAAATTTATTTTATTGTACCTGAAACTGTCGTGTGCTCTTGTGACACAGTGAAGACAGACACAACTGGACCTCTGTTCTGTCCAGCTCAGGCAGATGGTCCATTTAGGATCCAGAGCCAGAATCTTGGCATATTCCTTAAAATGTAGCTGGCAAGAGCTGTGATGGACTTCCCTGGGACCACAAACCCCAGAGAGGCACTCCCTGCTCACATCTCACCTAAAAGCTCCTGAAGATAAGATGGGTGCTCTGCCCCAAATTTCTGTGCAGTTGTCTGGAGCTGAGCACCTTCACCCTCAGGAGAGACACCCAGAGCCCCTGCAAGTGTCTGCTCAGAGCACAAAGGCAGTCAAAAATGCAGAGTGTTGGATATCAGCAAAAGGAGAGAATAAATTGGATGGAACAATGCACAGCTCACAAAATAGGTGGCAGAGCCAGCAGAGGTACTCCGAAAGACAATGAGGATGATCACTAAAATGACTTCATCTGAAAAGAAATCAACTAGAACTGTGATTAGGTTTGTTTTTTTTTTTCCTGTAGGATCTGCCGCTATGGAATGGAGCTTGAACTGAGTTTCTAAAGTTTATGGTTTTGGGGTTTTTTCTTAGTTAAAGATGCTTTATCCACTGCTGCATAACTGTATTTTGAACCACATGATGGTGGATAAATACAGCAATAAATGCAAATTACTACTGGCCCAAGGATCATAACAAGTTTATATTCGTTAAGGGAGAAGAGAAGGCTGTACTGTGATGTGCTTGAGAAGGACTAAATTCCCACAGCTGTAGAAATTTCTTAGCAAATATTTGAACTGAAAATATTTTTCTGTTCTTTTTCTGTGTGAGTTTTTTGGTGCTTTTTTTTTTTTGTTTTGGTTTGTTTGAGTTTTTTTGTAGGACAATGTATTAATTTTGTATCTCCAAAGCCACATCCCTTGACATGAAAGAAAATAAATTTAGTTAAAAATCCATTCTGGTTCAGTGATACAATGAAGAAAGCATTTAAAATCATTAGCAAATGTTTAGCCTTAATGTGAAAAAGGGGACATAAACAGCTTTCAAGCATAAATAGGAGAAGGGGAAGAAAAGAAGGGGGGAAAAAAGAAAATAAAAGACATGAAGGAAAAATCCATAAGGGCAAAACTAAAAGTTCTAGTTTAGTAGATTTTCTGGGATCTCTTTTATTCTAAATAAACTAAACCTCAGGTTTTGGTTCATAATGATGATGCTCAAAAGTCAGGTGTGCCTGGTAAGAGTTTCTGTCACCTTGGGATAAAGACTCTTAAACCTGGAGTGCAGGAGTGTGAGAGGAGCTGGGATCACCTCAGACCCAGTGCTCCTGTAAATGTGTCTTGGAAATGGGGGACTCCATTTTACTGTGCAAATACTCAGAAAGGCAGCTCCTGTGGGTCAGGTTAGCACAGCCTGGTATTTTGACAACAACCCCCAGGAAACTGATTAAAAGACTGATGGAGGTTTAGTTAGCACAAGTTAAATACTAATGAAAGGCAGTCATTGGTTCATGAGGAAAAGGATTTGTCAAACAATTAATTTTGGCCTTTGAGTTTATCACATACGTGGTTGAGGAAGCTGCATAAACTTTTTAATGTGTTTGATTTGGTAGCTTACAACTTTTTAAAAGTATAGAAAGCATTAAATAGGTTAAAGCTCAGTCAGCTGAGACATCTCACACATCACTCATCGTGGGGGAACCTCACTTGAATGGGGCTCTCCTTAATGGCTTCTTTTCACAGTGGTGGACCCAATGCAACCTCTAATGATGATTTGTTGGTGATTTAAACATCACTGCTAAGTGGTAAAGAAAGATATAGAAAGGTTTGTCACACAATGCAACCTTGATCTCTTGATTGGCTGGATCCTTCACACAATATAATGCATTTCAGCATAGAAAAACCCCCTAGATTTCTGCTTCTTAAAGCCAGGAATGCAGCCAAAGCCTGTTTGATGGAGCACTATTGACCAAAAGAATTTGGGATTGTGTTTGTCTAGTAATTAAGTTGGATGAAGCCTGAAAAGATATATATTCAAACCTTTTTTTTTTAATGGAATATACACAGGGACACAGAATGGATCAGAATGTCAAAACTGTACCTTGAAGTATTTTATCCCTCAACACTTGCTATTCTGGTTTCCATAAACAAAGAAAAAGCACTGAAGAACTGGAATTTGAGACGCCAGTTTAAATTCTGACATTAAACTCTGTTCAAGTCATCAGGAGTGAGACAGGGAGATGGTGTGGTACAGGCTCTGAGCCTACTGATGTGTATTGCTTTGTAAACCAGACAATTTCCAAATTCCACAATGCAATGTGCCTGCTGTCGAGCAGCCTTTCGTGCACATTGTGCCACACAAATGGGAGAGCTGCACTCCCAGGTTTTAATGGGAATTATGTCCCTGGGCACACATGAGGTAAGAGGTCAATTTACCAGCAATAAAATAACATAATTACAGCCAAGAACCGTCAGAAGATATTTTGTGTATCTCTTACAATCAGGGCCAGAATCCCATGGCAACAGGCAAAGGCCTTTTTTGGGCCTGATATGGGCTTTAAAGCACAGTATTTACAGTAATATTAACTTCACTGGCTGGTGCATGAGCTGCACTGGTGTTCTCCAATCTGCCTGAAGTTCTACAGAGTTGCTGCGGAAGGATGAAATCATTGCCTGCCTGGGTTTAGAATCAAATGGGTAAATAATTTACAGCTTTGTTTTGCTCAGGATCTCTCTGTGGTGCTCAGAAAGTGTCAGAGTGGGCAGAGCATCAGAGATGGATCTCTGCCCTTCAGTCAGAGGAGACAAACATAGCCAAGTGCTACCAGGGTGTGATTACAACCAAGAGTTATGCCAGTGGAGAGCCCCAGAGTTAGAAAAGCTACCAGGGAGAAGTTTAATAGAATATCTGAAGTTTTAGAATAGAGTCTATGCAGTTTCAAGAGCAGTGCTCACAAACCAGCTCACAAACAGTGGTGCTTTTTCCTGACTTCAAGGTGACCAATTACACCATGTAAACCAAAGTATTCCATGCTGTGCTAAGCAAAAAAGACAGAGACAAGAGAAAATGGGAGTAAAACACAATAGTTCATCTGCTGAAGTATTCTGAAGTTAACAGATCTACATGGACAAATGAGATGATGCTTAGAAACCTCCAAAAATAGCTGGATCAGGCATAGCATTGAGCAGTCTACCAAAAATGACATTTCTGTTGCATTTCCCTCCTCTTCCACTTTGAGTCAAAAATCTTTGGGCTACTTTGAGATGTCCCAGAAAAAAGAAAGCTTTTGGAAGCATGGAGAACAAGGAGTGAACAGAGCAGATCTGCTTCTGAAAAAAAAAACCCATATTACTCTTATTTCAGGTGTGGAACTCTGACAGTGTCTCACAAAAGTTAAAGATCAAACTGGAAGTGGGGAGCTCACATTGCTAAAAAAAATAACATGGAAGAAAATCACTTGCATGTGGTTGAAGATTACTTTGCCACTTACCTTTCTATTTGGGTGGCTGGAAGTTTGTGTTTCCCCTTAACAAGGCAAAGAATTTAATGGCTTTATATTGTTTGGAGTGGAGTGAGTGCCTGCAGGCTTGCTTGATGAGCAAAGTGACATCCTGAGGAAATGTACAGCAAATTGCAAACAAAATCCTTATTAGTAGTGGCAGTTACCTCCTGGAGTAGGATTGATTTGAAATCCCTGTAAGGACAGTGCTCTCCTCACTCAGCCAGCTTGACAAATAAGAGCATTTCTTATTCAAGTTCATAGTCAAGTTGTGGAAGTTTAACTTTCAGATTCAAAACAATTAAAGCAATGTACTGAGCATCACTGTGCCTGAGAGATTTATTTTAAAAGTTACACATAGAGTCCTTTTCTATTGCAAATGCAATAAAAAAGGTGGATTTTTTTCTCCACATCCTTAGAGTGGTTATGAAGAGCAACAGGATTCGAAGATTGGGGATGCTCCCAAAGAACGAGAGCATTGATTGTGGGAATACATGTTTTTTCTCAGCTCAAAAACCCAGAAAATCATTTTAATCCATCCTCTGCCATACTCTGGAACGTGACTGGAAGAATGTTGAGATAGTCTGGACTATTTGACAACAGCAATGTGAAGCAGCAGACATGTTATTTTGCAAAGTGTTTTTTTTTTTTTTAAAAAGAGTCATATGTGAACAGTGTAATAACAGCCTTGACAGGAATCAAAACAATCTGCAGTATTTGTTTTATTTCCCATCAGCCACTACTTATGTCACTGCAATGAGAAGTGAAAAGTACCAAAATGTTCATTCCTCTTTGCCCCACACAGCTGAAAGAGCTGAAAACATTTACTTTGAGCATGCAAAGAAACTCTGGAGTGGAGACAATTGAGATAAATACTCAGAGTTAATCCCGACTCCTGTTGCTCAAACTGTGTGTAGATTACCAAATCCTATGGATTTACAGAATTGGATTTTTGGAGCAGAACATTTGGCACTGAAGACATGACCATACCTGTCCTGTGCATTCCTGAGCACATTGGATCAGCTCTGGTCTGCTCCTGTGGCTGGAATGCCTGTTGGTGATTGGAGCACATCTTCTAATTAAATTTCATGCATTTGGTGTGCTCCAGGATTGCTCTGTGATGTGAACCAAAGCACGAGATGCACAGATACTCAGAAGACAGGCTTCAAAACTTAAAATGCTTAGGATGTCTATGGAGGAAATAAATGTTTCATTAACTTACTAGTTGTCAAACATGTTTCTCCCAAATTATTTTTAGCTCAGGGCACCACCAAAATGCACTCAAATGGAATTGGTTTGGGTATTGTTTAATTTAGTGAGAGAAAAATCGCTGTTAACAAAGTAAAATAGCAGCTGTTATTGTAATGCATCATGTGGAAAGGCAAGGCAAGCAGGCAAGTATTTGCTGGTTTATGTTTTGAGCAATATTTAGTAGTTGTTATCTTCACTGCTGGAAGGTTGGACTTCTGCATTTGATAAGTGAAATGATGTTGCCATTGAATGTGAAACCATTCTGAAATGCTGATTGGTACTTCTCTCAATGAAATTTGTGCTCATGTCCTGAATTCTTTTTCCTGTAAGTATATTTCACTATTTTACCATTCTAAAGGGGCCAATAATAATCAGAATGGACAAAGGACATAAGAATAACAAGCTCAGTAGCATCTAAGAATTTCCACGTTGCTACCCTGCAGTTTGGCTCCAAGCCTTGAAAGATGCATGCAATATTTAAGGCTTCAGCCTGCCATGAGATCTGTATGGTAATAGCCTGTTGTGGGTGGACCCTTGAGCATCCAGAAACAGTCTCTCCTCTTAAAACTGGCAAAACAAGATTCTAAGATGTTGGGGTTTTGTCAGTTTTCTGATTTGAATGAATATCACAGTTTTATATGCTATATTTGCTATAGCCTAGTATGGAAACCATGAAGAATCATCACATTTCATGCACCAGGCCTTGATACACAGTGTCCCATCATCCTGCAGCTCTGCATTGCCAAATGCATTTTTCTTCTTGGGAAAGGATTGACATGGGTTGGTGCTGGAAAGGAGGCAGTAGGTGGAGTCTGTTCCTGAATGTTAATGCTTTGTTTTTGTGGAACTCACAATAATCAATTGATCTCACTTCAAGAACAATTTGATAAGTACCCTTGATACTATCTTGGTTTATTCTCTGTGAATTACTTTTCCCTTTTGTGAAGCACTTTTTTCTCTCTTCCCTGTGAACTTGTACAAATTCTTACTGAACAATGTGAAGCTTTTTTTGTTTTGCCTGCAGTGGGAGAAATGGACAAAAATTTGGCCAGGGAGTGGATTGCATACAATGAAAAGTGGAGGTTTTTATGCTGTGTTATTCATTTATCTGTTTAGTTTTGATTCCCTAAATGGTCTGTAAGGAGAGCATCTAGTTGACAGAAGCCTGAAGTAAAGCCAAATGAGAGGTTGATTTACCCCAGAAATACTGCTCTGTTTAGCAGATTTGTTTGTATGACTTCTCACTTGGTAGCAGTCTTCTGCTCATTGGTATAAACAAGGTCCAGCTTCCAGGGTTACTCTGTGTTTGTGTGAGGGCTCTAGACTTTCACACGCTGCATATCAGCTTGGAAAGTGTGAAGACCTTATTCAATGACACACCAAAGTCACTACCTTCTGAAAAAGCTGGTACATTACAAATCCCTGAGAACATTTCTTCAGTTTCATCACAGCATTGGTCTTTTCTTCTCAGTGGCAGACTTGAAAAATTTGACAGGGTAACCTAACACTTCCAGCACGGCGTTAGAAGGAAGACACTCCTGTGCATAAGAAATAGAAATAACATCACATAAACCATACTTCTTATCCATAATTCTTCTGGGGTCTGGGTTACTCTTTGAATTTTAATGGAGAGTATGCTGAATGCTGACAAACAATTAAATTATGGCTACCTTGGTAATGTCTCTTCTAGGCTCTGTTTGCAAAATACGCCCTCTGGTTCTTCTCTTATTATTGAATGGATTTGCAGAAAGCCAGGCAGCCCAGAAATTTCCAGCAGTGCAGTTTGATGTGTTTATGCCCAGAACAGACACAACGAGGCCCTGGCAGGCCAAGCATGTCCCAGTGTGCCTCCACTCCTCCCCTGAAGGAGACAAGCTGGAGGAGGAAGAGGACAATCCAGCCTTTGTGCCCATTCAGCCCCTGGCCTTTTCCCCCAAGGCTGTTAGCAAGGGTGTTAATTAGCATCGATTGTGACAGCCAGGAATAGGACCTGTGCCACAAAAGCATTTGCTAAACTGCTCTGCCAGCAAACAACCCACAGATGGACTTTCATTCACCACCAACCTGGGCTCTGAAGTCATGGCAGACCTGAAAAAGTTCTCTAACTTATTGGACTCTGGACTCTGGACCCCTCTTACAGTCCTTTGTTTTAGAAGAAATCCTGGAAGGCTGAAGCTCAAATGTTTCATTTTCCAGTCTCAGTCCTCTCCCTCCCTGTGACAGACTGCTCTGTGAGTGCTTCAGTATTGATGAGGATATTTTCTCAAAGGTATCTGAGGCTTCTCTTTTTCAGGGATCAAAGGAAGGAATAATCTGGATTTTTGCAAATGGATACATGACAACATTGATGTCATATCATCAGTGGATTGCAGAGTTAATGTGCTTCATCTGCTTCAGAGGCTATTCTAATACTAATGTGCTTTTATGCCTTAAAAAAGTCCATGACCTAAATACAAATAGGAAATACAGTATGATTTTGCTATTTTGTTGTTGAGAGATGCAAGGTTTTCTGGACTAACCTGGATTTTCATGTCCTAGTTTAGCTTCACTCTTGTCCATTTTTTTTTCCTCTTTACTGTTTTCTGCAATCTCTGGCACTATCATTTCAATCCATTGATTCTTTGGGATCACCAGATACTGAGGTCTCATTTGTACTCCTCTCCACCTGTTTGAATGGCAATCAGAGACCCCAGCTGCCAAGCCCTGCAATATTCTGCTCAGCTGAGGATCGGGGTTGGCATCAATGCAGATTTCATTTAGTTATGCTGGCAGCTTTCACACTGCCACTGGGCTTGCTATAGGTGCAGACACAAGTGTTTTGGTCATTTATTCCTTTTACACAGTCTAAAAACATGTTAAAAATGTGCCCAGGCAAGTTGTTCCTCCATCCAAATTTCCTTTATTAAAAAGGCCTGCCATTTCAAGGTGGAGGCTTGCAATGTGCTCCTCGCTTGGCATCACGTCCTGGTGCTGGCGGAGATGTTTGTGCTGCCCTTGGCATTCCTCAGCTCTGTTTTTCTCTACCACTCTTGGGGTGGCTTTGGCAGCTGCACGGGCCAGATGCAAAGCTCTCTCCTCTTTTCCAGCAGAGGCATGTGAGGTCTGTGTAAAAAGCTTTCTGGCAGAGGCTCTGCATTTTGCCTGGCTCTGCTTTGCTTCCCCAAGATTTGCTCCTCAGCCCCTGAACGTGTAACATCTTCTGCTCCACAAACAAGTGTGAGGATTCAGCTGCACAGGGTGGGGGTTTGGAGAGAAAGCAGCTCAGCTGAGGCACACAAAGAGCCCTGTTAGTGCCTGTGTCTGCTCCATTTCTGATGTATAAACAGTTACTTTGACATTTAATGAATTTGTCATCTTATATCTTGGAAGCACAGCAGCACCATGCACTCCTTTAGAATAAGCACTTCTCTTAGCAGCAAGATTAATAATGCCTGCTTGCAAGTACAGGTTTCCTGGTCTTTAATAAGTAGTGAGCTCATACTACAAATTTTCCCCTGATGAAGACACTTTAATAGTCTCTTTCTCCTTGAATGGTCTGCCTGGTTTCATTAAAAGTGAAGGAACCTCTGATTTTGCAGGCTACAACCCTTTGTCTAAGAGCTTGAAATTGTTCAACAGGTTCAAGAGTTACTGTAAGCATGACACTTCAGGCAAAAAAAAAAAAAAAACAACTAATAGGAAATACAATTTTCTTTAATCTGTCAAAATAGTCAGGAAAATTGGAACAGGAATGCTATTTCTGACCTCTGCCAAGCTGACACTATCCTGGAGCATTTGTGCTGGCAAAGACAATACCCTTCAATGATTTCTCTCCAATGCCAGTTATTGCTAAATGTTCCTCTTGTTAACAAATAATGAAGATCCACCTTCAAAAGATTTTGACAAAGTTACTGAGTTTGGCAGCCTAACAATTTATTTTAGGATATTTTATTTAAATAACCATGAAAAGTGCTGTCTTCACTCACTGTACCTGTGAAACTTTGTGCTCCCTCTAGAATTCAGGACTTAAAAGTTCATTTATAAAGCCATGCTGTAGTGGCAAAGGAGATGCAGCTGGCTTGCTGGTCCTCTAGTCTTGCAGGGGAGAGCATTTGGAAAAGTGGGGAATTTTCTGCCTGCCTGATGGTTGTTTCTCTTTTGAGCATAAGAAAGACTCGATGGTTGCTCTTTTCTGTCTGTAAAATGACTTTTTGTTTTGACACTTGGGATTTGGCTTGTTGGAAATCTTTTCATGTTTAAGTTGGTTATTCACAAATGCTAATGGTGGTAATATTAACAGTATAGTTTGTAGCTTGTCACTTCATGATCTCAGTCTTTATGTAAGAATCAGGGATTTTACCTCCCTCACCATTAACTGGCAGAGACTCAGTGTCACATTCAGGAACAGGCTGTGGGAGCCATGGCCTCTGTCCCAGATCTCTACCCAGCAAACTGTGCCACAGGAGTACATTTCTGCTCTGTCCCTTCCATTTTTGTAAAGATTTTGCCCCACCTTACCTGCTGCATTACTGTAGTTACAGACATTTGTAAGCCCTTCTCAGAAGCGTTCAAGTGTCACAGCATTAAATGGAAGGCAAAACCTCAACTCTAAAGAAATAATGCACACTCACCACCTTCTGCTTTACTGTTAGAATTGCTGCTCATGCTGAAGTTTTGAGGAGAAACTGATTTTTATCAAGAAGTTTCTTGATAGGATCAAAACTGCTGTCACAGAAAGGTTTGATCCAGGATGCTTCACCTAAGGATGCTGGTCAGGAAGCTGACCTGGGGGACCATTAGGTGGAGCAGTGTGTCCAGAGTGTCCAGAGACCTTCACCAGTTGCATGAGAAGGCTGCCATGGGGGATGCTGGGCAGTTGGATTGGATGTGATCAAGAAACTTTTCATTTAGGACTGCAGTTTTACCACACATGAAGATCACAAGAGGATCGAGCCACTGTGTTTGACGTTCTGGGGTCGCTGAGCTGCCGCAGCACCAAGGACTTCACAGTTAATAACCAGCACTTCAGCTTGCACCTGGAATGAGACTGGCAGCCAGCAGGAGCCCAAGAGCAGGTGCAATATGCTCTTGTCCATTTACTCATCCTCTGTGGCAGGCAGCCACCTTCTGCACCAGCTGAAGCTGCCAGATGTCCTTGGGGTCAGTCCCACATCACACGCACTGCAGCAGTCAAGAGTTTTACTTGCTGCTTGCTTTTGTTGACTGTTCCTGCCAGGGTCACTACCTGAGCCTGTCAGTAAAAACTCCCAGTATAATTCTGTGTGCCTCCTAGGGAATGCCCTCAGGATAAAGGGGACCTGTTCTGAGGTTGAAGGCTCTTATTGCACGTTAAATTTTTAGTTTTCTCCATCTAGTGAGGTAGCACATTACTTACCATTGATGTCTTTTTAGATTATTATCTTCAGTGAATCATTTGCTCATCCTGCACTTTATCCATAGGAATGGTAAACTTCCCTTTATCAAGAAGGGAATTTCCCTTAAGTCCCTTCAAAATTATATGTTATGTTCTGTAATTATTAACTTCTTCCCTTTGTCTTAGCCACCAAGCCCAGCAGTGCTCCCTTCCCAGCTGGGTTGGCAGCACTGGCAGTGTGACACCCCATTGTCATGCAGCTCAGGTGTTTTCCCTGATGGCAGCAGTAAGCTCAGGTAACATTCCAGCCCGAGCTGCCTGTACTCACAGGTTATAATTTTCTGAGATGACCTCACACTGTGGTTTTTGCCCACTTCAGGAGACAGTGAAGACCAACCAACATGTCTTCATAAACATCATAAGTTTTTATTTACAATTCTAAATGAGGTACATGTTTAAATGTTTCATGGGCAGGAAGCAGTATTGATCACTGGTTGACATTTTTAAGAAAAACTATTACAGCAAGTTGAAATTGGCCACTTGCCTTACACCAAGCAAATTGGAATAATGTTTGTTTATAAGAAGCAAAGGAAAGAATGGGGACTATTAAGTGACCAATTTTGTATTAATATTTTATGGTGTTTGCATTATTTTTTTACAGTAATCCTGAATATCCTGATTTCTAACAATTTTCCTCTTTTATTTTGACTCTTTTTCAAATTGTTACTGAAAGGGTAGAGTTAAGGTTGCCTTGTGTGCTGTGTAATTCTCTACTAGCTCCTAGCCTTAATTGTGTTTTTCTGGCCTTTTAGTGCTTGATTTTGCAGAGAAGTTTTGTTTGGTTTGGTTTTTGTTTGTTTCCTTTAATTGTTTGGAGGTTTGTTTTGTTTTGTTTTGTTTTTAATAGCTGTGCAAATTGTTGCAGGGTTTGTTTGCCCTCAAACTCTCAAACTCTACTTTTTTTTTTTTTCCTCTATGATAATATGAAGTGTTTTCTCTGATGGCAACAATGCCCCTTTTCGTGCAGTCTCAGGTTTAAAGTGTATCAGGCTTGAGTGTATTTGTTTCTACTTTAATAATATGCACATCCCCTCCGTGCCAATGCTGCTGTTTCCCTGGTGGTAACCAAGAGTGCCTTGAATCCTCACTCACCAATCCTTCTCTCCCCTTAAATGTCACAGCTGTCAGCAAAGGAGTGATGTAAAAAATATTGGAACAACAATTTTCTAGATTCTTCTGTGATCTGCTGCTACTTTCTCTCATGCAGAAGTGATGGGAATCATTCAGCAGGGACAGCTTAGGAAATGATAGCAGCTGAGTAAATCTGACTCGTAGAACTAAATATCATGGATCAAGTGGGCTTGTGCCAAACTTTCCCACTGGATTTACTGTAAGACTCTGACCCTTGTAGTATTACAAAAGTGGGTCAAATTTTCTGTGCTTGTGCAGTAGGTCTTCTGACATTTTGCCAATGCCAGTGTGCACTATCAAAGGTTTTATCATCAGTTGCCAAAGAAATAACGACAAGTTTGGAATTCCAATAAAGAGTGTAATTGAATGTCCTGTGCCTCAAGAAAATAACAGGGAGCAATGATCACAGTGCACGTTACACCTCTGGGCTGCCATGAGGAAGTTTGGCACTGAGACTCACCTGGAATTCTACATGGAAGAGGCAAAAACATCAAAGACAAGAGAATTTTATCCTTGTGGGTTGGGAGACATTTCAGTGCCCCCTCAGACCTCTGTAGCACTAGACTGAGGCTGTGTCATTGTGTCCAGGAGGTGCAGGTGGGCTGCACTGGAAACATGGGATGTGGCTCAAAAGGGAGCTTTCCTTCTCTCTTTCCTCCTCTCAAGTACTAATGGCCTAGTCCTGCTCTTGGCCATTCACCTCTCACTCTTGCTGCCCTAATTTTAATTACAGAGATTTTGTTTGGATCCTTCTGCTTCTTTCCCTTTTGTTGGAGTCCCCAGCCCTAAAGATCCAATGCCCATTTTTCTCAGAGTAGTAATTTCTCTTCTCTGCAGCCCCTCCAATGAGGCACAGCTGATGAAATCTGCATTGCTGCAGTTTGCCTTTCACCTGGCCCTGAGCCAGGCTCTCTCCATCTTCTCCATCTTGTCCACTCTGCTCTGTCTCAGAGGTTCCACAGCTTTGAGGACCTGGATTGTCAGCACAGTCACTTTTCCCCCTTCCTGTATGAGTGGCATGACAGCTTGTCATCACAGAAGTATTTATAGTGTTGGGAACTGCTTCCCAGCCTCAGGTAGGGGACAGGAAACCGAGAGCTAAGGATGAACCAGCGCTGGGTGTCCATCACCCACTGCAGCTCTCAGTTCATCCAAGGCAATGGTCAAGCACTGCCAGAGCTGCAGGGCAGCCTAATGGTGTGACAGCCAACGTTGCAACGGTAGAAGCTTGACTTTTTTCCAAAATGAAACAAAATCAAGTCTTCTAAAATGGCGATAATCCTCCTTATATTACCAGGGTGAGACTGGAGGGATCGTTTATCTGTGAGTGTGCTCTGTAACCTCACACTGGTGCACACAGGCCCAGCCTCCCTTCCAGTTCTTATAACTCTTAATTCTGGCAGCACAGAAGTTAATAGTTTAGGAAAATTTTGCTTTTTTAATAATTAAGTCTGTAGAAGGTAGAAATCAACAGTACAGTGCGTTTTCCCAGCAGAGACCGTAAATTAATTAGGAGCAATTTGCTGTCAGAAACAATTTCCATAATTTTAAGTAAAAAAGCAGAAAACCCGTTTTTATCCTGAAGTGATTTAACTCCTGTGATGATGAATTATGTGAAGTTGTGATTTACCTGCTCCTGGCTCCTGGTACCCAGAAGGAGGTGGGTGAGAATCAGGTGGTGGTTTCTACTGCTGGGGCAGAATTTCTGAGAGTGATGCCCTCTCTCCCCGCCGTTCAGATCTTGACCTTTTCATAACAGAATTGTCTTTGACACTTGCAAATTCCTGTCAGGAGATAATGAACAAATTGCAGTGCTAATCGAACACAGGCCTTTTGTAGGCTTTTGCCTGATAGTCACGCACCAAAGGTCACAGTCTAACTAATGAGGGCTTTGGGTGATACCTACACAATATGTGGGCTTTTCTGAAAGGCCAAAATTTATGGGTGCCACTTGGGGACAATTCAGCTATCACAAGCATCTTAGAAGTACAGGAAGGGATGATCCATCCATCACTAAAACCCCATTATTGGACTTAAACACTCAGCCTAATATGCATAATTGCCAGACCTTGGGCTCCTCAGAAAGGCCTCAGTGTCATTATGATAGATCCTCCTCCCTGTTTACCAGGAAGAATGAACATGAGATGGTCCATTGTGGCATTTAGTATTTCAGGCCATCAGGATTTTAGGGTGATTTGCAGATATCAAGTCACTGGGATGCTGATTTAAATGAAGGGAACATTTGCAGAATCATAAATTTGTCCTGTGAAGTCTATTATGTGGATACCTTTTTGCAGCTGATAAGCATTAAAAAATTTATTACTTCACAATTGCATTTTCTTCCCCTCTTTTTTTTTCTTTTTTTTTTTTTTGGGTGGCCTTTTCAGGTGCAAATATATTTATTAGTCTTTTTGTTCTTTGCTGATGTACAATTAAAGCAGTCTGACCTCTAGCTGCCAAGGGTTTCACCAAAATACATCATGGAAACTGTGCCTTCCAGCACAATGGAATCTGCTTTATCATTAATTCTTGCTTTCAAGTGACATGTGCACTTGATTACAACTGCTCCAAAATATGCAGG
This sequence comes from Notiomystis cincta, assembly GCA_013398075.1. Classification (NCBI taxonomy): domain Eukaryota; kingdom Metazoa; phylum Chordata; class Aves; order Passeriformes; family Notiomystidae; genus Notiomystis; species Notiomystis cincta. The sequence goes on along the minus strand of VZRX01005358.1, from coordinate 34,262 downwards.
AATTACAGGCTAGAGATGAAAAGGCACTGGAAGATAAATTAGGGTACCATCCTCAAAATCTGCAAGTTACCTGCAGAATTTTAAGCCGGCCTGAAGCACATTAACACAGGAATGCTGCTCAGCCCCGTCCCTGGGTGCTGGCAGAGATCTCAGCCCCAGCAGTGGCATTTGGGCTGTCCCCCTGTGCTGCCATCACACACAGCTTGGTGCCACCCCTGCCACACGAAGGTCTGAGGCACCGCCACGTGCCTGGGTGAAGAGATCCCCGCGCAGAGCTGATCTCTCAGTTTGGCTCGCAGTCTGGGATTCTGTGGGATGGAAGGTGAGACAGAAATTGATGTATATAAATATTGTTGAGTTCTAGAAATACAGGCAGCAGAAAGAGCTCGGCTCAGAGCTGACAGCGTAATCAGAATCTGCATTTCACACCACAGCGACGGCGCCTTGTGCGACACAGTCTGCTTAGCACTACCCAGCACCACTGCACCCTTCCAGATCTTCAAAGGAAACATGACATGTGGGCTTTGCTAGTCTGTGTATTCCTCTTCTTTCATATTTACTAAAAAAACCCCCGTTTTTCTTTTTTCTCCCATTAAATAACTACCTTGCAATTGTTTACCTGCTGATTCAAACCCCCACCAGATGAGAATTCCTGTTTCAGCGCTGCAATTCTTGCTAAATGTCTGGGTAGCTCATAGAACTGCTGAAAGGCATTGAAGACACCCTCTCCTGGTCATCCACTGAACGCACTAATTTATTTTTAAATGAGCTTGCAAGTCCTATTTGTGTTATGTGTGTGTTTATTTAAGGATACGTTTGGAAATTAGTGCTCATTTGAAGTTAGAGTCTGAGACAGTGACGTGAGACATCTCTTTCAAATTATCTCAGCACGTGCATCAGATGCCAGGTCCAGGTAAGCTCTGCTGGATATGATAAGTCTGGACACATTGGTCCATGCAGTGAGGAACATCCTGTGTAACAGGCTTTGCACATTGCCACCAAGATCAAAAGCTGAATGACTCCGGGGTCTGTCTGTCCTCAGAGCTTTGGTTTGGGTTGGGATTTTTTGTCATCCAGTCTGTCAGGGAGTTTTTGTTCTGAGTCACTTTGCAATCTCCCCTCCAAGTAAATCCTGCAGCCACTGCTTGTCCTGCTCACAGTGACAGCACCTGAAAGACCAGATGTGAGGTGTGTGGAGTGACAGGCATGACTCAGTTGCAGCAGGAGGCACGAGAAAAAATCAGAGATATTTTTGCACTTTGCTTCACATGTTCTACTTTGTGGAACCTTGCACTTTTGAGGGAAATTGCCTGCCATGAACTATACAGCCTACTTCAAAACACACAGTCAGCCCTTTCCCAGATAATGTCCAGCACAAACCCTCAGAATTCCCATGTGTTTATAACTCCAGTCAGAGAAAATCAACTGCTGTTTTGGCAAGGTGTGCGCTGGCCAGGGCTTGATCTTGTTTCAAAATAAATATATAAACCAAACATGCAATCAGGAAGAATCTGTATGTTTGTCATACACAGCATGTGTGCATTGCTTATGATAAAACCTCTGAGAGAATATATACACTATTAAAAATAAATGTACATAGTGTTGGGCACATAATACTGATGATTATAGTTTGGACCACTTGGGTACTGTTTAGATATAATCTCTCTACATCTTGAAAGCATTCAGCTCATCTGACTCCTTATGGCATTCTTTGCTAGTGAAAGTCATGAAAAAACAGTTTAACAGGAAAATCTGTCTTTTCTCCACTCACCTTTCCCTTCAAGGTCTTCCTTTCAGTCTTCAAAGTGGATGTGCTACACCAGAGCTGTTGTGAGATTAACAACTTCTAAATTTCCAGTTAGAGGTTTCCTTTAGCCAGAATGGGTTGAGCTACTAGATCAGTAGATGACTTAGGGTGAAAAGTTTGATTGCTTTCTGCCAGAATTAGGCCAGGATTTGGAGAGTTCCTTGCAGTCCAGACCTGTCCTCTGCAAATTGCTGTTTCCTCCTCCTTGTCATGCTCCTGGTCCTGGATGTAAGGATGGCTGCACCACTGACCTTCTCTGGGCTGCTTTTCCTCCAGTTGAGAGCAACACATCAGAGCTACACCTCATCTGCTATTCCCAAATGCTTCTCTGTTAGCACAGATTCCTGTATTTATTGCATGTGAACAATGAACTTCTTTGTGGGGGATGTTTTGGTGCATCCTAATCTGGGTATAGGTTTGACATAGTGTTGCTGCAGCCTTTTAGTAAACACCTGCTAAAGCATTTCAGAAGAAACTTCTGGGAGGTTTGTCAGGCACAGTCCTGAGCCTGCTAATGAACAGCTTGGGTAAATCACTGCTAAAATTCCTCAGTGACAAGCCAAGATAATAATAAACACATTGTCTTTACAGTTGTTAATTCTCTTTGTGGAAAGTGGGGGTTTTGTTGGGGGTTTTTGTTTGTTTTCCTTGTTACCTTCTTCTACATAAATCTGACTTGCTATTAAGCATCTGAAAATATTGTTGCCATGGGATAGGAGACAGCTTCACACCTCAGGCCAGCAGGAACACACTGATCTCTGATGCAGACATAAGGGAGGAAATGTGTGAACCCTCTCAAGGTGAAGGTGTTAAACTTTATCAAATGGACTCTCCTGTAACCTCTTGGAGACCTGCTGCTATCCATCACTACAGAAATCATTTCCATCTGATTTTTCAAGTGCTTGCTCCAGTGGGATTTAAACAGTAGGGCCCTGTGATGGTTGCACCTGAATTGGCCTTGAAACAGCAGATGGGTGTTGGTTTCCTGTCTGGACTGTGCTGGTGTGCACAGTAATGTTAAATACAAGGTGTTCTTAGCCTTGTCATGTAACTAAGAATGGAAATTAGTTAAAATAATTCCCAGGCTGGGAAGACCATTGGAAGTAGCACTTTTATGACCAGGAGAGAGACTCAATGAATGCAAATCATGAACTTAGCAGTGTCTGTATATTAAACATTTTGTAAAAGACTGGAGCTAGGGGAACAAATAATCCAACTAAATGAGTAAAATTCCTTGTGTTGCTTTTTTGGAGGAGGGGGGAGGAGATATTTTTTGGCTTGGATCCAAGAAAGTGTTTAAAAGCATGTTAAACTTTAATGAGGTAAATAGTCTCATCTCTGTGGTGCAGAACATTTAGGCTTAATTTTAGGCACATGCTTAAATTCTTTGCCAAATTGGGGTCTAAAAAAGAGTTATGCTTTTGCATTTGAGAAGCAGGGATGATATCACATGACTTCTATATTTAATCACAACTACTGAAGGCAGCTGGGATTTTGAATACAGAATACTTAAAGCAAACTGTTCTTGATCAATCCATAGAGAAATACTCAGAGGGAGAAAAAATATATACAGTAAATTTGAATAATGAACAGTTTTGAGGAAATTGCAATCTGCTTGCAGACATTTGGAGAGCAGAAAAGAAGCTAAATTTGTTGAGTAAGTTACTTGCTGTGATCTATTCTCTTGGCTCTAATTAGAGAGAAGTGAGCAGTAAGGGAACCCAGAAAATGAGACTGCTGTGGACTGAAGTGCCCAAAGAGAAGAGTTTAAGTTGGAAGGGTTTTTTAAGTGGATTATTTTCCCCCAAGTATTCTTTAAATAGAAGAGGAGACTGTATAAACAATCAGCCTTGATGCTTGACAAATATGACAGAAAACATTTGTGTTTTCTTTGGAATTGAGATCTTTAAGATTACTATAACTGACTATAACTCTGTCAGTTAGCAGCTGACAACTTCGTAAATTTTTGGTGTTATGGCCCATTATGATGTCACCAAAGTGTCTTCATTGGCTGCTTCAGCTCAGACTTGCTCATTAGCAGCATTTAGGTCACACTGCAGCAAATCATTCTGTCTTTGAAGACCTTACAGGCTGCTCTGTGGAACACTAAAATATAACTGTCACTATTGTTTCCCCCAAACAAAGCTTCCAGACATCAGATGGAAGGTCATATCTGGAAACTTTAAATTCAAACACTTCCCTGATCAGGCTGCCCCTTACTTTGTAGCAGGCCCACAGTGACAGTCTCTCCACACAACAAAACTCTCTCTTTGTAGTGGCAGGAAAACTCATTTGGGGAGGGCAGAACTTTCTGAGGCTGGTGGTGAAATGAATCCACAGGAACACAAGATGATTGCATCTCTGTCTGCTCCGAGCTCAGGTCACATTTCTTTAGCCCTGTTTTCTTTAGTACAACATACAGTGTTTGTTTATTAAAAAAACCCAAACAACAAAACCCAAAAAACCCCAAACCAATCACTCTGTGAAGTAATTAAGGGAGTAAATGGAACTCCTTCTCTCTTATCTCCAGTATTGTGGGGGTTGGAGCTAGGTGATCACTAAGGTCCTTTCCACTCTAAGACTCTATGATTAGCAACCTATCATAACCCATGGAAAGTCAGCTTTTGGATCATTTTGTCACATCTCTGTTACCAGGGAGGAGAGTTAGGAGATCCTACTTTGAAAAGGGGATGTGCTTCATATGTTACATTTCACTTCTTAAAAAATCAAAAATATTTTTACCATGTTTCTAATCTTTCCTGTGCACTTGAAGCATACATGGTGGGTTGTCTGAGGGCTGTTTAACTGTTTCCATATCTGCCTTTAAATATCTCTTCCATTTCAAATTTCCATAGTTTGTAGTCTTTCCTTTTGTCATTACTGCATCACCATTTGGAATTCTCATACAGAAGTTCTCATAAACAATTAAATGGATATGATTGCAGTATATGAGTCTTAATACTGCAGCTGGGTAAAAATACAGCTGAAACAGTTTCTCCCCCATGTGCTGCATTTATAACACAAAAATCCTCTGCCTGGAATTCCTGGAGTTCCTTCAGATTTGTCACAAGCAGAACTGATAGACTTTAGTTCAATAGTTTTGTTAGCCAGCTTCTGGCAGAGGAAGTGGTGTCCACTGTAGATTGAAAAGTCTCAGCAGTGAGTGGCACTCCTCAGTCCTTCCTATTTTCTCTCTCTACCAATGACATTCTTGTTCGTGCCACTCAGATCCATGTTTTTTCCCCTCGATTTCATTCATTCTATTGTAACCTTGCAGGATTGTTCTCAGGGTACAACAGCTTGTTGAAAGGTGTTTGTAATAACAATTACACATACTCCAATCACTAAAGTGTAATCTTTATCTTAATCAAAAAAAAAAAGAAAAAGAAAAAAAAAAAGGACAGGGGAGGGCAGAAAAAAATATACACCACAAACTACTCCAAAGTTCTGCTTGAGTTATTTTTCAATTACAGCAGGTGAAGCAGAATGAAATTGTTACAGCCATTTATTGATTGTGTTACTATCCATTAAGGTACAACAGAAGAAGTCCATCATATTGTGAAACAACTTAACTATTTAAAATAACAAAGGCTTCCTATTGTTTCCCTTTTTGGCCATTATCCTGACAAATACATTCTACTTCCATGCTGGAAATCAAATTCAGGAATCATAATGAAGAAATTCTGCATTCAAGGTGACATTATTTCTTCTGCTAGCTATTGAAATTCTTCAGCTTTTTCATTGAAAAATAACTGAAGCAGAACAAAGGTAATGAAATATATTAATTATATTAATGATGTTTTACTGAAACTGGCTGCTTCCTAAAGAGAGGGCATATATAACTCCAAGGAGAGATTCTATCAGTGGTTAGAGGATTAACAGGGAGTGCTGTCACAGGAGCAATTTCAGCTGCTGTGAACTATTCAGCCACCTGAATGACAAACCCCTCTGAAGTTTCCTGGTGAAGAGCAAAGTTCAGCATCTCTTCTGAGGTGGGTGGCTGCTCTGTGCTGGGGAGGGAGCCAGTGGAGCTGTGCAGTGAAGGGCAGGTTTAGTGAGTGATACTGTAGGTGTTGGTGAGGACTGGCTGGGGTCTCTGTTGATGTGTCAGTGCAGCTCCAAGGCAGCAGCTGATGTCCAGTGTCTGCTGAAGAACCACGTGGTCTTGAGCTGCTAAAGTTTCCTTCTAAAGAGTCTCTCTGTGTGTTTAATAATCTCTACATCTTATTGGCAGCCTGGTGGGAAAGGCTTTCTGGGCCTCTTTGGGACTGTGGCAAAAATGGAGCTGCACAGAGAAGGGAAGTTACTGACGTGCCAAGGAGAAATCCTGCCCTTGGCAAGGACCACGGGCCCTGCTCAGGGAGAGGGATGGGAGACAGGGCTGTGCTGTGCCACTTCTCCCTGTGGGCTCGAGCAGCATCTCTGCACAGGATCACACCACAGACATGTGGGGTGTTCAGTTTGTTCCATGTTTATTTTCATGAGTTCTTGCTGTCACCCACATACCAGCTTAAACTTCCGACTCATAAGAGAAACAAAACCTTAGGAAAATGACGACGACAGATAAGATCCCTGTTCTACTTTCACCAATGCCAGCAAAGAGACAGGAGCCAGAGCCCTCTTCTCCACAGTATTGGCCATGCCTTAACCTTGCTGCCTCTTCTCTTCCCATTTTCAGTTGTCAGATCACTCTTCCCCAGCACTGATAATCTCGTGGTGTTGCAATAACTGCTAAAATGAAACATCCGCTGCCTGTTGCTGTAACCACAACTTCTCTCTTTGAACCTATTCACCACACACAAGCTTCAAGTTTCTTGTAGCTTCCTTCAAGTAAATTAGACTTTCTATTTGAATGACCACTTAAAGACAAAGCAAGGCTGGCATTCATGGCTTTCCTGTCCAGTTATTTCTACCCTAAACCCCCTAATGACCATTTTGGGGGTTTCAAATCATTGTAAAGTTTTGTTGCCAATTCCTGTGTCCTGCCCCACTGTCACTGTGGGTTTGTGCTCTTGCAGCTCTCAGATGTCTTTGATTTGATTTGTACAGTAAATACCTGTCAGACCCCTGAACCTGTTCCATCAACAAACCCCTTGATCTCCATAATTGATGCTGAAATACTCGATATGGATACCAGTTGTGTGTGTCAGTGTGTTTTAGGGTTGGCTTGAGCAGTGTTTTTGTAAGGGACTGCTCCTGCCCTCATGCAGACTGGTCAAGGGTACACTGAGCAAAAAAGGAGCTGCACATCAGGACTGGGTTAACATTCACTGCCTTTTGTACTTTCAGACGTCTGGGGTATTTCCTTTCTGAGCATATAAGGAGGTTGAAAAATATAAAACACCTTAAAACGTTACTGTGCACATATGTTATTTCTTTATGTACCTCTAGAGCTGTTAGGCAGGAAGGGCACCTGTACAGGATCTTTGGGTCTCCCCTATTTACACTCCCATGCAGTGTAAACATTTCTGAGTTACCTGGTGATGAAGCCATAGGCCGTGGATTTCCTCGTTTCCCTGAACAAGCAGCTCCCACACGGGTGTGTTGTGTGGTTGCACCTCAGGGGTTAATTTTGTTCTCCAGGCACATTTGGGAGTGTGTTCAGGCAGCACACAGAGTGAAGGCTGGGAATCAAAGCAAGCAGGCTATCTCCTCCCACAGATCTCGCAGCAGAATTTAGGAGCTGAACGATGCAACATGTGCATAAAAGCTTGATAATGTTTTTAAAACATATCACTTGAAATATGTTAACGCATATGTTCCGTCATTTAGAGCGCTTTCATAATACATAATTTGGCCCTTTAGCTTTACACCCAGCTCATTATGGCTCATGTGCAAAGAGAAACATTCTCAAAAATTTCTCCTGGTCTTTCCCCAACACTAGCATGACCTCTCTTTCCCACCTTGTGCAGTCCCTTTTTTCTCTTGGCATCTCACTTTCCAGCTCTTTCTGAGCCATTTCCAGTCTGGTGGCAGCTTATCCCACCAGTGCTTCAAGTGTGGCTGAAAGCTGCAGGCTGCCTAAAGGAGGATTCAGCTCACTCTCATTTCAAAAGTTTAAAGGTTTCTCACAGTTCAAATTTGCCTGGTTGTCTGTCTGTGAATAATTGGTTCTTCTGAAGCACTAGGTTGTTTTTGGGTTTTTAAAATTTATTTGTATAAAGATTAGATAACAGAACTGCATTGTTACAGAACTTGTTGTGAAACAGGCAAATTTCATGTTAGTTTCACACAAAGGTTTAAATTCAGGTAAGAGTGTACATGCACATGCACAAGACCTATGTGTCATTTTAATTTCTCAGTCCTGGTAAGATAGTAAGCCAATAGGCAGAATGGCATTTTCATTTAAATACTGCAGGAGAAGCAGACAAATCATTGAACAGAAGTTCCTTGGATAAGGCAAGGTAAATGCTTTCTGTACCATATTTTCAGTTAAATAAAATATGTCCTTTGCACAGGGCTGTAAATTGGCCTTGAGCACACGTCCAGGTGGAATTCCCTGCTCTTCCCAAGGATCACACACTGCAGGCAGCCAGTGAACCCTTCATGTGGGCACACACATTACAATGCTGGTTTTGTACTGTTGCCAGATGTATGGATTCCTCAATTCAGGCTCTTTCCTGACTTCTGAATTTTATACAGTTTTGCTCTCAGTCATTCCCTTTCAAGGTCAAAAGCAATTTCTGCACTTCTAGGAATGTTCCACTTGCAGGAATTTTTGATGTTCCTACAGTTCATGATTTTTACTAGAAATTCATTTGTCTCAGCAGATAGGGGATGATCAGATGATGCTGAGCAATACCCACAGGGAGCTGCCTTCCTGATCTGTCTCGTTTTGTGCAAAGCGGGCTGGAAACTTCTGTTTTAATTATGACCGACTTCCCTCTGCACAAGGGTCCTGAAGCCTGAGTCAGGAGATTTTGAAATACCAGCTGCTGATCATGGGGAGAAGAACTGAGGTGCTCACTTACTCTCTGAGAGTTGCCTGTTGTTGTTACCTGGAACAGAAATATGAGAATCCAGGGAAGAAAGAACAATGCTACCCCATAGAATGAACTGAAAGCGTTAAAAAGCTGAAAACTGGATTGAAATAGCAAAGAAGCTTCTACATGAAATCTTTCTTTTCTTGTGATGGAGTCTTTTTTCAGAGTTTGGACCTTTCTGGGTTGGCCTTTCATTTTGTTTCCAGATCCACAATATCGATGTGTTGGATTTTTTAAAATTTATTTACATTTCCCTTTTCTCACTTTCCTTTCTTGCTCCCCGCCTTTAGTTGCTGAGTATTCTAAGGGTGTGTGAACAGCCAGAAAATGCAAATGGAACTACAGCCTGGTAAACTTATAGTATTTTAGAAGTAAGAGTTTTATGTTTGAATTGCTCAAAAATCTGCCTCACAGTACCTCCTCTGTTCTGTTCAAAATAAAATATAGAAAATACCTCAATTCTTGAAGTAAATTAAGTCTATATTTTGGTAAGCCAGTAAGCATGTCAGCTTTTTCTTTCTTTCCCCCACAACATATGGGGCTTTCTGTTTATTGTCTTCCCCTAATTTCCAGTATTTTCCTTTGAGCTTTCGTCAGCAAAGGCGGACGCTCCCCTCTGTGGTTTGTACTTCTTCAGAAAAGCAGTAGGTGAATCTGAGTGATTTCCTCTTGTGAGAATGTATTGGGTTTGAGAGTTTAGGTGAATTATGTTCTGCTGATTAGCGAGGCAAGTGCTGTGCTCCATCTGCTCGGGAATGGGAATGGGATATTTATAACGTGATGGATGTCACTGCTGGGTGGGTTTGCAGTGCTCCAGGGTGAGGGAGAGATTCGGGCTGGGGCTGCTCCCTCTGCTTTGTTCCACAGAGGAGGTGCTGACTGGGGATGGGGAGAGCTGCAGCAGGCTGGGCTTTGGGCAGGAACCACAGGTTCTGTGCTCAGCAACAGCACAAAGTCAAGGCAGAAGAGCCTTTTCTACAAGAAGCTCAGGAGAAGAAAGGATTTCTCAGTTACTGTTCAATGTTAGGTTATCTCTCCCCCCCCTCCAAGAGCAATTAGAGAATATGCACAGGAAATGTCTTCTGTGCTCATTGTGCAGATCTAACAGAATGTTTCAATTGTCCTGGCTTGCTCAGAATTGCACACCTGTGTTTGTATGAATCCTCTGGATGTGACACCCCTCCCCAGCCCAGGAAGGGGTAGGTGTTTCAGTGCTGCAGCAATGCTCAGAGCTGTTGTGAGGGCACCTTTGCCAAATGCATTCCCCTGCTCCAGTAACTGGAATGAACACTTGAAAACACTGTGCTCAACACACTTTTTCTTCCAGTATGACCAGGGCAACTACTTTTTAGCTCCCAGAGATGACATAGTTAAAATAAACCAAGAAGCCTCAAAAAGCCCCCCAAACTCAGAACTAATTACAGTGGAATTGCACAGGGATGTCTCAGTACTGAACCATGTTGAAATCTGCTGCTCTTTAAAAGTCAAAGGGACGTATCCTGCTCTGAAGTAAGGCACTTGTTTTTCTTAAGGTCATACAAAACAAAGCATATTATTTGAACAAATGTCAGAATAATATCTGTAATGAAATATACTATTTACTTGCCTTCAGCATTTGAACTGTGACAAATCTGGAAAGGAAATCAACAGTTACTGCTCTTGTTAAATAGTCCTTTTAATATTACAAGTAAGTTTACATTGCTGGGCCCATGTGTACTTTAATGATTCCTGGAAGTACGATGGCTTGGCCCAAAGGAAAGCACAAAGCTAATACTTTATTTTGTGTGAATTAAATGCAGCTAATTAAAGCGTAGGAAAATTAAAAATAATTAGGCAAAATAAAAGCACTACTGTAAAGCTTGTATTAAACACTTACACAGTGAATAAAGAATGTGCAAGAAAAAATGAGCCACTGATTAATTTCTGAGAGCTGCTGACTGCAGCTGCCTGGCTGGGAGTGAGGCACCATCATTCATGTCTTACCTGTCCCTGAGTCAGAGCTCACACAGGTTTGGCCTCCTGGGCATTCAGAAGGGTGTTGTGTATGAAATGATCCAATCTGAAAATGGGATTCCACCTGCCACACAACAGAATGACCCCCTGCACAGGGGGAACAAGTCACCCACTGACAATGCTGTGGATAACACACCTCCTCTGCCACTTTGGCTGATGCCAAGTGAACATTTGCTTTCTTCTCAATGGAAGTTCAGCTCTCATGACCCACCCAGATGCCACTGAGGTGAGTGGAAACAGGAATAGAGCCTACATGGGAATAATAACTGAAGATACACAATGCCAGAGAGCTTCATGATGATTAAATTTCCAAGCAGAGGAGGTTACAGTTCACTCGCTCTGAATTTTCAAAACACGTTTGCCTTTGTCCTTTATTTCTCTGCACTAATACTGATGTGCTTTCCTGGAAAAGTATTTTTAAGAAGTTATTTGCAGGAAGGATGTGTGGGTAGAGTTATGCTCAGATTAAGGGCTGGCAAGGAGCTGATGGCCAGATGTGCCTGGGGTCTAAAAGACCAGGGAGACAGTGACCTCCTGGATTAGAGCAGCATATTGGGTGCTGTTGCTGGGAGTCAAACATCCCAGTTTGATCTGGATGTCAAGGAACTTCATTCAGAAGTCAGGTGCTACCTAATAACCAGGAGAGGCTTTTTATTTCCATGGAGATGTGAGAGTACAAGCTCAGAGGGACAGAACCTGGGCAATGTTGAGGTAAAGGACTTTGATATTGAAGGTTTTGTGGCATTTCAGATGGAGAGCTGCTTTCAGAGTAGCTACTGGGAAAGATGGAGGGGAAAAATCTATTAGAACTTTCTACCATCTGTTCCTCTGACAAATGGGAAAAGGAAAAGGGAGAGAGAACACAGAAGAATCTCAGGAAACTCTATAAAAAAACAAAGCAAATAAATAGAGGAAGAGGAGTTAAAGTATATGAAGACAAAGTTTATTTGATGAAGTTAAGAGAAAATGTGGAATGATGCTAAGTTTGAAATATTTTTTTAATGATAGAAGACCTAAATATTTCAGATTTTAATAACAAAATCTGGTACTATTGTCCTCAGGACACCCCACTTTTAACTCCTTTAACTATTTTTTTTCCCCTCATTTGTTTGTTGCAACTCAGAAAGAAAACTCTTGTGATGCCAATGTTTCAAAAGCTATGGGAATGCTGGATGGCATCCAGCTTTTGCTGCTTTTATTGTACCATGGGTGCCACAGAAGGGCTATATTGCTCTTCCAACACAGTATGGGTTTCATGAACAAAAATTCCATCTCCTGGCTTTGTTAGGGAGTTGTGAGTTTTCCCTCAGTGTTTGGCTGTTTGGAGCACACTCAGCAGAACTCTGGGCTGTTTGTGATGAGGATGGCCACTCCAAAGGGGGCTAAAGCCAGGGATAACAATGTCCCACAGTGCTCATGGTGAAACACACACTGGGAAGTATCACACAATGTACTAGTTTTATATATTTAGGTTCATTTTCTGTTCTTGCTTATGCCTTCATATCTCTTATTTTCAGGTCATTTAAATAAGAGACATGTGGTGGGACTCTATCATTTAAGCAAAATTGGTATTCTGCCATCCATGAAATTGCATGGACACCTTCAACTTATCCCAAAGTGCAAATTACGTGTATTTCTCTCCCTTAAAAAGTCAATGTGAATAAATGCTTAAAAATATGGGTCACAAAAAACCCCAAACATTAAAAAGGTTCTTTTTTTTTTTTTTCCCCCCCAGATTTTTTTTTGTTTTTCCCAGTTTTCTCTCCCCNGGTCATTTAAATAAGAGACATGTGGTGGGACTCTATCATTTAAGCAAAATTGGTATTCTGCCATCCATGAAATTGCATGGACACCTTCAACTTATCCCAAAGTGCAAATTACGTGTATTTCTCTCCCTTAAAAAGTCAATGTGAATAAATGCTTAAAAATATGGGTCACAAAAAACCCCAAACATTAAAAAGGTTCTTTTTTTTTCTTTCCCTCCAGAGTTTATTTTGATTTTGCCAGCTTTTCTCTCCCTCCTTCACAGCAAATATACTGAGTTGGATTGTTGTTGACTAAATGAAAGGAATAGTTGACACATCTGACAGCAATTTATTGTTTCAGCCCTCGTGCTTATACCCCTCCTGTTTGCTCCTGCAGGATCAGCCTCTCTCATGTGAGGTACCCCTGCACTTCCCACGGGAGCAAGCCCAGGGTGCATTCCCAGCCTGTGACTGGTGTGACCACACTGCTGAGCAGTCTTTAACCCCACTGCCAGTGGTGTCCAGAGGAGCCTGTTTAACTCCCCTGGCCCATGGCTATGTGACAAGTCCCTCCCCTGCTGCAGGATGTGCACGTGGCTGGCTCAGTGATGTATCTGGGTTTGCTGCAGGCAAAATGCAGCCACAAGCATCCCTCTGTCATACCTTTGGTCTCCCCTGAAACTCCAGGTGGCTGGGCTCAGGAATGCACCATGTAATTCTGGAATTTCACAAGGAGAGTGTAGCTGGAAGTTGTTTCCTTAGAGTGAGCACCCTTATGTTGTTTCCTTTGGGTTAGAAGTTGTTCCCTTTGGGTTAGAAGCTGTTTCTTTTGGGTTAGCACTCTTATGTTGTTATCCAAACCAGAGACCATGCCACAAAGTCTTGGTCAGGTGTCCCAGGAGACTCCTGGATTGTCCTCTGGCCCAGCCCAAGCCCAGGAAACACACACCATGCTTGGGGGTGTTCCCGTGACCTCGAGGGATGGAGACTCCCCATCCCCATCCTGCAGTCTCAGGTCAGAGCAGTCTGCTGATGTCTGAGCTAACCTGACCCTGCTGAACTAAGTCCATTGCTTCCACCCCGTCCACAACACAGAATAAATCATTCCTTTCCTTTTCCACAACAGACTTTTGAATACCTGAAGTTTGCTTTTTTTAAGACTGAAACCTTCACTCCTTCCAGCCATTTCCTGAGTGTCACTGCTGTACCCAGGACTCCCTGCACAACAATTTCCTCACTGCCCCAGCTAAGGCTGTATAAAACCTCAACAGAGTGGGCAGATCAAATCCTATATTTCATATGTGCCTCATTTGTAAAGTCGGATGCTGTTGACTTGGGTTGAGTTTCTGATTAAAATATGTCACAGTTTCTTTCAAAACCTCTCTCTCAGGTTGTCTTCTGGCTTGTATTTGTTCAGTTTGGTATTCCTTATGTATAACCTTGTCCTTATTGATCTATCACCATTTTTTCATCAGGCTCTTTCTCCAATTTGTCGTGCTCATTCTGAATATTAATCCCGTCCTACAATATTTTTTTTGTGGTATTTTCAGGTCAATACCAGTGAAAGAATCCCTGAAAATGATGAGGGAGGAGGAACAGGACACTCAGTCTAGATAACTTATTTCCTAATTCTGTAATTTATTATGAATTGTTTGGTCTCTATGAAAGGCTGTTAGTAAGCTGATGCCTATAATATCAACAAGATGTATGTATACCTATTATTTCCTAAGGTACATTGTTTATGAAATATTGAACTGCTATGAAAAATTTTAAAACACTGAAGCTAAAGATGGCAAAAGTTGGCAAGATACCAGTGTGGATAGACATTCTGAGTTCAGCAGTCTGAGCAATCAGAATAACACTGTCTGTTTGCAAGCCTGGAGAGCAGAGAGAGCAGTTAAAGCTTACAGAAAGTTAGTGCCCAACTTCACATTTACATTACTCTTTGAAAGATAGTGAACATTTGCATTTTAATCTGGAGTAACAGCAGCTTGGCTCCCCAAGATAGAAGATAGTGATTCAATTAGTTAATGTGTATGCCTCCACTTAGAAATACTAGCCTAGCTTTTAATGATGTAACACCTTCCTTCATTTCTTCATGTAAGGTGACTTGCAGACTTGTTTCTGCCTGCAGGGTTAAGATGTAAAATGGGATCTTTTAATAATCCCAAAAGGCAGGACCTGCCTGCTCTATGCCATCTAGGAAAGCTTGATTTGCTCTTCTGGGCCTGCTCCAGGTCTTGAAGATGGTGCAAGTTGGATTAGATTTTAACGAGGTAGAATAAGATGAATACATAACAAGACCTGATCCCGTCCTTATGCCAATTGAATGTGCTGTAGTTGTTCCAAGCCTCCTTGCTTCACCAGCTTTTCAAACTGCTGTTCACATACTGTTGGCTAAAAATGAACGAGGAAAAATGCATTTCCTTACTCAGGTTGTGCCTGAATTTATGACTATTGAGCCTCCAACTTCCAGTTATGATCTGCCTCATGTATGTAATAACACATTTTCTGCAGGTGATGAGGTTGCTGTAACTTGTGATGAAGTGCAGGCAACAGTTTGGTTTATTTTGTAATGCTTCTTTGTGTGTACCTGAAAATGGGTCATTTTTCTCCTGCAAGAATCACAACAGGTATCTCTGCAGGGGGACAGGCAGCAGCTGAACCACACAGGGAAGGAGGGATGCTGCCGGTAGCTTTACTCCAATTAAACTATTGCTGCAGCTGGAACAAACCTACCCAGCTGCAGGCTCTGGGCTCCCCAGGTGGGAATTGTTCCCAGGAATAAATAAAAATTGTGATGATGAAGATTGCCTCTTTAACACACACAGAGGGGAATGGAAATTTGTCACTTATGGGTTCTGCTTTGGGGATGGCAGAGATTGTTTCCTTGCGTGACCTTTATAACAAGAAGTGTCAGACTTCATCCTGTATGTATCAGGCTAGTGTGACATTGGATATTAATCCTGATGGAAAAGGATTATGTGATTTTCACAGGCACTCAGATAGATTATCCTTTCTGGCCTGGCTGGAAGGTAGCAGGAGTCCCTTCCTGCAGATGCTGGCTGGGAGCAGAGTGTTCCCTGGACAGCAGTACCAGAATAACCAAGCATGAGCAGAAGCTCTGGCTACTGAACTTTCTTTTCCCTTTCCATTCTTTTCTGTTGTTCAAACGTGTTGCTTTGAGGACTTGGCCCTTTGAGCAGGGGCAGTGGCATGGATGGAAATGGTGCAGCCTTTGAGGAGTCTCTCTGTTAACAAGCTCTTTGAAACACTGAGTAAAAATACCTGAAGGAACTTCTGGAGTAACACTGCATTTAAAAAGATGTCCTTTTGTTTCTGGCTGCCCATTCTTACATTGAAATTTTGCCCAGTATTTTGACAAATAATATTTTGTCCTTAGGTCTGGACACAACTGATAATTTTGATGTGTCACAGTATCATGTTAAGCCCTGAAGTCTCTGCTGGGTTTCACACTGGATAACAGGAGACCCAGTTATGTTTTAGCTGGTTTGGTACTCACTCCCCACTGCATCTCTCCAAGGGACCATGTCCCAGCCTTTCACCCTCCAAGTGCCCTCGCTGAACTTCCCTGTGTTGTCCCACAGAAAATGTTCCTTCCAGGAAGGGGACAGAATGTCTGTTCCTGCTTGCAAGAAAAAAAGGGGTTGCTGCTGCTCTAAGGTATAATGGCACTCTTGCTGCTGAGGCTGAGGGGCCCTGATAACCTGTGTGAAAGGGGTGTGCTGCATGAGAGCTGTTCCACAGCTTCTCCAGGGAAAAAGCAGAGGTTTGGGTGAGGGATTCAAGGCTTGGACCCTGCTCACCAGTTGCACCAGGCTGTCCTGGAGCAGTGATATGGGACAGAACTGCATGGGGTAAACTGGTGTCACTTCAGCCCCTTCCTGGGGTATCAATTTGCAGTAGCAGAATCATCCGAAATTCAAATATATTGGGTTTTTTTTTGTTTTGTTTTAAATTACAATCAAACTGCAGTTGTACAAAAAGCCTTTTGGGGAAGTGGCTAAACCATAGGCTTGCACTGGGACACTGCAGCCTGTGACTGCTTGATGAAGCCCATATCATTTACATCACTTTCTTTTTCTTTTTGGTGTTTATAGACTCCAGCATTAAAAAAAAATACATGAGCAAATTTATATTTTAAGCTCTTCTATATTTACCTCCTGACTTCTGAGAAATTTCATACTGAGAGTATTTTCCCAGACCTTTCAGAATCATATTCTTACTCTTTCCTGAAGTAGGTAAGGTCAGCTTCTCCTCAGAAATACACATTTTTCCCTGATGCCTTGGCAGGAACCTCACTGACTGGACACTTGGCTTTCAGACAAGCCAAGGAAAGAAAAATGAGAAAAAAAATCCCCCTCTCTCTGATGTGAAAGCAGAACCATTTGCACGCTGTGTCAGTAGCTTCTGCTCGTTAGACCTGCAAACTTTCCAGTGAAAAATGATCTGAAAATAAATGTGCAGTGAGTAATTTTTTTCCTTCCCTGAGTTATACCTTTAATTAATCTCAATCAGTTTACAAAATCCATTTTTACTCAGATTTAAAAAGCATGCACTCTGACAAATAAATCTTGTACCAAGTGTACAGTGTTTGTGATTGCTCCTGCTCAAGACCTGTCAGCAAATGTATCATTACTAATTGCCCAAGTTCCAACAAATCAAAACACTCTAGTTTTATGTTAAGGAAGGGGTTGAGCCCTTAAATTACTGGATCAGCTTTAAACTGCTTTAGTGCATCACATGGGGGCATGTCAGCTTCAATTCAGGAGTAATAATCCAAAGAGTTGTCAATAATTGAGGACAGTATATAGGCGTATTTATTTTAATCCAGTAAGGCTTGTTCTTTTGATTTGGTTTGGCTTTATTTTTTCCTTTATCCTCAAATCCCTTTTGGGCCTAAGAGACCAGTATATAAGCAGTAGGTGAAGGTCATTAAAAAAATTAGTCTGTTTACTTCAAGGAAATCCAGGCACAACTCAGGATATTTCATGCAAATTACAAACAAAATCAAAACCAACCTGATGATAGAAATGTGAATCAGACAATGTTTTTTATTACAAAAAATGCAACCATTTCACCTCCCTTTTCTCTGCAGGAGGGTTTTATATTTCATGACCTAGACTTTTTGTGAGCACTCCCCATTTGTAGCCTTGTTGTGTTCTGACCTATTGCCAGTCCTGGGTTTGTACCTGTCATGCCACGTTTACAGAAGTTCATGTTGCTGCAAAGAGTAATAACCTTTTAGCTGAAGTGTTACAATTATTCTGATCTACCTTGAGATGTCAATCCCTTTCTCATTTGGTTTATTCCTTAAAAACCAAAATTGAAGACAAATGCTCATTCCTTCTCTTAAAAGGGACATCTTTGTATTTCAAGTTGTATTTTGCAGTAATTTAAAAATGTTTTTCTCTTTGTTGTTTTCACATCTTTGCCAGCCATACTTTTCTTTGGTGCATCATCCCAAAGTTGCTGTGCATAGACTGTGCAATCCCCAAAACCTCCATCTCTCATGTATTAATAGCCTTTAAAAAAATCACTTTGGGAAGTATAAGATTTTCAGAATAATGTCAGCAATATTTACATAGCCTCTAAGCGAAGGTATATTTTTAGTGTTCAACAGGCTGGAATTGGTTTTTGAAAACCAAGGCAAAGCCAGCCCTGTGTGGTGTCACACTGTTGGGAAGGCTCTCATTCCCACTGGGCATACCAAGAGCCTTAACACAAACCTGAGAATAGTCAGCAGCCCCTTTCTCAGTTACACTGTGCTGTAAAAATAGTCACCCAGACCAGCAACCAGAAATTTGACCTTATAATGCTCTACACTAAGGCTAATCATTGTTACACTAATCTTGCTTTCTTGCTTTATTCTGTCCCTGGATTTTTGCATGCTAGTGGTGAATTTTTAGGCAGATTATTATTGCATGTGGGAGGATATGAGTTTGCCAACACCAGGCACTGTAGCAAGAACTCTCCCTAAACTGAAGCCTTTACTAATACAGGGGCACAGGAGGAGAGAGAATTGCTTTGTTTTGGGTGGGGATGAAAAGAGATTGATTTTAACACTGTGGATGTTTATCAGCAGAAATTATTTTTAATGTGTCTTAGAATTCTTACCTGTCCATGATATAGAATAGACATAAAGTAAATAAAAGGTAATAAATATTCAGGCCATGCTATTGCTGAGTGACAGTTGATGCTTTCAGTGGATTTTATGTATCCATCAGTGATAACCTGCAAATAATTCATTACAGTGTGCCTTCTGAAACGATGAGGCTTTGTTAAGCAGCATTCAGCTAATGAAATAGCACACCTTAGGCAAAACACCTCCAACATGTGCCACTCATCGCTGCCAAAGACTCAGATCACTCTCTACAAATGAGACGAGTGAAAGGCAGTTAGTTACATGTTGTGCCAGGGAACAGCATATTCCTTTCAATTCAAGGGCATTCCATCTCAGGGTGCTCACTACATGAGCTACTTTTATATGTTCTTTGTAAGGTTGCTTCATCTCATGACTCACGCCCCAGACTCGCCTGCCAAACCGGCACAAGATCAGGAGCCTGACTCTTTGCTGTAATCTGGGACTTTTATGCGACTTTTTTGGGGATGTCACCTTCTGTATGCTGCCTTTGGAGCAACATTTACTACCAAAGTGCAATGGATTGGCTAAGAATCACTTCTCCTGCTGCTCACAACTAAGCCTCTTGCTCTTTGAATCCTTTTATTGCTGCCCCATCTTTTCGATATTAGCGCTGAGCCTCCTGTCCCTGCTGGCTAAATCCCACCTAATCCAAATCTTGTCTTTAGTACATCTCTGCTATTATCTCCTGTATCCCTCCTACGTCATGTGCCCCTCCCATCCCAGCTTCATCATCATTACAACAGAAATACCTGATGCTTTTCTGACACAGCTTCCCAAATTTTGATTTCCTTCTTTAAGCTTATTTCTGAGGGCACCCACTACCTGTTCTTGCACCTCTTACTTGCGTCATCTCACAGCCAGCCTGCTGTTCCAGACTGATTCTCAAGTCTGAAAGCATCAACCCTCTAAATCTCAGTCTGCAAAAGCATAGCCAGATAGAAAACGTTGTGGT
Organism: Notiomystis cincta; assembly: GCA_013398075.1. Lineage (NCBI taxonomy): Eukaryota > Metazoa > Chordata > Aves > Passeriformes > Notiomystidae > Notiomystis > Notiomystis cincta. Next base: position 14,596 of record VZRX01005358.1, on the reverse strand, counting down.
CTGAATATCTTTGTTAGTCATAAATGTGAATCAGAGCTTTTTGTCCGGCCATGTGAGTTTCTGGTAGTTTCAGTGGGCTTACTCATGATAGCAAATGCTACATTCAATAGTAGGCATTTGCAGGATCATCCTCTGTGATTGTAATCCCTTTTAGATGGGGAACGTGTCAGCATTTTATAAAGGGATGTAAAGATGTGTGTGGCCTGTACAAAATCTCCATAATTAATGTTGCTCCATCAGTTGATTACAGGAATTTACAGGCTGCACTATTATAATACAATAGCCTGTTGGAGTTTAGTGTTTATGGAGAAAGGATAGGAGGAAAAAAGGTGGAAATTTGTTCAAATGTTCCTTGATGTGGTAGCTGTTTCTGTGGATATAATGTCTCTCTCTTTGGGGGTGCTGTTAGCAATGGACAGATATCCCTGTGGAGTTTTTTTCCTAAATTCTAGCTTGTGTCTCAGTCTTGCATCTTCCCCAGACTGTGTATATGACATTTGGGATTTATAAGCTGTTTCTCTGTGAACTTTGTGTGAGCATCACATTGTTGAACTGTTTGACAGTTTGAAAGAAACCGAGAACGAAGCTCAAAGGACAACAGTTCTCCCTTACGCAATCTAGAAAACAATTCTCTAAAATATTACATCAGCTGCTGGCAGCTGTAGGTTTGCCTGCCTGCTAATTTACTATCACAAGTGTTCCAGAATCCTTTGTAATCCAACCATTGCTATTTATATTCGTAATGATTTATTTAAGGTCTCTGTATATGTCAGCATAAAGTCATCAAAAAAAGCAAAATGAAGATTAGTTGGCTGGAAGCGCACAGAATGGAGAAGAATAACCCAACAATGGAATTGAGATAAAGCTTAGACACAGTAAATAACTAAAAAAAAATAAAGGGCAATCGCTTTATTTTCAACTCATCATATAGGAGCCAGAGCCTGTGATTTTGGCACCAGGCAGTTCCCATCACAGGCTATTAAGAGCAGGGAAACAGGTGTCTGGTGGCCAGGGAAGGAAATGAGAAGCCGTGACACCTGAATTGAGATCATAGACCTGCTCCTGCCTTTGTGTCTAGGGAAAAGGCATTAACTGCTTGATGGCTCAGCTCCTCAGCAGGCTGTAGTGGCACCCAACTCCCAGCCATTAAAACTTTTTACTTATTCATAAGATTTTTTTTTTTCTACAGAGAACTGTAATGATGCAAGGCAACTTTATTATGTTCAGTGGAAAATGCAAAGTTAAGAAAAAACGCTGAAGGATTGTGTAGTGGAGCGCAACACTTTTTAGAGCTGAATCTCTAGGTCATTCTGAGGCAGGGATTTGAGTGGTGTCCCTTAGGATTTGCTGTTATACATGCTGAAATGATCAATCAAGGATAAAAAATGGACTGTTCTCATCTCATAGATCATTTCACAGTGAAACAGTTAAACTCCTGGCTGCTTTCTGAAAAACAGAGATCTGCATTAATAAGGTGACCTTATCAGAGCCACCCCTGGGGGGAAGGGAGGGAGAAAAAAGGCTGTAGAAAGAAAGCGAATCCTATTGTTAATCTTTTTTTCAGGGAGACTTGGATACCTGAATGCAAATTACTTTATATTTAAATTGTGTGAAAGCACAAAAGGTTTGTGTCTACAATTGACAGTTATTTCATTAGCTGACTCGTACAGCCCTGCAAATGGTTTCTAGTGTTAACTTTCCTTGGATTTGTTTTCTTTGTTCTTAGCAGATCTTGCAACGGTGATCATTTTGATTAATGTATTCAGCGCTCTGTTTTACTCCTGATTCATGTTTTTTGCAGCAGTCAGTGTTCTGGCCTGGGTAAGGTGAGACTGTGAGGTGGCTTTAGTTTTCCTCTGGTAGTGCAGATCTGATGGGCTGTTCTCCAGCTGGAGAGGAGCATGGAGGCTGCTGTAATGCATTTTGCATGGTAGCGACCCCAAACACGAGTTAAAAGCAGGTTTTAATCATCAGATGAAGGATTGTTGCAGTCAGATCCTGCTGTGACAGCAGATGGGTGCTGTGCACAGGCTCTGTGGGGTTGGAATATCATCTCTGTATCTCTGTGAGCCTCTCAGGACTAGGTATGCTGGCTTTGGGCCTCTGTTCAGACAGGTTTGTGGTTCAGAGTGGTTCACTACATCCCAAAATTAGTTTCTGTTCTTTCTGTTTAAAAAAGCTACCACATAAACTGAGATATTAATCTGGGAGGGAAGGAGAAGGTGTAGATTAAAATTTACCCTGTGTGGCTTCAGCCACACCAACAGCAGGTGCCCAGTCTGTGCTACATATTTGAGGTACCAATAATCACTTCAGGAGGGAATGGTCCTTCCTAACCCTAAACTGATGGGCAATCTCTCATCTGGAGGTGCTGGCCTTCCATTGATCCAAAAGATGAGCTTCATCAAGCCACTCAAGTTTTAGTAAAGTTGAGTTTTAGGGTAGATCCTGTCAATCCAATCTCCTGATCTAGCCTGAACAGCATCATCAAGGTTTACACACCAGTGTAAAAACCAGTCACAAGAATTGCTCCATTAATTGTCCCAGATGCACATCGATCCGCAGGCAAGTTGCCGGAGGCGTGCAAGCTCTTACTATCCTTTCTCTCCTTTCTTCTTTATTTCTTTCACTCAGGCTACATTTTTCTTCTTTTCAGAACTTTTTGGCATTAGTTGTTGCAATCAATCTGCCATTCCCCACTGACACCTCTTATTGCATTGGTTTTTCAAGCCCTTTCATTGGCGCCTCAAGCACTACATCGCTCTTCAACCCGCGCCAGGCTCCGAGTCCTCAAACACAAACGCCTCGGGGAGCTGGGCCTCAGCTCCCTCACAAGTCACCTGCCTCCATTACCCTCCCTGAGAACCACAGCTGCAGGAATCATGGCAAGATCCCAGCACAAAACACTCGAGATACAAAGGCAGGGCTTCAACAGTGAAAGCAGAAAACGTTCGGGCCCAACCTGAACGGCCTCTATGAAACATCACTTTGAAACTGCTCTACGTGTGCAGGGGAAGTGAACTCATCAGAACAGTTCTTATTTTCTCATGAGCATTTTCAAGCCATTTCCCATTTTTACAAGAAATCCAACATGCAAAGGGTTTTCTGAGAACTGTTTGTGAAAAGAGGAAATGTTTTTTTTGGGGTTCAGAGCCTTGAATTTTTTTATCTTGATTTTACATGGTCAACTACAGAAAAAAGAAAGAAAAAGTTTTTATGGGTCTATAAGGGAGGCTCTTAGAGAAAGCAGTGGAAAGGTAGACTATTTTTTGCTTCACAAGTCTAAGTATTTTCCCTGCTCTCTCTTCTGCTTCACAGCAATAAATATAATAGGATTTTTTCAGCCTTTATTCTTGGACTTACTTCTTAGTAGATGTTTAATTTTAAAAAGTGAAAGACAAAAGCAGAGATAGATGGGAATGAGTATCAGGGCAGAACAGGGACACTTGAAACTCAAGGGAAAGGGAAAAACAGAATAACTCAAGTTAGGTCAAGATTTGTTCATTTTCTTTTAAACTGTACTTGGAAGCAAAAATCTTTAGACAAATATTTGTAGATAAAATTCCATCTAACTGCTTTTTCAGACAAGATTCTCACAAATAATAGTCTGGTCCATCACTGGAAAACTCTTCCAGCTGATCTGGCAAAAAATATTCTGATCTCTTTGTCCATGATAACATTGGAATCAAATAGGTGCTCAACACGCAAAATATTAGAGAAACAAATACCTTCTTCTGCCTGATTTTGCTTTACATAGTTTTTTATGCTAAATGGTAGACTTTCCGAACACTGTGACAGAGAGCTGGTGCTTGTGAACAACAATTTCAATGTTTTGGGTTGAGATTTAGCTTAATGTATGAAACCCACGTCCTTGCTGTCACGAAATCTCCATTTTCCCACTTTTACAATATTGTTGGCATATGTCTCCAGCTGTCTGTTGCTGACATAGAATTGCTTGTGATTATCTGATGCTGAGCTGTTCCGCTCTGTTTTGGCGGTTTTAATCTCTCCAACAATACCTGAACACGCTGTGCAGATTGTGATTATTGGGGCAGAATACAGTCATCTTTGAAATTTATTGTCCCACTCAGAAAATTGGAAATCCTTAGGATCTTTATATCTGGATTGAATGCGAACTGCACTTCTTTCTGATTTCATAATTTAACATTGCAGACTGTTGACTTATTGACTACAGCGTTAGCATTTTCCAGATTGGCAGACAAATTGCCTTGTAGGAGTGTCTATGCATATTTATACACCATCCAAAGGTTAAACGATAGAATATATTTTAATTGCCTACAGATAACTTCGCAAATTATACTGCTCGTACCCAAACTTCCAAACTTAAAAGATGAAAGTTACACACTGAAACCCATATTTTCTTCCAAGTAAATAAACCACTCAGCAGTACTGATTACTGACAGTCTTCCACTGATGTTAATTAAATAGCATCTTAAAGATCTAGCTGCCATTTTAGGCAAAATTTTAAGACAGAGGGAATTCTAGATTTCCTCTTAGTCTTCCTCAGCATGGCATTTATACTGATCTTGGTATTTGAGAAAGGACCACAATCAAATAAGCCCCAAAATGCAAAACAATTAAAGCCAGGCATTCATATGTAAACATTTTTTTCTACTTCCATTTGCTTTAAAATCTGAAGGTTTAAAAAACTAAATCCCCAAAGAAGCTAAAACATGCCATGTGCTGCAAGAGCACCAAATACACTCACTGAGAATATTTTTCAGAGAAAACACAACCTTGGAGCTATTTGAGTATTTAAGAGAAAGTCTAATTGCTACTTAAATTTTTTACTTCCCACTTCAGCAATACTTTTCTCTCTAGAATACAGACCCCTAAAGAAATTACTGAGGGATAACGTGTGTTCTGCAAATTTGCTGATTTACAGTGACTGCTCTTATATATGTGCTCTTAACATAAGATCCTGCACATGGATTGGGGCAATCCAAGGCACAAGTACAGGCTGGGCAGAGACCAGATTAAGAGCAGCCCTGAGGAGAAGGACTTGAGGATGTTGGTTAATGACAAGCTCAGCATGACCTGGCCATGTGTGCCTGCAGCCCAGAACGCCAAACCTATCAAGAGCAGCATGGTCAGCAGGTCAAGGGAGGTGATTTCAGATAATCTTTGAGGTCCTTTCCAACTCAAACCATTCTATGGTTCTGTGAACATGAGTAAATTCAAAGTAGTTTGCTTTCAGTGGAAGAAATACATGACCCTGCAGTAGCTTGGTGACTGGCTGTGCTTTTACCTTTACAAGTCATCAGTAAGAACTCCTCTGCAGTGTAATGCATTGAGAGTGAGATTGAGATACAGATGCATTTCTCTCCTGGGGGTTTTGACTAGAGGAAATTATGTGTGTTTAGGTGCAGAAAAGGGTTTTACAAGTGGAGGTGCACAGTGGGAGGGCTGAAACCCTTCAAGGCAGATGGGGGAAGCAAAGCCAGTCACCTCACCTGCCAGGCAAGGGTCCCAGGGAGGAGCTTATCAATTAAAAAACAGGAGACATCACTGTGGTGGTCTGGTCTTGTTGGTGGATTTTGAAAGAAATCTCCCTTGGCCTAGTTTTGAAAGGAGCTTTATATCTGCACCTACCAGGGGTGAGAATTTCAGGCTGTTAAAGTAAGAGGATGGAGGTGTCTTTTTTCAATCTTTGCTCTAGAGTGAGATGGGAGTTACAGCACTCTGTGCTCCATGGTTTCTGTGGATGGGGTTTTGGCAGCTTCCACACTGAGCACAGATGGTATTTGAGACCTTGCACTGAGACAGCCCTGCAGGGTAAGCAATAACTCTGTGGGTTTTCTTGGATTGTAAAGCTGCATATAGATATTTGAGGTCCACCAAAGTCCTTGATAGGACCAAACTCTCTTTGAGTTCATTTTGCTACATGATGTGAGAGCAAGAATGGCTACTGTCCTTGTTCTTTTGGTTAACCAAACCAAACTAAACCCATGAGAGCTGTCAGGAGTGATTTTAATGAGTTTTGAAGAGACCATGAAAATGCCCTTGAGGTGCTGCTGACAGGGGCTGACCACGAGCCAGCTGTGCCAAAGGTGGCCAAGAAGGCCAATGGCACCCGGCCTGTGCCAGCCATGGGGCGGCAGCAGGAGCAGGGCAGTGACTGCCCCCTGTGCTGGGCACTGCTGAGGCCACACCTCGAGTGCTGTGTCCAGTTCTGGGCCCCTCAGGACAGACAGACAGTGAGGGGCTGGAGCGTGTCCAGAGCAGGGAACGGAGCCGGGGCAGGGTCTGGAGCGCAAGTGTGGAGAGGAGCAGCTGAGGGAGCTGGGGGGGCTCAGCCTGGAGAAAAGGAGGCTCAGAGGTGATCTAAACAATCCCTAAAACTACCAAGAGGAGGTTGTAACCAGGTGGCCTTGGTCACTCTTCCCCAGTTACAAGCAATAGGACACGACAAAACAGCCTCAAGCTGCAGCAGGGGAGGTTCAGATTGGATATTAGGAAAGATTTCTTCCCTGGAAGGGTTGTCAAGCCCTGGAACTGGCTGCCCAGGGAAATGGTGGAGTCACTATCCCTGGAGTTATTTAAAAGAGGTGTAGTTGTGGTGCTCAGGGACATGGTTTAGTGGTGGGCTTGGCAGTGCTGGGTTAATGGTTGGACTTGATGACCTTAAAGGTCTTTTCCAACCTAAACAATTCCATGATCCTGTGATTCGAGATAGTGCCTCCAGGTCAGAGGCAGGACAGATAAGGGTGTCTACTGAACTGTCATTACTTCTTAAGAAATGTGTCAATTCATCACTTCTCATCAGTGAAATTTATCTAAAGCATTATTAGCTTACTTCCCAATCAGTTAACTATTGAAGCAGAATCTCGAGCTACTGCACCAGGCTAATTCCTTTCAGCCCTTAAACAAAAATCAGACTTCCTTTGGTTTGTGGTCTTTTCCCTCTTGCATTTTTGGATAAAAACTGAAGGTATGCCTTATATTTATGTTCCCTAAATACTGTGATATATTCTCAGTAGTGCCACCTTTTACTTCTAATAAAATCCCCACCTATCTTATCTTTTCTATTTTATTACCTCTTATATGTACTGGTAAATAATAAGAGAGGGAATTTGTAAAATATAGGCCATTTGGAAGAAATTCTGTGTGTATCATATCAGAGAATTTGAGAGATTATAGAAATATTTACAGCTCCCAAAGAATCAATCTTTAGTCCGAGATTTAATAAAGGGATGGACATGAGCCCTGTTTGCTCTTGCTGTTCTGGAAGGACTGGTTTTGCAATATTTTCTTTCTTCAGAACAGTAAAACTACTTCTGATGAATTTAGCAAAGTTTATATGCTGCAGTGCCCCAGACACTTTCTTATTTTCCTTGACATTATTTTTTCATCAGTTTGGGCTGTGTAGTATCTGCAGACAGTGCATGTTCCAAATATTGGATTGCTGTGTTTTTACATACAAACCTTGTAAAGGAAAAGAAATACCAGACTGTGTGTACAACCATCAAAATCTGATTATCTGCAGGATTCTAATCTTAATATCACACCATCCTCCCTGAAAAGCGTTGCGAGAATATTCCAATTCATATTCTGAATGGTGTGTTTCTCTGCAGTCGTCTTGCAGGATTCTTATTCCTACCAGGAAGAAATCAGTATACTGAACTGAATAAAAATGTATACATTAAATTGCTTATTCAAATGTCCACCTTTGATGTTTGCAGAGAATTCAAGCAGGAAGCAATATAACTCAGGCTTTGTTTTATTGATACAAGAGGCTAATGTGAGTTACAAAACAGGAAAGAATGAGAAGTTGCTTAATACGCTGGAAATGTGGAAAAAATGCAGATTTCAGTTATTAGCTTTCACAGCTGTATTTGCATAGAAATATACTAACGGCTGGGTGACATTTCATGCATGAACTTGATAGAGCATCATTAAAAATATTCATGTTAGAAGAGTACTTAAAGGGAACCTCAAACTCGAACATTCCCGTCTTTGTTTAAAAAAAACCAAACTCTGTTTTCCCTAGGGTATTCCAGTGCAAGGTATTTCTTTATGAAACAAAGCTTCCTTTGTTAGGAGGAATTCTGGGACAGCCTAGGAAGGGCCCTTCTTTCTGATCACGCTTTAAAAAAGATCCTGATTCCCCTGAATGTTAAATATTATTGCACAATAGATGTTGCTCAGGCCTTTGTGGAAAATACCAGCAAAGCAAGAAGACCCTTGAGGTTTCAAATGCCTCTTGGATTATCAGTTTCCTATGCCATTTTCTATTTTGAGGGAACACCTTCCTTGTAAGTGGGACAAAGATGAGTGCCAATCATCTACGCTGTGTGAGATAAAAGGAGTTACTCTGCTTTGAAAAACTAGAACAATTCTTGGAGGGGTCTATCACAGTTACCCCCTTGTATGAATTTTTGGGATCTGGATCACAGCAGCTCCTTCCACTTCATATTTGCTTGTTGTTTTTGTTGTTGTTGTTTCTTAATTCACCTACTGGAGCAGGTGCAATTTCATTTGTAACTCACAAATTATAAAGATGTCTGGTTTTACTTAGAGTGGAGAGGTTCATAGAGCATAGTGAAGGATTTTAGATCAGGGAACACTTCCACTTGCCAGCAGTTTCAGCAAGCATATTCTCTTCTTTTAATTTAAACACGCTTATTAACAACACACAGCTGAGGAAGGCACTTTTCTGAAAGATTCCAAGGATTATTCCTGCTCTGTTATCTCCCTTTCACCTTCCACAACAGGATTTTATGTGTTCACACTAGCTGATGCTCTTCAGAAGAGCAGCTGGTTCATCTCTGATTGTGACTTTCATTAGAAGTAGAAAACTCTACCTTCTGAAGTAGTGAGATGTGAGCACTAAGTCCTGGGAACATTTTCTAAAAACTCGCTTTATACTGAAATATAACCAGCCTTGAAAGGGATTAGAAGGAATATGACAGGAGTATGAAATAAAAAGCACTGCATCATGAAAACATCTCTTTAAGCAGTTTTGACTCTGCCTTCACTCAATCCAATTCCTGCAGCTGCTGATTGTCCAGAACCCTCCAAAACAGCAAGAACCATCTCTGGAGCCTGTCCAGACTCCTGCTAAAATCAGATTTCTAAAGGAAAGTGGGAGTATGTGGAAGTACCTTTTTGGAAAAAAATGCAGTCCTGCATTTTTAGTAGCTGACCTCCTTTCCTTCTGTGTCTATCCCACATTACTTGTGGGAACCTCTCAAGCAGAATAGGTCTCTGCAGAAAAGGGCTGCAGGATCATTTTCCTTGTCAGTATGAGACAGAAATGCTCTTTCAAGACAGAACAGTGCTGTACAGACATGAAAACAGAAAACCAGAATGAAAATATTATGAAAAAGGGTCATTAATACCATCTTACTTAGAGGATCTGTCTAAACCATAACATAATCACAGGCAGTGTCTAGTAATGATATTTTACACTAAAGCCCAAAGGTTATAAAAAGACTTTAGCCTTTGCCAAAAGGAAGTCACTTTTTCATCTGAAGTACAGAAGGAATCAAACTCTCGTGGTGGTGCAAAATCTGTGTACTTAAAGCTACTTTTAGAGTCATATTAGTAAAACACCTGTCAAAAGCCAGGGGAAAGTCTGGTTTATAGAAGGAAAGGGCAAATCTCAAATAAAATTTCCAGTTAGAGATAGGCTGAAGCCATCAGTGGATGGTGGCAGCAATAAAGATCATTTGGGCTGCAAGAGCAGTATTGTCTCTAGAGCAGGTTTTGCAGACAGTGGCAATGGCAGCTGAAGGACACAATTTACAGGTGAGTCCATGCACCAGTCAGCTCCCAGAGAGCCTTCCCAGCTTTCCTCTCAGCAAGGAGTTTATAACACAGAAAACAGCACTTGGCATGAGTGCAGAAGATGGTATTCAGCAAGACTTGGAATGGTGTACACGAGGGTAGGAGCTGAAAGCCACAACGTTTGAGAGTCATGTGCAGCTCCCAGACAAGGCTGGGTGAGGGTGGGGGAATTGCTGCTCTCACTGAGGAGAGATGGTGCCCACTGGCAGCGTCTCCTGGTTCCTGTTGACTTTCTGTGGGCACGTTTAACCTGTAATTTGGAAGAGGAAAATACAGTCTGGCACACATTCCTGAAGGGTTGCCAGTCCCAGATCTATCCATTGCATAGCCTGCCAGAATGGGAAAGATAAGTACCTTACAGACCAGTAACCACAGCAACAGACACCGGAATTTTATATTTTTAATACGTATAAAAACCCAAAGAAAATAATTACTTTTTCATTTTCCAATTTTATAATAGTAATAATGACCTTTAGGTCAGGAGTTTTCAGCAGTTAATGACTGTCTGGCTTTTTCTTTGGTCCTTGGTTTCTCCAGTCAGTCATTAACAGTGAGAAAAGTGCCTTCTCCTGTGGTCACTTCGGCTTAATCGTTACCTCCTCATGCTGCAGAATGCACCAGCTGGGAAATAAGTGTCTCCTATGTGAATGGATCCATAAAGTGTTCCTTGGGTTTCATTTCTTTGAAAGAATATTCTGTGAGGGTGTGAGAGTTTACTGTAAAAGATGATTGAGTATTACCCACAGCCCTGAGAAAAGTGAGATCGCTCTGAGGAATTGGGACTGAGGATGGTTTAAGGCCATAGATTTCAAAAGATTAAATCTTCAGAATTTATCTGTGTAATCTAGGTTCTTGGTAATGGAGTGCTTCAGAATTATATATGGACACAAATATTTTCTTATCCATATTCTAGGATCACACAGGAACAGGACCTCTTTTTTTTATGTTTGGATTTTTATATGTAATCACTGTGATGCTGAAAGCACAGTGTGGCAAGAGTGTCTCAAGAGTTAAAATTTATTTTAAAATATAAAGGGGAACAGCCCTCTGGAATGCTTCCCCTGCTCCATCTGGATTGTAGATTCCCTCCCTCCAACCACCCTACCTAGAAGCTGTACATGACTTTGTTCAGAGGCAAATTCATTTATACACGGAAATGACTTTGTCTTGTACTTCATTGTAAGATAAAAAATGTGAACCATGGAAGTATCTTCTGACCACTCTACCAATTATATTCTTCATAAAAATTAGCCAGATTGTGAGTATATTGTATGCCTGAACATACATAAACCTTTGAACAATCTTCAGTTCTTATGCACTGTTAGCTGAGTTCTTCTTCAACCTGTATGGCTTTTAATGCCATTGTTCCAATACAGTGTTACCTAAAAAACTGTGAATGTATCTTTCCTTCAAGGTATATTTGAGCTTGAAAGCAATTGTGTAAGAAATGCATTACTTCGAGGACAAATAAATCCACAAGAAAACAATAGTTTTCTAAACCACATATTCAATGTGCAGGGATTCCCAGTGGTCATCCAATGTGTGGTTACTGCTGAAGAGTCAGGTAGTAGTGAAGCACCTCCACTGGAACAGTAAAAGAAAATGGGAATTTTTTCATTAATAGATTTAAAGTCAATATGGTGTCCTTTCAGAATTTGGTACTAAATATGGAATAATGTGAATGCTGAGCCTAATTTTAATGTTTTGCTGTGAAAAGAGATCTAGCACCTGCATAACCTTTATTGGAACTATTAGCTTTTCATTTTGTACCTTTAAGTGAAAACAGAGTACACATGAAAGCTGTGGACATCCACTTTTGCTTGAATGTTTTTCTTTTACTTTTCAAGAAAAATAACAGCAACAAAACATAAGTAATGTTCCAGGAAAGAGCCACTCAGGAGTCCCACAAGGGCTGGGACTGTGCTTTGTGGTTTCTCCACTCTCAGAGTGACAGTATTACTTTCTAAGCTGAGGCTTCATTTGCATTTTGAAAGTACAAAAATTTACTTCTCAGCAGGGCTGTGCTGTTTCTAAAAGGCTGGACTGGCTCAAGGATTTAAATCTGGTGAGGTTCCAGTAATTCCCTTAACAATGAGTTTTAAAATCTCCACCTTTAAAATAGCTCTGCACCTTTAAACCTCAAGCTCAACTCTGTGTTAAAGCAGCTGGCTAACCATTAGTAGAAATGGGAAAGGTCCAAAAGACAGGAGTGACAAGTGACTTGTGTTTCATTCAGTGCTTTAATGGATTTTTCCTCAACTTCACAGCTAACCAGGGCAGATTATTTATAGATTTTAAAGCCAGAAATTAACACTGTTCCTTACAAGCAGAAGAAAAAATGTATGGGATCATTATGAATTCTTTAGCATTATAATGCCTTCTGGCTCAATGTGTGTGCAAGGGAACAAGAGTAAAATGGAGTTATCATCCTGACCCTTATCTGTTCCCCAAAACGTCCTTCAGTGGAGAGCTGTGAAACAGCCTGCCTAAAGGATTAGAGACCCTTAATTTTATTGCTGCTGATACAAAAAATTTTGCAGTCTTTGCTGTAATTGAGCATTGAAATGTAAAATATTGCAAACACCAGTTCAGAGTGTTCTTTCTCCCCCCAAACCCCAACCAACCAACCAACCAAAAAACCCACTATGGTGCCAGTTGCCTTCACATGAAGTTTTGGTTTTCTTTCATTGGGACAAATTTTCCAGGCATCCTTGGTACCCAAAGAGATCTCTCCCAACTCAAACTAATTTTTGAGTCCTGACCTTCTCTTTGTTTCCTTTTATTTCCAGTTTTACCATTTTTCTGAGTTCATTTCCCTGGACAGCAGCCTTACACACCACTAACAGAATTCAGCTGTGGGCAGAGCACAATCCTGGCAGGGGACAGTCTACCCAAGCCCTTGCTGGCCACTGAACTTAGTAGGACAAAGTTGTCCTTCATGTACTTTTAACAGTGTCCCTGGAGAAATTCCAGCAATGAGCTGTCATGTCCTCCCTCTGCAGCTCCCTGTACCCCACTGTAAGGAGGTGGAGGAGCTACAGCAGTTGTTATTGTTTGATCATTCCTTGCTGGAATTTCATTTCCCTTGCAGACTCACTACTAGAATACATTTGTCATCCATACTTTGTAGCAGACTTATATTTGCCTGTAATTACATACCAGTCTGGCAATACTTTATTGTTAACATAAAGTACTGCCATTTAAATCCCCAACCTTAAACTGGAGTATTTGCAAAACTCTGTAATTGCTAAAATAATAAAGCTGCCATTACTGTATGGGAAGTTTACAGCTTGTTGCTGAAATACTTGCATGGGCTTAACTACACCTGTATGGATTCCTTCTGTTCTCATGTGCTGTTTAAGACAGACAGATTTCTGCTGGGCACAACCAAGAGCTTCTGGCACTGTCAACAGAATGGCTGAGGTTGGAAGAGACCTCAGGAGCTCACCTTATCCAGCCTCTGCTCAAGGGGTTGCCCAAAACCATGTCCAGATGCTTTTGAGTTATGTCCAAGGATGGCAACTCCACAAGCTCTCTGGGAGCCTGTGCCAGTGCTCAGTCAAAACTGAACTCCATGTTTTCCAGGCTGTGGTCTGTCCCCACCTTTTAGGAAATCTATAAAAGATAACCAGGAAAAACAAGTTCAGTGTGGTTTTACTCAGTGCAATGAGCACAGATAGTACTGCAAATGCCTAGGGGTATGAAAACCAGAAAAGAGGATACATTTTGGGTTCATTTTGTGTTGGTGTTTTGCAAACAAAAGACTGGTGATGCCCCTCTCATTCTGTGATTTATTTATTTTTTCCTATTTTTACTTTAAATAGTTCTCCCCATATGATTGTTCTGTTCCTAGGTCTGGCTGGGTAAAACAGGCCAAGAAACAGGGGTAGGAGTTTGCTCCGAACCATAACAGTGTTGTCACATTACCCTTTTCATACATGAAGCTCAACACTTCCAAGTGTCTCCAAAAGTTTGGGAATTTGTGCTAAAATTCACTCCATCTCTACCCCTTGTTCTGACACAGCATTTTTCAGCTCTCTGTGCTCTTTTGGGGGAGGACAGGGGAGCTTTGTGCTCTTCCAGCAACCTGCAGGACATGGAGCACTGGAGGTGGTTCTGCACTACCAGGAGGACCTGCACGAACCATCTGATGCTCGAGCCCTGCTGCCAAGTGGCAGATGAGTGAGGGGCTCTGTGTCCTCTTGTCTGTCCAGGAGGGACCTGCTCTCCTCACACAGGTCCCTCCTGCCCCTTTTCCCTGCACTGCCAGGCCTCAGAACAAATCCCACTGTGTGTCACCCGTTTCCCCTCCAAAGGTGACACCAAGTTTTCAGAGCGATGGAGCAGCTCTCCAGTGAGGAAAGATGGAGAGAATTGGGATTGCTCAGCCTGGAGAAGGCTTCAGGGTGACCTTATTGTGGCCTTGCAGCATCTGAAAGGAATTTAAAGGAAAGTTGGGGAGACACTACAAGAGCATGTAGTGACAGGAGAAGGGGGGACAGCTTCAAACTGAAAGAGGGGAGGTTTAGATTGGATATTATAAAAAAAAGATTCTTTAGGGTGGCCACGGTAGTGAGGCCCCGGTACAGGGTGTCCAGGGGAGTCCTGGATACCCCATCCCTGGCAGTATCCAAGGCCAGGCTGGACGGGGCTTGGGGCAGGGCTGGAATTAGGTGGTCTTTAAGGTCTCTTCCAACACAAACCCCTCCATGATTCTCTGGACCAAAACCTATTTCTGCGCCACACGTGTACGGAGTTTTCAACTTGGGGGCAAATGGAGCTTCCC
>VZRX01005356.1:45084-100579 GCA_013398075.1 Notiomystis cincta | reverse complement strand
ACTCTCTCACACTCTCTCACTCTTGAGACACACGTTCTGTATACACCTCCTCGGGTCTGAGGATGTTCCACGGGGGAGGGGACAGCTCACCTTGGTTCTGGGTGTTCAGTCATTCTGTCACAATTAACAGGCATCATTACTGTGACTGGAAATCCTTCAGCAGAATTGGCTTTCCCAGATCTCAGTGAGAAAGCCAAACTGCTGAAGAATTAATAATAATGGTCACTTGAAGGAGTATTAACTTGAACATGAGTAATTAAATTTCTTATTTAAAAACATTCATGTCCTCTAAATATTGTGGCAAGAAGTTTAATAATGCTTGTGCTTTCACTAGAGGAAGATCTGCCTGCCTGTTTTCCAAACTATTGTTGCTCAAACTACAAAGCCAGTGAAGTTTTTTGAGGGTGCGTGTAGAACTGCTGAGCAAAAATAGCCCCAGAACAAACCCAAATCTATTTTATCTTACTTGTAAACTTGATTTGTGGGTATATAAATGCCTAAATAATTGCTACCACAAGACTTTTAATTTGACAGCAAACCCTGCCTAGGGCATTATTTGGACATGGTGGGTCCTTTAATGATGCTTGAAAATGTTCCAGTGAGGAAAATTGTTCTGTGTCCACACTCTGTGGCTTAAGAAGTGTCTGATCTATAGTTACTGAACTTAAGTATGTGAGAATTTAAAAATAATGGTGAATTCTGGCCACAGCCCTTTTAGATTATATGGGAAAGTTCATAAATTGGTTTTCCTTGCACTTGTTTTATTCATGCATGAGGACACATGTCTGAGGACTGGTGAGTCTTGTCAGAGCTGCTGCTTTCTCCTCCCAGGGCAACAGTGATGTTGATGCATTTTTGCACTGAGAAGTGCAGTTGCTTCAGGAATCACTGGAAATTCAAACTCTGGTGTTATATTTTGGGCTGTGTGAGTATGCTCAGACTTCTCCTGGTGCTGGGTCAGCTGCAATGGGGCCATCCCTGCTCGTGACTCTGTAATGTTGTCTTTGACATTGTCCTCATTCAGCCACGTGTCCTCACAAACTGGAGAGAGTTACCCTGGACCCAGCACTTGCTGTTGGGCGTGGTTGCAAGTAGTGGATGGAGATAATTGTGAACTGAAACCATTTCAGGCAGTTGAGAGCTCAGCAGCAGAAGCAGAGCCCTGATGTCCCCAGTATCTCCTAAATACTGTTCTGTGTGAGCTGCCCTTAGAGCAGTGCCTTGTGTAGAGCCATCACTGCCTCCAGCTGAGCTCTGGCTGGGGAAAGGGAAGGCTCTGGTGCACAAATTGTAGAGGATCTGCTAAAGCTGTTGAAAACATTCCTGCCCTCAGCAGCTTCCCCCTTTTCCAGTGGGAGCTGGTGTCTCTACCTGTGCTCGTGACCAGACCTTCAGCAAAACTGACTCTGAGGTTCTGTATTCCAGAGGAGGCTCCTGAACCTCCTCCCACCTTCCTGCTGCCCCAGCTCCTGGGCAGTGATCTCTGGGGGTGACTGGAGCCCGGTGGCTGCAGGTGGGAATGTTGGAACAGCTGCAGGAGGGGCTGCCAGAGCTCATCCATCAGGTCTCCTGAGGGAGCTGAAAACATCACAGAGCACACTGCTGTGTTTGCAAGCCATGTAATTCTTCAGTGCTGTTGCTATGGGGGGAAAAGGCTATGAAATCTCTCTGTGCTGCAAGGAGAGAGTGGAAAATTGCATTCTCTCCTGGGAGAGGCAGCACCTTTGAGCTCCAGGGTCCAGTTAATGTTTATTCTGGAATACAGTGGATAAAAATTAATTCCTTGTGCACTGGTGACCATAAGGATAATCTAGGTTTCTTTAAAAATACCCCAAACCCAACAAACAAACAAACAAAACCCCCATGTAAAGCCTTTCAGGTCTGTCTGAGCATCCTGACTGTGTTGTCAGTGAGCAGCAGTCAAATGTGGCCTGACCTTTTAGGAACAAGTTTTAATGTACAACAATGTTTGAAACAAATCCTTCTGAAGAACCCAGCCTTGACTCACTGCCCTTTCAGTCAGAGTTCAGGGAAGTTTTAAGAGCTGCTTGATGCTGAAATGTGGCCAAAATCTCCGTGTTTAAACACTTGGTGCTCACATACAGGCTGGGGAGGGTTTTTTTTCTCTGAAGATAAATCCTGGTGCTGAGCTGCTAAGTCAGAGACATGCCTGGGTTTATTTTCACTTCCCAAATGGATCCTTTGATAACTGAGGCAGGATTACTGTTAATTGCAAGAACATGTTGGATAGAACAGCCCTTGTGCTGTGTTTGCTTTGTGATACCTAAAAATGGGAGTGCTCAAGTAGGGGTTTTCTGGCTGGTGGAAGGTCCTTGGCAATACAGGAACAATTTGGCAATCTGCAGGGCATGAGGAGGCTTCTCCTGCCAGAGAAAAGTGGGGCTGCTTGGGGGTTTTGGGTTGTTTTGTGCAGTTTTTGTGTTGTTGGGGTTATCTCAATTCTTCTGATTGCTCCCATGTCAGAGATGGGGCATGGAGAGGGCAGCTGTTATCAACAGGGTTATTTTCCACTTATCTGCCTTTGTGGATTTGTTTTGTTCCCCTGCTCCAGGCACACACAGGCATCAGTTCCTGTCTCTGCCCTGAAAATTTCCCGAGGAACAGGATTGCAATCACGGGGTCACAAAAAGTCAATTAGATATTAATGGTTTTTATGGTGATGAAGTTAAAGAAAACTTCTCAAAACTGGATGTTCTGTGGAAATTGCCCTTCCTGCCTTGCTTTGTGATTGGTGAAAGTCACTTTTCCTTGGCAGGCCCCCAAACAGCAATTTTGAGACGAGGTTTCAAGAGTTTCTCTGTGTGGTAGAAATTTTTATGTCTCAAAATGCTTGAGCAGGAAAATGGGATTCTTTCCAGTAGCTGTCACTGTGAGTGTAATACAGCCTCTAAATGAGAGGCCTGGAGAGGTGTTAACTGGGGAGCAGGGGGTTCCAGGCTGAAAAGGGGAGCAGAAGGAGCTTTTGTGAGCCTGTAGTGTATTTACAGCCTGTAAAACACGAGCAACATCTGCTTTCTTTCAGCTGGGAAGTCAGAGCTGTTCTTCAATCACTAGGAGCAGTTCATAAACCACTTTTGTTGTCTTGGAGTTTGTATTTATTACTTCTCCAACTCCACCTGTGTGCTTTTCCTTGCACACTCTGAAGGATCAGGCTGTCAGGATGTCAGAAGAGGTGCTTGGCTTCTCTGAGACTCTGAATTAGCATTTTTAACTAGCACTGAAACCACTTCTTTCTTCCCTCAAGACTTTTTAACAGGCACATAATGCTGCTATTCCTATTGGAAAATGTAGAATTTGCCTTTCCAAAGGGTTGAGCAGTCAAGGTTCTGCAGAAGTCAGCATGGACTTGGGAGTGCTTGGAACTTCTGAAAATCAAGCCCCAAGTGACAAGATCAAAGAAGTATCAAATATAAACTTTTAACAACAGAATTTAATCTGTAAATTTTTTTAACTGTCTGGAGCATAACATTTCCAAAACTTCCAACACTTTCTCTCTAGCACTAACTGGTATAAAGTGTTTTCAAAATAAGCTATTTTTGTATAAATAAATGTCAAATTCTTTGGTGTCTATCAGACTTTGCTGTTCCCTGTCCCTCTTATGGTGAAACAAAGATTAATTCAGATTGGAGGGGAAAAAAGGAGGGAAGGAAGGTCATTCATAGCAGGTATTTATGACAGAGAAATGTTTTTAAGTAGCTCCCTCCAATGCTGGAGCTTCTTAATGCACCACATGCACAATTAGTTGGAATTCACTTGCAAGTCTGCCTCAGTCTCCTGATTTCCTCTGGCTTAAACTGCCTGAGCAGGTGCAGAAAATCCCTGTCATTTGAGGGAGTCTTGTAAGGATATCACATTTCATTCTGGGTAAATGGAGTGGGAATGGGGCTTCTCTAGGAACTCAGGGCTCACTCCTTTCCCTCCCCTAGGAACACAGGTAAGTGCTTGGCACTTTTCCAGGCACTGGGAGGTTTTGATTGTGCTTTAAGAGCGGCCGCAGCTCCGGACAGGGAGCGCTGCCTGCGGCCCCGTGTCCCGCTGGCACAGGGCATGGCATGGCTCTCATTCCTTCCCCTCTCCTTCCAGCACATCTGCTTGGACTGTAAGAAGAATTTTTGCACATCCTGCTCGAGCCAGCCTGAAGGTGGGCCCCTGCTCTGCCACCTCTGCCAGCGCTTCCGAGCCACGGCTTTTCAGAGGGAGGAGTTGATCAAGATGAAGGTGAAGGACCTGCGAGATTACTTGGCCCTCCATGAGATTTCCACGGAGTTCTGTCGTGAGAAGGAGGACCTGGTTTTCCTGATCCTTGGCCAGCAGCCTGCAATTACCCAGGAAGATCAGATAAGAACAAACACATTTAATACCAGTGCCCCTGGACAGCAAGACTTTGTGAGTCACCCCCCAACCAACCTGGCCTCTTCTACCTCACAAGATGAGTCCTCAGTGTCTGCAGATCCCATCTCAAGTTCAGAAGCTCAGGAACACCAACAGGTACAGTCTGGCCAGAACCATCTTTTGCAAACTCATTCATCTCTATTTTTGGATTAACTACTAGGATGTTGCATGTGGCTTTGCTGTGTAAAGCTGTGACTTGCTGTGATGTGCCATTTGTTATGGAATTGAATTTGTGAGCAGTGCTGAATATGTTGAGCATCCACTCTCAGAACATCATCACTGCTCTGGGATGTGTTTTCTCTGGTGTTCTGGTCCACACTTATATTGCCACAAGATGCTCCTGTGACTGCTTCCTTTGGTACTTGCTGATGACTTCTGACAGTTGTTTGGAGGTGTAATTAAACAATTGATACTGTTCCTTAATTCCTGTGCCACATAACAAGCGCAGTCTAAAGCAGTGTTGGAGCTGGAACTGATCAGAGGTGATGGGGGGTGGGTGAGGTTTTTGGTGTCTCCTGCACTCAGAGCAATAGAAGACAAACCCTGAGTCTGTTGCCAAGTCTTGGTTTATGATGAACCTGCAGTTCTGATGAACCTTGGCAAGGGCATTTGAGCTTAATTATTTTTTATTGACCTTGCTTTGTTTGTCTTTCTGCTCTCTGCTAAGGGAAGTTTACTCAGTGTTTGACATCTGCTCCTTGTCCTATTACAGAGTTAATGGGTGCATTCAATTCCCTGTGGACCAGAGCTGTGAAAATGTGTGTACCTTCTGCTTCCTCAGCAGATATATTAGTTCAAAGGAAGAGTTCTCCTGGGTGAATGTTCTTTTACAAATCATTAAAAGGCATTTTCATTCCCTGGTTTTCTGGATATTGCCATTCCAGTTTTTACCAGCTCTGCTGTCTTCCCTCACTGCCCCATTTCAGCTTCTTGTCTCGACTTGCATGACATCCTGCTACAATTCAGGCTCTTTGATCCTGATTGTTATTCTTGAGCTCTGTAAATATTAACAAGTCCCCACTTGGATAAGTAGGATGGTAATGTTACAGTCTCTTTGTCAGTAGGAAACCAGAGGGAGCAGTGGCTGCTGGGGGTGAGTCAGCTGAAATTACACTGCTCGTTTGATCAAGTGTTCAAGGCAACTGCTCAGCTTTTCTTCCCCAGCTCTGTTGCTGCCTCACTGTGTCTCCTGTGTGCCCCCTCCAGACCCTGAGGAGGTGTTTGCTGGTTACTGTGAAGGTCTGAGCTTGTTAAAGGAGGCTTCTGCAGAGCCTTGCACTGGGAGCTCTGA
Organism: Notiomystis cincta; assembly: GCA_013398075.1. Classification (NCBI taxonomy): domain Eukaryota; kingdom Metazoa; phylum Chordata; class Aves; order Passeriformes; family Notiomystidae; genus Notiomystis; species Notiomystis cincta. Next base: position 94,875 of record VZRX01005356.1, on the reverse strand, counting down.
CACCACACCACAGCACAGTGTGACATCAGGGAAGCACTGCATACATACACATACAGATCTGGTGTGTGAATTTGGTCTCCTCCTGATCCAGCCTGGAGTTCTGTACTGGGGCTTTAAATGTTCAGCTTCAGCAAGTGTTGCTTTGTTGGTCCAAGTGCTGCACAGGGAAAACCCTCAGTGAGTGTGCCTGGCTTGTGCCTTGTCCTGCCCGTGTCATTCCAGAGATCAGGGACTGCAGTGGCACTGCCCTGGAGTTGATTTCCCTCCAGAAAGCCACAGCTGGTGAAAGCTTTATTTCCTTTCCAGGCCAATGGTCATGTGCCTCCGAGCCCAGCCTGTGGAACAGCAGCTGAGAACGCAGCAGAAGAAGCAGCAGCAGACGATGAGACACAGGTTTGTGTGTCCTGGAACTGGATGACAGGGAGTACCAGGTTTCCTAGGCTGGAAGATGAACAGTAAATGAGACAGACCAAAACAAATCACCCCTTTTTGTGGCTTCATCTTGTCCTCCACATCTAGAAAGAAGTGGTGTCACTTGGACACCACAGTAGGAACTATTTAGTTCTATCTCAGTATCTGTGTTTCTGATAGATGAATTCAGACTGCCCTTACCTGTACATGCAAACCTGAATTGCTGCTAATGCACGTGCTGGGAGTCGATTGAAATTGCAGTTCAAGGTGTTGAGGGCAAGAACAATCCCCTGTTTGTTCCCTCTCAGTCCAGTGACTCGGAGGATAACCTGGTGCTGGGCAGGAAGGCCTCCCTGTCGGACCTGACGAGCATCGGCGACATCAACGCGCTCTCCGTGCGGCAGCTCAAGGAAATCCTCGCCCGCAACTTCGTCAACTACAAGGGCTGCTGTGAGAAGTGGGAGCTACTGGAGAGGGTGGCTCGCCTCTACAGAGAGAAGGACCTTCAACATCTGGGTGAGAAACTCAGCAAACTTGTGCCTATTCTCCAGCTGTTGCCTTTTTATGGGCAGTACAAGGAAATGGAACTTGCCTTATATTTCTGGTGCAGCGGAGGGAGGAGGGAGTGTTTTGTACAGAGTGAAAGGAGCTGAACTCTGCTCACCACTCCTTGTTGTTGTGTGAAGAGGGAGTTCTTGAAGCTCTGGACAGGGACTGCAGTAGTATGAGTGCTCTGCATCCTTCACCTCGAAGTGGTGCATGGCCCTGACAGATCCCACTGGGCACTGCCTCACCCTCCCAACAGCTGGTGGGTGCCTGTACACGACTGGATGTGCTGGGGTGAGCTCTTATCTTTTGGCTCACAGTACCTGGCAAAGGCAGCAGGGAAATGCCCTGCCCAGGCAGGAAACTGCCACCAAAGAGCAGTTGGGAGATTCAGGGTGTGTGCTCAGGGCAGTGGCTCCAGGGCTGCCCAGCTGTGGGTAGCTGGGCTTTCACTCGGTGTCCACTCCTGCTGCACATGCTGGGCCTGCACAGGTGGCTGTGAGGAGACACAGGTGCATAAAGAATGTATCTGGCTTGATTTTCCGGGTGCCAGTTTCCACTTCTGAGGGATTTCTTTTAAAAGACACATATTTGTAAATTACTTACAAGGGAAACTTACTTCAACACTTTGATTTCATACATTTATTTCTCAGTGCTGTCCAAAGCAGTGTTGTTTTCTTAAACACCTCTCTCTGGACTTTGTCCTCTATGGATGATGCAAGATTTAAGACACCAGCTTTGGGGTTATATTCTTTCATTATCTTCTGCTTTTGATGCAATTTATCATTTTCTCTGTGTGTCTGTGCTCAGCCATTTGGTGATTGTGTAACAGCAGAGGAACTGGCACAAGGGGCTGCTGCAGGTGCAGCCCTGGGAAGCCAAACTCTGCACACATTCCAAGGCTCTCTTAAAAATTGACACATCCCTTTGGATCCCTTATCTCTGGGAAGCTTTAGCTGTTGTGTAAGCTCAGTATAAGAAAAAGTTTCTTGCCAGTTGTTGAACCTGTCCTGATCAGAGCCCAGCCTGAGCCTCCCATGGTGATCAGCAAAAAGTAGTTTTGGTTTAGCAACTCCCTCAGGGTTTTCAGCCCCTGCCTGGTGCCACTTCTGTCCCAGCTTCTCAGATTCTCACCAGCTCCCTCTCTCTTCTGTTGCAGTTTCGGACACCGACGATCAAACTGGTGAGTGAGATCCTTAATCATGGAGGTGTTTATTGGGAAAACCCTTCAAGATTGAGTCCAGCCAGCACTGCCAACCCTAAACCATGTCCCCAAATGCCACAACTACATGGCTTTTAAATCCCCCCAGGGTTGTTTATTCCACCACTGCCCTGAGCAGCCTGTTTCAGAACTCAACAACCCTTTTGAAAATGGATATTAAGAAAAATTTCTACCTAAACCTCCCTGGCACAACTTGAGGCCATTTCCCCTTGTGCTGTTACTTGGGAGGAGAGGCCCATGTTGCTTCATTTGCCTCATCACTGACAATCTCAGTGGTATTTATTTCCATCTCACAGAAATTACTGTGTAAAAGCTAAAACTGCTGCTCCTTGCCAGACCTTGTCCCTTAGGGAATCCCTTCAGCAGAGCCAACTGGGACTGCACAAACCTCCCTTTGTCTGACCCATCTGTGCTCTCCTGTCCCCCTCAGGTGGGGCTGTGGCCCCCAGCACCGAGGACAACCTGTGCAGGATCTGCATGGATGCTCCCACCGACTGTGTGCTGCTGGAATGCGGGCACATGGTGACGTGCACCAAGTGCGGGAAGCGCATGAGCGAGTGCCCCATCTGCCGCCAGTACGTGATCAGGGCCGTGCACGTCTTCAGGACCTAGGGGGGCTCAGGGCTGCTGCTGCTGCCTTAAAGCCTCAGTGCTCTTAGGGACAGGGCCAACATCCCTGCACATAGTTACCCTGGAGGTTAGCATGGACCCCGCTGCGAGGGAGGGATGGATGGAGGAAGCCTGGGGAAAAGTGCTCTGCTCAAGCCATGCCCGACTCTGCTCGTCCCACCATCGTGCTTTACACCACAGTGCCTGGACTCCTTGGAGCTCATTGCCAGCAGTCATTAACCACCTCCATCCTAGGATAATTTGAGGACAGATGGATACCCAGCTTTCCACCAGGAAGATCAGCTCCAGAGGCTTTGTATTTTCCTCTGAATAATAAAAGTGAACTGGGGTCTCAAAAAGTGTCCTTTGTTTTGCTGCTCAGGCTACACCCAGCAACAACTTGTTTTTTCAAAGATTAAAATGTCACTGTGCTTGTTAATTTTATTTTTAATTTAATGTAAAATTGTTATGCTTGCAGGACAGGCAGACCGCCCCTGCTTTCCCTAATTTCAGCCTAGTGCAATTGTGGAAAAATGTGTAATTTTATATCAAGGTTGTCTTTGTATTATTGAAAACTGTCAGGGCAGGGAGGCTGGGAAGGCTTGGCCTTGCCCTGTGTGCTGAGTTTTTGTTTCTGTGCCAGAGGGAGGTTTCTGGTTTGATTTTGTCGACTTTGACTTCACAGCACGTGCCAGAGCTGGGGTTCAAGCTGAACTTTCCCCACTTGCTGAGGGAGCTACAAGTCCAAGGCTTGAGTCTGCCCCAGGGTTTGGTGAGGGAACCACAGCTGCAGTGGGGGCTCCACTGCTACACAATCATCTTTAGGTACAGGTGACTTTTTCTTTTTTTAGAAGGGAATCGTGGAAGAAAGCCTTTGTCCCCTGGGATCCATGAGCAATCTCCACTGCAGATCAGCTTCACCCATCCTCCCAGTGCTCACTTTTACAGTTCTTCCCTTCCACTGCTTTTCTTTTGTCCTTTCTGCTGGTGAGGGTGGGGAGAGTCTGGGGCTGATCCCTGGCAGCTCTCCTGGGCAGTGTGTTCAGCTGGAAGAGACTTCCTAGAGCAGTCTGGCGGTTCTTGCTGGAGGTGACTGGAACTGGTGTGTTTTGCCCGCAGTTGCAAACATCCAGGGCACGTGGCTGCTGCTCAGCCGAGCTTCAGCATCCCGTGCCTTAAGTGTCCATCGCCCTGGGGCTGTGCCCTCACTCCAGGGCAGCTGTGAAGCTGAGCCCCCCCTGCTGCTGAGCTTTCCTGCCTGGCTGTGGGAGAGGGGATGTTCCAGCCTGGCTGCCAGCACAGCCCAGTGTCCCCTCAGCTCCTGGGGCACCAGAGTGCAGCTACAGGGACAGCACCAAAGCTGCTGAGCAGTGGGAATTGTGTCAAATTCACCTTGGGTGTTCTTGAACAGTTCCAGGAGCAGCAGCTCAGCTGGAGGCAGTGCAGGGTCTTTGCTCTGGGAGCTGCAGCCAAAACAGCAGCTGGGATGAGAAATCCATGGCTCAGGAGGCAGCAGGAGAGAGGCACTGCTGAGGTGGTCTCAGAACTCCACAATGCAGCAGCTGCTGCAGTCACTGAACTCTGTCCCAGGTCAGGTCATTCTTTAGTCCTTGACTGAAGGTTTGACAGGTTCCAGCATGAGAACAAACTGACCAAGTCAGAGCATCATGGCAGAAAGGAGGGCAGGTAAGAAGTGACTCTGTTTGCTCTGGAGAGGGCACAGGGACCCTGAAGAGCTGCAGGATTACACAAAGTGCTGAAGAGCCTCAGTTAGGAAATTCACTGTGAAAATTCATGTTGTCATATTTTTCAATAAACTCAGGGCTGGGGGAAGTCAGCAGGAAGAGGATTATTCCCCTAGGGACAGATGTACCTTTCCTTGTAGAGGGTAGGCTTATTTTCTACAGCAGATAAATCAAGCTGCAGATCAATGCCTTCAATTTTAGGGATGAGAAGATCCACCGCCCCTGTGACTCCAAAATGTGCTTTGTGAAGGGAGGACTCTTCTTGTTTCCTTTGTAAAAATGGATTCTCTACTTATGGATATGAGTGATTTGTTTTTAAAGGAAAATCAAAACCTGGAGGAAACTGATTAATGATCCAAAGGAATATAATGTTCTGGACTAATAAAGTAAATGGAAATATTTATGTGCTTTATGTACACTGTACATTGTTTAAAGATTTTAAAAGTTAATATTCTACTTGAAAGGGCATGTTATTCACTATTAAATCCTCTGGTACTATGATGGTTAAACTTACTAGTTTTGGTACAGAAGTTTGGTTTATAATTTTATAATAAAGTTGAAATGTGATTTAGTTAACTTTGTTTCTGACTGTTACAAGCAGAGATCCTACAGCTACTGCTGAACCTCAGCCAGAAATTGGGAGCCCAGGTTCTTAAAATGTTGTTAGTGGGGGGTACAGAAGAGGTTGAGGGGGAAAAAATGATGTAACAATGCAAATGACCTTGGCACTGTAGCACAGAGCCCCACGGAGCTGGTGGTCTGTTTTCCTAACAGGAAGAGAAGTTTTGGAAAAGAAGTCCTGACAGCAAAGGAGAAGCTGCTTCAGTTTTATTTATCTATAAAAATACCCAAACTTTAAAAACCCAAGGAGACTAAACCAGCACCTGGAGAAGGGCAGTGTTCTACAATATGGGATTCACCAGTGACATCTCTTCAGAGAGTTTCTTTAATTCATTCCATGGGGTTGCTCTGGATCTTTGCAGCCACCTCAGAGGGCGTTTCCTGTCTCTCCACACCTCCAGGGAGGAGCCTCCCGCTTCCTTCCACCTCCCTGCTCCCAGCTGTTCCCGTGCCGGCACTGCCCTCTGCTAGCACGGGGCCACCAGGCGCCGCTTCCGGATGCACTCCCAGATCCACCTGGGCGTCACACGCTGCGCCCCGGGGTTGTCCTCGATGTCCCCAATCACGTGGGTGGCCGAGGCCGTGTCGAACTCGGCCACCAGGTCCCCGTCGAAGGCGATGAAGTAGCGGCGGATCCTGGCGAAATCCTTCACGGAGGGCGCCAGGTAGAGCTTCACCCCCGTGAAAATGTCCAGCAGCGGCTGCTGAGGGGCAAAGGAGAAGCAGAGCTCGGGGAAACAGCCCAGGGGAGGGGAGGCACAGCAGCTGCCTCGGCCTCCCCCGCCCTGCCAGGGGTGCTGGCTCAGCTGAGCGAACCTTTCTGCCGTTGTCCTCCATCTCTGACGCTTTCCTCTTCTCCCCTCGCTTCTCCTCGGACTTCTGAGGGGATCCAACGACTCCTTTGCTCTCTAAAAACAAAAATTTGGCTTAGGGGTGTGCTCCATCCAGATACTGGCTGTGTGTTATTGTGGGGGGAGAGAGTGAAGAGCAGAAGGGGAAAGGTTCCTCCTCTCTTTGTGGAAAATCCATGAATTACTGTCACATTTTCCTACTGGAAGTGGTGTGGAGCAGCCTCCTGTCCCCAGTCCCAGGCTGCTGCTGCCACCACTGTGTCCTCTGTGAACCTGCTCAGCAAATCTGCCTCCTGTTCCAGCTCCATTTACCTGGAAAGCACCTCCAGTCACGTGTCCCATTATACACAGGAATTCCATCCAAATCCAATTAAATGCTGGCTCATGGCCAACAATGTCTAATCAGAGGGCTGTGATCTGCAGGAATGGGAGCAGCGAACACCAACCTGAACAGCATCATCAGAGCTGTTTCCATCCATCTTCTCCCAATCCCAGGACACCTCAGAGCTGTGGCTGCTCAGTTCATACTGGGCCAAACCAAGGATCTGAGCAGCTTTGCCCATTATCCCCAAAATCCATGTGAAAGGTGGCACCATCAGGCCAATGACAGAAGGCAAGGACCCAGAGCCAGCCTGCCCCAAGCACAGAGGACCCCAGGCTCCTCTCTGAAAGCACCATCTTACCTTCTGCCTTCTGGGCTTTTGCAGGTGACTTGCTTGGGGGACTCTTAATACTGCTGTGAGGTGTGGAAGACCTGGAATTCCCATCATTCTCTCCACTGCTGCCAGCTGTGGACTCATCTTCCTCCCCAGCCACAACACTGAAATCAGCCTTCTCCTTGGAGAGCTGGTACAGCTCCTGCCCAGCAGAAACAGAGCACTGATCATGTGTGGCACTGGACACGAGCTGTGATGCAGAGACTGCTCTGGTTTTCTCCCCCCATGAAGTGTTTGCTTAGATGCTTTTGCTTCCTGCACCTCTGCAGTCATTTTCCTGTCAATTCTACCCCAGCTCCCTGCATCCCACCCCTGTGCCTGGCAGTAAGGGAAGCCTCATCCACACCATCTGACTGACCAGAGCCTGAAGAACGAGCAGTGCCCAGTGCTCTCTGTGAGAACAGCCCAGCTGCAGAGGGGTTTGTTCCTCCTTCCTCCCCACAGGGATCCTGACAGGCCCTGGGGCTGCATCATTCCTGCCTTCCATGGCACAAGCTGCCCTGGCAGCTGCTGCCAGCACCAAACTGCAGCAACTCCCTTGAGCACTGAGCTCCCCCCAGCTCTCCCCCTGCCAAGGCTGGCACCCAGACCCTCAGCACAGGAGGGTCAGGGGGTGGCTGCAGCCCGGGGGTCCTGGCTGGTGCCACTTGGCCCCTGTGCCCCAGGATACCCCCAGGCACTTCCCAAATGCCTCTTCCAGTCTCAGCCACTGACAGAAAACCGAGTGAGCATGGAGAGAATAAAGGTCTGCCCAAGGAGGTGGTGGAGTCACCGTCCCTGGGTGTGTTTAAAGAAAGCCTGGACGTGGCACTCGGTGCCAGGGTTTAGGTGATGAGGAAGTGTTAGGTCATAGGTTGGACTTGATGATCTCAAAAGGTCTTTTCCTTCACTGTGTGGTCACCTCTGAGGAAGGCAATTCCTCACCCTGTCACAAGAGCTGATGGAACCAGCTGCCAGCACAGACACCCCTGAGAGGGCACAACACCACCAGCCCAAGGGACCTGAGAGGCCTCCACAGCAGAACGAGCCTGGCACGGAGGGAACACGGAAGGGGCCCTCACAGCAGCAGGTGCCTCGTGTGTGATTTGCCTCTGCAGCACAGACTGGTGCAGCAGCTGCTGCAGGCCCCGTGCTGCCCCACCTTGAGCTGCTGCAGGTTGGTGGCCGTCTGCCAGTCCTTGTCGTCGCGGATGCGGGTGCAGCGCGGGAAGCGGATGGAGATCCCGTCCGCGGTGTGAGCCTCGGCCCTGGAGAACTCGGCCCCGGTGATCTCCCACACGGGGGCTTTCTAAACACGGGGAGGAAACCACGTCACTTCCCCTGTCCCCTCAGCAGCCAGCTCCAAAGGCTCCCAGCCCCTCTCGCTCTCCACCCCAGCACAGTTCCGTAGTCACAAACTGACCTCCCTGGTCACCTTCTTTAGATAAAAAACCTCCTTTTGCACTAAGCCAGAGATCCTTCACTAACACAAAATGCCAATTTCTAAATAACACACACGTGGCACAGAGCATACTGATACATTCCCTACAACAACAGCAACTTTTGGGTGCAGTTGTGTTTCAACCATTTAAAGTCAGATTTCTCATATCTCAAATTTAAAGCAAGCTCACTTCTGGAAGGGATTTAATGCACAAGAATATTTCCCAAAACTGCTGCAGGTGTGATTTCTTCATGAAGCTCTTAGCCTCAAATGCACCTGCAAGATTGAGAGATAAAAACTTGTGCTTAATTTCCCATTCCAAGTATGAAGATTCATTTTGTAACAGAGACAACTTCTAAGTTGTCCTTCTAAAGGATTTACAGAATATTGCAGAATAAGGGCTGGGAGATGTTAAATGATTGATGAGAGCACTTACCTTTGGATCTGGGACAATGAAGTCTGGGTAGTAGATTTTGTTAATTTTTAGCCACCTTGGAATTTTACTAGGATCCTATTAATTTAAAGCACAACATTAAAAAGATTAACACTTATCATCATATATAAACCTAATCCTACAAGAGAAGCTGCTGAAACACAACCTAGAAGTAGAACAGCACAGAGGTATTCCACTGCCTTTGCATGGATGTAACTTGCACTGGTCTGCAGCAGTTTCTCTCATCTAGAAAATGACAAATCCTGCCTGAAACACAGCCCTCAATTCCTGTCATTCTCTGTGTGAAACAAGAACAGTTGCTCCAATTGATTCATATAAAACTACCCATTTTTCCCAAGATTCTACAACCTTGATGCAAGTGGCCTTCAGGATGTCAGGGTAATATTAAAATTCAGCTCTTTGTTAATTTGTCCAGTCTTGAAAAGCAAAATAAGTCACTCACAGAAATCTTAACTCCAACCTCAGGTTATGGACCTGCCAGAGCAGAGTCTGACTGAGCACTTCCCTCCCACAGCCCCATCTAGTGACTGCCTTTGCCAATCACAACAGGCCCACAAATCCACATAAAAAATTGTTCTCTTCCCAACAGAACTTCGTCCTAGCAGGAAACAGATGGTGCCTGGCTTCCCACTCAGGGTCTGGGCACAGATGCCAGGCAGTGTCTCATGCAGCACTGACAGCTCACTTGTGTCAGTGGTTGATGTGCTTTAACTCTGATTCATTCCTGACAGGGCACTTCAACCCTGCAGTGAAGCAGCACCTCGAGGGCAGCTGAGCACCCCTGGCTGCCCCTCTCACCTTGCTGATCTTCACCATGTCCAGCTCTGTCTGCAGACGTGCCAGGGTGGCGTCATCGTGGCCCCCGGCGCACTTGGTCACCGTGCACCACTTCTCACTCTTGGGGTCGTAGCAGCCCATGAGGAAGATGGACATCATCCCACCTGCACAGGGACAGCAGAGGGTCACACCTTCCACAGTTTCTCAGAGCCAAAAAACCCTTTTCCACCTTTGGGAGCCAAAGGGGCCTGGGCTTGTGATGGTGGCAGGGCCACTGGCAAGGCTGAACAAAGCCCCTGCACTGTGCAACAGCCCAGGCCAACACCTCCAGCTCTGCTGTGCCAAACAACCCACTGCAAACCCACAGCAAGCACATGATGGGCTGCAGCAGCCACTCTCATTCTGGAGGCCTGGAACAGGAAAAACCTTGGCAGTTCCCTGAACAGAACATCTGCCTTAAGCCAGCTCCAGACCTACCTTTACTGCCTTGTCCATAGAAAGCCCCCAGCACCACCAGGTCAGCTGTGTCAGCCATTGCCCCCTCGTTGAGATAATCCTTCTTCACCTTCAGCCAGTGGCGTTTCCCTGGCTCATAATTACCCTGTGCAAAGCAAGGCAGAACCCCTCAGAGACATCCCCTGGTGGGCAGCAGCTCCTCAGACAGCCCTGGCCTTCACCCAGCTCAGCAGCTCCTGAGCACAGCAGGAGGAGCAGCTTGGACTGGATGTCAGCATTGAGAGGAACCCAGAGATGTTCCAAGGATGCTCAGTGTGTGATTCTGTCTCAGAGCTGACTCTGCCTCCTTCCCCAACTCCCAGCTTACACCAGTACAGAGTGCATGTGAACTTGCCTTTATATCTTTCAGCACCAGCCCTTCCAGCCCCTCCCGGATGACTCGGGTGATCATGTCTGCCAGGTCTGCAGCTTTCTGCAAAGGACAGGGATCATGGTTAGCTCAGGACTGTAAAAAGGGCTGAGGTCTTCAGGCATTTTGTTTGGAGCAGTAAACCCAAAGCAACCGCAGAGGGAGGAACAGGTAATTTCATAATACTTTCCAAGGAGAATCCTATATATGTTCTCTCTGCTCACATCCAGTGACTAAGCTGGGAATATGTCCCCAGAAAAGAAGGTCTGCCTGGTTAAAAAATACCCCTTAGAGATGTGGCTGCCCCACTGGCTGTGTCCCAGTATGTCCCATGTCAGATTTGCTCAGCCAGCAGTGCCTGCTTCCTTCTCTATCCAACTGCCTTGGGAAATTCTGCCCAAAATGTCCAAGCATTCCCCACCAAAGCCAAGGTCCCACAACGGGGAAAAATAATGGGACATCAGGCTTGTGCATAATCAAAACCCCAGCCTGCTGCTGCCTAAATGGAGGTTTTAGCAGCCAGGATGCCTCAGGCCTGTGTGGCACTTGCAGCTGCCAGTTTGGGAAGTGGCAGCAGCCTGGCTCCCTTCAATCAAGCTGCAGTCACTGCTCTGCACTGCACAGCACAGGCTGAGTGACAACAGGCTTTAGCTTCTCCTAACAGTGTGAGAGTGACAATGGCTAGAAAATCATGAACAAGCCAAAAAACCAGATATGCAAGTTAAGCTCATACTGAAGGGGTTGGGGCCAGCACGAGATGGGAATACAATGCTGGCTCAAGAAGTCTCACACAAAGAGCAGAAGCAGAACCATTTTGCCAGGGTGAACCTGAAGGCTCAATCACTACAAGAAGAAGGCAGGTGGTGGAGGAGCAGGGTGGGGGCTGCTGGGGCACACTGGACTCACTGTGACATGCTTCATCTCGGAGAACAGGATGCGGTTGGGGATTTCCACCATGTTGTCGTGCAGGAACTTGCGGCGCTCGCACAGGGGCCTAGGGCAGGGCAGGGCAGTGAGGGACAGCAGCAACCCCACACAGCACTGAAAACAGCTCTGGCAGGCACTGCAGCACTGCTCCTGCAGAGCTCCAGAGAGGACAATTAGCTCTCACTTCCCTCCAGGAAGTGGTGAGGTAGAAATTCCACGTTAACAGAGGACACGAGCAGTGAGATGCAGCTAATCCCAATATTTGGGAGAGCAGGAGGAGCTCCACAGTGAAACTCCCTGGCACAGCAAGGTGCCTCCCCTGCAGCCCTGATTTTCCAGTGAGTGCCCAGTCTGACAGCCCAGGTGAACTGGTCTCTCTGCATTAGAGAGGTTTTCCAGCCAGTTCATCCTGGGAAACCAGCCCAGCCACTCTGCCCCTGCAGACACACCTGTCCATCAGGCTGATGTCATTGAAGTAGATGCAGTCAAACACAAACAGGCAAACGTTGGCATCCTGGAATGCAGCTTTCTGAAACACAATTAACATCACTTAAGAGAATTCTGTGGTCACAGCAAACAGTTTTAGAAAGCAATAAAATAAAAGGGTGGATTTTTAGCTCTGTAATATTTTAGGTATGATAAGCTTAGGCATCTTCTAAAAGAAGTATTCTGAGAATTAAGATTTACACTGAATGTGTCCAAGCACAAGCTAAGAAGATAACAAATGTTCATTTCCTAGGAATGGGAAATAATGCTAAAAATATTCCTGACTTTGGGCAGTGCAACATCTGTCACTGCTGCTGCAAAAAACTCAGTAATTTTCTAGAGACAGCAGATTAATGGCTACTTTTAACTTAAGTAGCTATAGTTTAATTTTCATTTTCCTGTCCTCTTCCTCACCCCCATTCAGTCTGGACACAAGCACTACATAACACTCATATGGAATAATCACTGCATCCCTGTGGTCTCCCATACATTGCTCAAGCTGTGAGAAACAATGACAGAATTGCCAGACTTTCCAAAGATTTTTTTAGTGTTATTGCAATATTGATTTTAAATTAATATTTTAATATTAATATCTTGAGATGAAGTTTTGTTTATGTCCTGCCAGTGATCAGGTTAATATCAAATCTACTGTATTAGAGCAGGAGCTTTTCAATTTCAGCCTTCTCAGAGATCTTTTTTTTTTTCTCCAGAAGCTCTAACAAGCACCAGAGCTCTGAAATTATCCTGTGATAACAGACTGTGTTTATGTCAGCCCCCAAACACAACAAAGTATTTTTATTTAATTTTTTTGTTACCTTGTGCACACCAAGAGTCCCAAAAGGAAGTGGCTTGCCAGTTTTATTGTCAATCAGGAGAACTTCTGAATCCAGGATCATACTTTGTCCACCAGGGAAAGCTTGGGGGATGAAGTCCTTAAAGTGGGCTACCTTGGGAAAAGAAAAGAAAAATAACTGGCTGAAGAGAGGGATTCACTCCAGTGCAGGTGTTTTCTCCACAAGTATCTGAGGCACATGTGGCATATCTGCACTTCTATGGTGCCCACAGCAGTCTACAAATAGAAAAACGAGGCTTTAATAAACAGAACCAAGTCACCCAACTGGCACCAAGGCTCCCAAAATGCAGTGCATAGAGGACTCTACAGCAGACAGGTGAAATTTAGTTTCAAGCTCTTAATCTTTACCAAAATGAAACCATTACAATATCAAGTGCTGCTTTCCCAGCTTCTACACATCTCTATAAATTATGAAAAACTCTACAAGAGAAGGAATCCTCCTTGCCCATGAAGGAAACTACTGGGAATGCAGTGGAGGAGCCGGCACAAGGGATGAGGCAGTGCCTTACTTTGTGGGGGAGCACAGGCTTGAGGCTCCTGCTGAAGTAGCTGAAGTGATCGCCGTTCTTGTGCACCTGCACGCGCTCGCCGTCGTACTTGATCTCGGCGTACATCCCGTTGGGACACTTCTTCATGGCATACTCGATGGACTTGCAGGCCTCAGCCTTGGGGAGAGAGGGTCCAAAAGCTCAGGAAAATAAAGCTACTCTTACTGGAAGAACTGCAGTGAATTCCCCTGTAGAGCTTTTTGTCCAGAACTTCTGTTAGCGAGCACAAGTTTTCCTTAATTATTCACTCTGTGTATGCCCAGACAATTGCAGCTTTCCAGTGCTTATCTCCTCCAAATGCTTCAAAATGTGCACTGTGCCTTTTGTAGGAGTGTGCTCAGCTCAGAAGTAAATATTTAACTCTGCTTTGTTCACACAAAAAGCCACAGTTATTTGAATCTCTAATCCACTGGAAAGCTTACACTATTTCCAGAGAAAGGATCAACTTCTGCACTGACAGCAAACAAATATAAAAGACTGAGAGCAAGACTGAAAGCCAGGCAAGGTTTCAGCTTGGCAGAGGCACTGAAGGTGCAGGTGCTGAGTATACTGAATATTTGGCAGGAGATGCTTTCTGAAGTGGCACTAAACCACCCTGAGCCCCGCCCAGTCAGCCCACACTGCACAACCTCTGCCCTGGCTCCTGACCCTTCCAGCTGGGGGTCTCTGCTCCGTGCCTGGTGCCAGGAGGGGACCCAACCTACCAGCATGGGCTGCACGGGGGTCATGAGTGAGGCCTGCACACTGAGGGTCCTCTTGAGCCCTGGCACCTTCTCAGCCTCCTGCTGGTTGTGCAGCACCCTCTCCACCACGTCCTGCAGGTTCCGCGAGGCCTTGAACGCCTCGTACGCGTTGGGATCCAGAGCGTCCAACCTGCGACCCATTGAGGGGGGAGCAGTGTCAGCCTCAGGTCTGCTGCTGCTGCTGCCTGAGGACATGAGCAGTTCTGGGCTTGTGGCACCAGGAAAAGTAACACTTACACGTGCTTTGCTCCAGCATTCATTTTCAAATCATGCTTAATTAGCCTGATGATGCATTTCAGGTCGTTGCCCGTACACCTGGAGAAGAGAAGATGCAGCAAAGATGGAAATCGAACTGAACAACTTTCCAGCTGAAAAGAAGAAACTCATCCAGGGCTTTAGAAAAGGCTCTCCCCTTTGGGAAGGTTTAAACACAAATGGATACAATTTAACAGTGACACCTCAGAGGCACAAGGGAATACCCAAAATGCTTTCCAGCATCTTTATGCCAACGTTAATTCTGCCTCAGTGTTGATGTGCCTTCCAAAATTTCCTCCATTAATGCATCAAGAGTAACTGACAACAAAATCCTCAGCCTCAGATCAACACAAAGTGAGCCAGATCAAGAATCTTTGTCTAAATGTCTTGAAGGCTTTTCCCAACATACTTAAGAACAGCAACTTAATTAACAGCTAAACACCATTTGGGAACTACTGCAAATGACTTGTTTGATTGAAGAGTCTCCTGACAGGCAGGGCTGAAGCTCTCTGGCATGAACAAGAGCCATAAATGTTCTCCACTGCTCTCAAGGTGTCTCAATCACACCACTAACAGCAGCTCACAGATGCTAATTAAGTTCAGCCTCTGCGGCTCATGATTAATTTTTCACCTCCTACAGCTTGTAGAGAACCACTCCAGTGTTCGGGGAAACCTTCAGAGGCCCATTCCTTCCTCACCTGCGACTGATCTGCTGCAGGACACTCTGCTGGTCGTCCTCCTTGGTGAGCTTGGAGAGCTGGATGAGGAATTCATCGACCTCCTGGATGGTCAGGAGGCTCTTGGCTGCTGGAGGACAAGTCTTGCTCTGCTCGAAGAAGATCCGTATGGTCTCAGAAACATCGCCCTGTCTCCAAAAACAAAACCAGGCTGTGGATGAGGCATGGCCAGAGAACTGGGATGCCATGGGGATTCAGCGTGGTTCCAGGGAGGATAAAGGACAGGAGTGAAGCATGAAGAAATCAGAATCAAACCCTCAAGGAAGCTGCAACGACACATAAAGCTGCTCAGCTGTTTAATTTGCCAAAAAAGGTAATTAAGAGTACCAGCATCATCTCATGGCTCTATTTTTCACTGCTGCAGCAGCACAGACCCTTTATTTCCTCAGGATGAAAGCACTTGTAAATCCAAGGAGGTGGGACAGGCTAGTGAAGTCACCAGAAGGCAGCACATGGCAAGGCAATGAACAGAGTTGGAAGAATTTCCTTTATTACCTAATTCACCCCCTTTCTGCACCTTGCAGTGAATCAGAGGGTGCACAGGGACTCAGTGCACAACCCAGCACTTGCAGCTGTAGCAGCTTAACTGTGTCAACCAACTGCAGCTGCAGGTCTGTTAACTGAATCCCAGGTTTTGGTATGTGATGGTACAAAAGGAGTAATAGAAATCAGTTCTGTAGGAATGTGTCAGACAAAGGAGTTTAGACAGACAGATGCAGCCTACCTCGCCTAGACAATTTTAGTCTTGCTTTCTAAAGCTTTGCCAGGTGAATTCTTACCCTGCTTTCTGTTCAAACATGATTTTCTACAGGTTCCAGATGGCAGAAAATGCTATGAAAACTGCTAAAACCAAAGAAAACCAAAATAAATCACCAGCTCCCTTTCTAACAGTCAAGCTAAGGAGTAAAAAAACCCAACCATTACAGAATTTCCATAAGCAAAGGGCTGAGCAGCAGAAATCAGGAGAGCTGCTGTCTGCACTCACCTGTTCCAGGTCCCGGACCATTTCTTCCTGGTTGCAGTTAAAAATCCTACTGAACAGCTTTACAATCTGCTTATCATTCAAGTTGTAAACTATTTTAATGACACCTGGTAACAGCAGCTTAATGGTCAGGTATACATCACCATGAAAACCATCTGGAAAAAAGAAAACCAGCACATTATAACTGTGAGGATTTATTTTCATGCCCAGGCTCTGGTTGGTTGTGCCCATTTGCATAGCCCTGGGGATAAAACCCACAGCTGGGGCTTCTGTTTGCTCCACATGAAAGGAGTTCTTTGGGGAAATAGCCACAATTAGCCTCTAAATCTGATTTCAGCACTAAATTTGGCACCTACAACACCTGAGCAAGACATTTTTGTCTGAATTTGCTATTTAAAGAGTTCACTGTTCAAAGATTATCTCCACAGCTCAGAAATCACCATAGCACAAGGCTGGGACCACACGACAATCACACTTTTCATTCTGAAATCAGACTTTGAGGCTGATTGAGAGAGGGCTGAGAATTCCAAGCAGGAGCCATACCTCCTGCAGACCCCTTCCTGAGGAAGTCCTGGATGATCTGTGTTTTCACATTGTAGCTTGGTTTTTCTGCCACCATGGCACAGAGCTTCCGGAATTCCCGCAGCAGGCAGTCCTTGTGCTTGGGATCACACCTGGCTGCAGACAGGCTGGACCTGGGGGCAGGGTCTGCAGGGGCATCTTCTGAATTCTTTGGCTTGGCTGCATCAAACACATCACAAGTTGGTTTTTTACCAAATGTTGAAGTTGCCTCTGCCTGGCAAGCTGGGAACAATCCCAGTGCGCTGGCAAAGCTTCAGAGCTAAAATTTATGACTTTTATAAAAACCTTCAAACTATTTTTACCCTTCACATTGCACCAGAATTTCCTAGATCTTAATTCTACCAGAAAAATATGATTAAACCATGGTGAAAAGGAATTCCTCCTCCCAGATACCTCTGTTTTATTTATTTTTTTTCCATTTTATAGGCTTATGTCCTTCACAGCAAGATATTTCCCTAAAATAACTTCTAAAATGGGGGAAAATGTCCCAATCCCCTCTTCTCTCCTAACATCAATCCCCTTTCAGGAGGTGATGTCTTTGGCTGTGTTGTAGCTCTGGGCAGTTTGGACCTCTTGGTGGAAGGAGGTCCAACTGGGAGTCTCCCAAGTTTTTCCCAGATTTTGAGCTCCACATGGGATAACTTCAGCTACACCTTCAGTTTGATTGGAATGAGCCAATGGATGCAGGTAGATGGAGTCAGCCTGACAATGTGGGTCATGGCAGAACCTTTGTTTCCCTGGGAATACTGGAAACTCCAACATCTTTCAAGGTGTTCTTTGAAGAATGACAGCCTAAGAAAGCACTGACAGCTTTTGACAAACCAGAATAAAAAAATCCCTAAATCATCTACAGATAAAAACCTACTGCTTTGATTCAAGCTAAAACACCCCTGATGTTGAGATTTAAAGAAACTGATTTCCCAGAGCCAGTTTCTCAGTTCTCACCAGTGAATCCAGAGAACTTCTTTGGTGGATCTTTTGTGGTCAGCTGTCCTGTGGCAGTGAGCTTTGCCTGCACTATCACCTTTTTCTTCGGGGTACCTCCAGTCTTGGAATTGGCTTCTGCAAAGCAGAAAGGTTCAAAGAGGCAGTCAGGAATAATCTCATATATCCCTCAATATATTATGTATGATACAGAGCAAAAAGCCTTAAAAGAGATGAGTTGGAAGAGAAAAAAAAAACCAGGTGTATTTCAGGTAACAAAGTTAGGAGAATATGTAATTTATTAAAGATCACAGGAAAAGGTGAAAATGGAAAATAACTGAGGCTTCCTCGTGGGTTTTATTTGCCCATGGATTAAATGACCCTGCCCACAATCAGTTACAACAAATGAATCAAAGAGTGTCCCTGTAGAAGGAACCATTTCTTCCCTTTCCTACAGGGCTGAGACAGGGCCTGGAGCACCCCACACACTTTGTCCCTAAGCCACAGAAATAAATCCATGGCAAATAGATCTCATGGCAAAGGCACAGCTGGGTGACAACCTCTGGCATAACTTGCAAGTCAGGGGAAAAGTGCCCCTGGCACTGCCTCGTGCCTCACCTGAGATGTGCTTGTTGATTATTTCTTTCTCCTCATCCTGCAGCTCTTCCCACCCCTCCAAGTCTGTGATGTCTTCGATTTTCTTGGTGGTGGCCCGGGCCTTGTCCAGCTTCTCAAAGATGCACTTGACGTGGTACCACTCCTTCATGTCCCCCCCGGACTCCGTGAACGGGTTGGGAACAATCTTCCCAATGCGCACCATGCCCTTCACGATCTTCTCTTTGCACTTCTTGCAGCCCGCGGTGCCCCGCTTGGCATAGTCCACGCAGTACCGCTGCTCTGCCATGTCCTCTGCGGCCGTGCAGGCGGAGCGCGGCCCGGCGCCCACGAGCAGGGAGAGCGGAAAAGCTCCGGCAGCGCCGCGCTGGTTTGCGGCTGGGAGGGCTCCGGGCTGCACCAGCGGCCGGCACCAGCAGCCGGGGCGGGCTCCGGCCGAGCAGGGGACGGCTCCGGGCGGGGNGAGGGACAGTCCGTGCTCTGAGGGACAGCGCCGGGACAGGGACGGGCCAGGGCCGGTCCGTGCTCTGAGGGACAGTCCGTGCTCTGAGGGACAGCGCCGGGACAGGGACGGGCCAGGGCCGGTCCGTGCTCTGAGGGACAGTCCGTGCTCTGAGGGACAGCGCCGGGACAGGGACGGGCCAGGGCCGGTCCGTGCTCTGAGGGACAGTCCGTGCTCTGAGGGACAGCGCCGGGACAGGGACGGGCCAGGGCCGGTCCGTGCTCTGAGGGACAGTCCGTGCTCTGAGGGACAGCGCCGGGACAGGGACGGGCCAGGGCCGGTCCGTGCTCTGAGGGACAGTCCGTGCTCTGAGGGACAGCGCCGGGACAGGGACGGGCCAGGGCCGGTCCGTGCTCTGAGGGACAGTCCGTGCTCTGAGGGACAGCGCCGGGACAGGGACGGGCCAGGGCCGGTCCGTGCTCTGAGGGACAGTCCGTGCTCTGAGGGACAGCGCCGGGACAGGGACGGGCCAGGGCCGGTCCGTGCTCTGAGGGACAGTCCGTGCTCTGAGGGACAGCGCCGGGACAGGGACGGGCCAGGGCCGGTCCGTGCTCTGAGGGACAGTCCGTGCTCTGAGGGACAGCGCCGGGACAGGGACGGGCCAGGGCCGGTCCGTGCTCTGAGGGACAGTCCGTGCTCTGAGGGACAGCGCCGGGACAGGGACGGGCCAGGGCCGGTCCGTGCTCTGAGGGACAGTCCGTGCTCTGAGGGACAGCGCCGGGACAGGGACGGGACAGGGGCGGTCCGTGCTCTGAGGGACAGTCCGTGCTCTGAGGGACAGCGCCGGGACAGGGGCGGTCCGTGCTCTGAGGCGGCGCTGAGTGTTCCACCCTGAGGCGGTGGAGGATCCGTGCCCTGAGGTGGCGGCAATGGGACTGGGACCAGAGGCAGCACCGCGTTCTTCTGGGACAATGGACAGCTCCCCGTCCATGAGGCGATGAAAGGTCCGTGCCCTGAAGTGGCGCGGGGTCCCTGCCCTGAGGCGGTGGAGGGTCTGTGCCCTGCGGCAGCACCTGCTCTGACCATGCGGCACTGTGGGTTCTGCACCGTGAGGCAGTGGAGGCTCTCCGCCCTCAGGCGGTACCAGCTCCGTGCCCTGCGGTAATGGCTGGTCCCCACCACACGGGGTATCCCCGGGAGCACTGCACCTGCATGTCCCTCCCTGAGGCGATGACACGTTCCAAAGTTGGCTTTTCCAGAGCACTTTACCAAGCTGAGGCAGGTCTGAGGGGATGCCCTATCCCTGACTGCACCACACTGTCTCACCAAGAGTACTGTGCTGTGTTAGGTGTTGGATCACCTAGCCATCACCTTTCGAGAGTTCTACACCGTGTTTGTGCAGGTCTGAGCCACTGCCAGTCCCTGCTCTCATGAAGTTGCCCCTTCAGGAGTGCTGTGCCTTGTTGGTGCAGGTTTGAGGTGCTGCCATGTCACCAGACTGTGAGTACATGCACAGGTCTGAAGTGCTGCCCTATAACCTCCTGAAATTGTCCCTCACAGCCCCTCACACTGTGTTTGTGTGGGCCTGACGTGCTGCTGTATCACCTCAGGCCCCTGAGAAGAGCCCTTCGTCCCACTACAGGTGAGCACACACCTGCAGTCCACTGTTGGCTCTCTGCTGGTGGCAGCCACCCCTGTTTCTCTGATGGAAGTGCTGTTGTGCTGTGCCAGGAGGCTGCTGAGGAGGCTGGAATGGATGCAATAGGCAGCACCACGGGATTCCTGCCTTCATCCGTGGAAAGGATGCTGTGTGGGTTGGCATGGCCAAGTCTCTGACCTGCTTTGCTGTACCTCGAAGGCAGAGTATGATACATAAGGTACAGAATTTGCTTCACCAGCCACATATCTGTCTTTTTGCTGGCCTCCAGCTGGTCACAAAGCAAGCTACAGGCAGTCTTCCTCTTCTTCCCAGCACATCAAACAAACCACGCTCTTTGGAGCTAGGAGTGAGTGTAACAACTGTGGCTGGTCACAAAACTGGGATGAAGTCTGACATAGGCATTGCTGATTGCTGGGATCTGGCTGTGAACAGACAGTCTGCATTCATTTGCAGTACTTTGCATTGCAATATTTGCTCTCAGACAAGGCATTCCATCCAGGATCTCAGGATGGAAATGCACCTTCCTGTCCTTCATGGCCCAGAAGTGGTGGAAACCCCAAA
This sequence comes from Notiomystis cincta, assembly GCA_013398075.1. Classification (NCBI taxonomy): domain Eukaryota; kingdom Metazoa; phylum Chordata; class Aves; order Passeriformes; family Notiomystidae; genus Notiomystis; species Notiomystis cincta. The sequence goes on along the minus strand of VZRX01005356.1, from coordinate 74,323 downwards.
ACCAAAGAAAGGAACAAGCCTCCCCCAACCAAATCCAACTGGGAGCTTTGAGTCACAGAAGAGGGATTGCAGAAGGATTCAGAGAGGTCTTCCTGCTATGGACTTTATGTGGAAGGCACCCAGACCACCACCGTGCTCCAGATTTTTGGCTGAGTGCATTCAGCTCCAAGACCACACATTTGACAGACTTGGATTAAAATTTTAACGTTTGAGTTTATCATGATTTGATTTTTAGTAACCAGCAGCGGCTGGGTGCAACAGTTTGGATGAACACTGGGATTTTAGAGAGGAAGAAAACAATAAAACCCAGGTAAGGATGAGCTGTTCAGGTGCTGTGATGTGCAGTGTTCAGGGAGAGCTTGCTGGGAGCACGGAGTTCATGGCACCTCTCGTTCATTGTGTGTTTGAGCCTGGTGAAAGAGATGGAAAGGCAAGGGCTGGCACTGCAGCACATCATTATCAGCTTTAAACAAGGCAGCTGAGTGACCTGCCAGTGGTGGGCTCTGCTGCCCTAACTCTGTCTAAAAGTCAGCAAAGTGAGCTAAACTAGAGCCAGTAGGGGAACGTTTCAGAGGCCTCAGTGAGGGTGAGATGAATTGCTCCTGGCTCTTTTCAGCCTCGATGGGGTTTGGATGGCAGCGGGGACAGGCGGGTGGAGGAGGAGGCTGCCCCTCTGGAGAGCAGTGCAGGGCCTGGAGATTGATGACCCGGCTGTGAGAGATGCAGCGAGCACAGGCAGGTGGCAGAAGGCTGCCACGAGAAACTGGGAGTTTTAGATAAATTTCCTCTCTGAGGAACATGCACAACTGCTGTTTGGTTGTTTTGGAAAGGCCTGGGAATAACAGCAGTGAAGCTGGTGCACTCCTAATGCCAGCTCTCCTCCTCTTGAGCAGCAGATGAAGACTCTGCAACCTGGAGCATTAATTTTGCTGGTTTTCTACTGTGGCTCCAAAGGAATTGGTGGAAAGCTGAAACTTGCTTCTTCATAGAATCACAGAGTGGTTTGGGTTGGAAAGGACCTTAAAGCTCATCCACTTCCACCCTCTGCCATGGGCAGGGACACTTCCACTGTCCCAGGGTGCTCCAAGCCCTGTCCAGCCTGGCCTGGAGCACTTCCATGGATCCAGGGGCAGCCTCAGCTTCTCTGAGCACCCTGTGCCAGGGCCTGCCCACCCTCACAGGGAAGAATTTCTTCCCAACATCTGATGTAAATCTGATGTACCCTCTTTCAGTTTGGTCTTGTCATTTTTTGTAGCTAACAGATCTGAGAGGATGTTAGGAGGTGATAAGAAAGTTTCAGGTGGCATGGGGCCCATCAGGCTCTGGTTTTGGTCACTGCTCCTCAATGTTCCCTGCAAGCACTTTCTTCCCCTGAAATTGCAATGTGCATCACTCTTCTTATTGTGAGTAGGAAGGTTTGTGTGCAAGGGGAATAATTAAAATTACTTTGGGCTTTAGAGCCTTATTGGAATAAACTCCTCCAACTCCCCCTTTGGCCAGATCAGCTGTGAGTAGAACATACCCAGTTAATATATCCCCAAAACCACAGGACACTGACTTCACTGGGAGAAAACCAGGAGACAAATCACTGCTGCTTTTCAAAGGATCAGGGAGAAATCACTGCTGGAGTCTCCCTTGGTAGCAAATTCTGGAATTGCTGAGCTGAGCCTCTTAACATAATGTGCTCTCTATGTAAAAGGCAGCAGTGACAGACCAGTAGAGAGGCCCCCAGGAAAGCAGAACTCTGTTTTAAGTAGTTTATTCCACTAATACCAGGAAGATAATGCCCAAAAAATCAGCTTTAAATGTTTAAGTCTGTCCTTGCTTAAGCCAAGCAGCCATCAGGGGTTCTGTCAGGAGTTAAGATACATATGAAAGCAAAATAAGGGTCTCAAGTTTTGCTTTTAGGGTTTTTTTCCTCAGTGTTAAGAAGCAAAAACCCCACATTTTAGCTTCATCTTAAACTAGGGTTGAAAATAGTTCATAAATAAAGGTTCACATTGTCCGCATCTTCTGGGGATATCTTAAATTAATGGAGTTTGAACTAAAATTAAAGTTTCCTTGCAAGACTTCTGTCAGAGTTATATTCCAACGAATCCAATCTTCTTGGTATTGAGAAAATGTCTGGAATCTCACTAAAATCAAATAAAAGGAGAGAGATATTTAGAATTTTAATAACCCCGATGAACAAGTGTATCTCCCTCTCTGGCTGCTAAAGAAGATACTGAATCTGTACATGTGGTTTATTAAAATACAAGCGATAAGAGAAATGGAAAAGATTATAGAAAACAGACATATATACATGAAATACATTTGGCAAAAGGGAAGGGATGTCAGTTAAATAACAGATCAAGAAGCCACGTAAAATGGATTTATAGAGCTCAGCTTTAGTCACTTATTTGCATCTATGTTTGTTGGTGAGATTGACTTTGGTAGGGAGGGCTTGGGAAGGAGAAGCTCCGTGGTTCAGTCTGAAGGGATCTGCATGGTTTTGGTTGGAGAAGTGGCCTGCAAGGCTTTCTTCTGCCTTGTGTGGGGGTGAAGAGTGGAAGCTGGGTGTAACAGGAATGAAATCTCTCCTGAGCCTCTTCCTGCTCCCTCAGTTTGGTGGGAAGAGGGGAGAATATAATCTATTGCCAGATAAAAAAATAATGTGCTGTTCTTCAGTCCCTGTTTTCCTCCAAGTGTCTCCTGGAGCAGTAAGAGGGGCTGGATGTGATCTAAGGTGAAAATTTGGGGCAGTCTGAGAGGAACAGCTGTTCCCTGTGCAGGGCTCGGGCCAGGTGCTCCCACAGAGGTTCACCTTTCCCTCCCTCCCGTTCCAGCTCCAGGGCACTGCCTGTGATTCAGCGCCTGTGACACAGAGCCGTGGAACTCCTCTGCTCCCCGCTCCCATTGCAGTGACAGCCCTGCCTAGGGCGGTGACAAAAAGATGACAATGAATGTGGTATTATCCTAAAATTGGTCTGTGCAGCCCTCTGTGGAGGAGACAGTTTTGGAATGTGAACTTTGTCCTTTAATCCGAACGCAGCAAAAGTCTGTGCGTGCCCTCCCTCTCCCCACATCTCAGCTGTCTTTTTGAGGGAAAATTTTGACTTTTGCTACGTGGGCATTAGGAACATCTGAGTGCAGGAAAACAAAAGTGAAATTTGTCATTTCTAGTGCAGATTGCCAGAAGAGTCATTTAACAGCCACCAAAATAAAAATGTGTCAGAGATTTCCAAAGGCACTTAGGAGATGCTCATGCTCATTTGCTGTTAATACTAATGAGAAGTGAGTGTCCAAATCACTTGGACAGGTTTTGGAAGATCTCAGCTAGATACATGTCTTCCTGGAGGAAATTGCATTTGACAGGAGGCTTCTGATGCAGGGAGAATAAGGGCATTGGAGGCCACGCTCTGAATCCATTCTATTTCGGTTCAGAAATCTGCCAAACGTGTGTTAGACACAGAGCTGGTACCTCCACCTCTATTCTGCTGTCACCTAATATAATATCCTTTATTTTTCTGCTTGCTGCATATGCTGTTAAATTAGATAGAGGTATTTGCAAGGTGAATGACAAGTGTAATTGGCTATAAATGCTCCATTTAGAGAGATTGCAAACTATGTTTAAGTTACACCCAAGTGCACCTGTACTTGAGATGCAAAGTCATTCAGCTCCCACAGCACCTTCATTATAACCATACTTCATCCTCCCACACAAATAGATTCTGAGGAAAATAATTTCTCCCCAAATGTACATCTGCTGCGAATTATCCTGGCATCATTACACATGCCAGGGTAGTGAACACAAATCTCATCCTCTGGGGTGGTGCTGATTGAAAGATGACACCTAATTTTGGAAAACAAAGGAAATCTAAAATACAAGCTTGGCAGATATTTTTTCGAGGAGTTTGTTTCAGAGCATTTCCCAAATTAATTTGTCATTTCTGCTTGCCGGGAGAAGACTTTTTTCAAAATTTTTATTGAAAATTTTAGCTTTGAATGCTTTAGAGTGAAATTGAAACCACAGCTGATTTTTTTTAGCTGACCTTGTCAGGCAATCACTATTGCTAAAACCAGAGATTGTTATGATACCATTCTTTGAGACATCCAAGATAATTTCAGAAAATCATCAGCATTTTCAAGACAGATTAAAAAAGGTTTTTTATTTTGAAAGTTTTCAAGACTACCGATTAAAAGGCTATGTTTTAATGCAAACAGCATTTTATTAAAACACTTTCAGTCCTGCAAAGGAACACTTGTGGCCAGGAAAAAAATGGTGCAATTAACCAGTGCCTACCTTGCACTGTCCCCTTGCATCTGGGCTTGGTTGTGGGGTGCAAATCACTCTTTATTCTCTTAACAGCCAGGAATCTTGCAGGTGTTTCTTCCTTGTTCTAAGCAGCAGCTGGGTACGACTGGAGAACAGACAGGGCCGAGCAGCTTTAACTCCTTTTTGTGTCCCAGAGAATCTCTGTTCCTCGGTACAAAGTAGTCCCAGGTTGCTGTGCACTTCCCCGGGTTCTTTCAAGCCACATCTGTCATATCTGCACTCCTCAGCTGCTCTGGCCTGGTGTCACACATCCAAAGTGAAATGAAAGGAATTCCTAAACAAATCCAATATCGGTTGTGCCCTGCTGCCTGCGGTGTGGGGCCGAGCTGTGCTTGATTGCAGATCTAATCTCAGCCTGATACCTGAGGAGCAATAATGACACTCGCTCCATTTTGTCCTGCCCAGGGAAGCTGAGGGATCTCTTTAGCTAAATGAAATAGTAGCTAAATGAAATCGTAGTCTTGGGCTTTCCACAGCCCAAGACCACGTTTTGGGAGGCAAATGGAAGCTCGGTTACAAGGTGACTTCTGGAAACCCCAGCTCTTGGCCTGGGCTCTTCAGCACTTTCAGGAGTTGCCATCTCTGGGTCTTAACAGAGCTCAGGAGGCACACACAAACCTCTTGGAGGGAAATTCTGCTTTTGAATGTCACAGGACCTTTCTTACTTTAGTGCTAAACTGTGTTATTTCTCTGTGAATCTTCCCTGAGGCAGTTCTGTGATGTTCCTCATTACTGCGCCGAGGGCTGTGTGTGTAATTAGTGACTTGTATGACTCCCCAAAGCTGCAGTCTGAACCTTAATCCAACCTTCACGTTTAGCACCCTGCCACATCACTTGAAAGCACTTATGATCAAGGAACTGCCATTTGCAGAGCCAATTCCACATTGGGGATGACTTTTATTGGGGAGACGGGATGTTAAAAAAAATTAAACTAGTCCTCATTAGAAACTGGAGACATAAAAGTCTCCTGAGCCAGACTGTGAGTGCCACTGCAGAGCTGTTTATGCAGCTATTTATGCAGGGAATGGCTCCCCAGGGATGGGCTATTTGCTGTTGCTTCTGCTCAAAGACCCCGCACCGCGGTGCCGGTGCTGGTACCGGGGGTTTGGGCTCCTGCGGGAGCAGCGTGAGCGAGCCCTAATGATGGCAAAGTGCTGCCTTGCTCTCTGCGGAGGGTGCAGGGCTTGTCACAATGTCTCTGTCTCACTCGTGTCGCCCCGGGGCATGGGAAACGGGATAGAAACCAAGCCAGAGCAAATGCACAACCTCTGACCTATCTGAAAATGTTGCTTCTGGGGCTATTTGTTTCTGTAATTCCTCAGAGCACATGGGGCATTTTGCTGCCTGGGATGTCTCACCCCTGTCCTCTCAGTGAAATGGAGCTCCTTTTTCATTTTTGTAGATGAACTGAGGAGCTGCCACTCTGCTTTTGTGTGTCTCCAGCCAAATAACTCCACATCCACTCTGTTACTGTCAGGACCACCAGGTCCTTCCCTGCAGGGGAAAAAATCAGGGCCCAGCCTGTCCCTGTCCATAGGGTGCAGCTGTTCCAGGTAGAGAAGCTTTGCTGAACTCAGGAGGTTCCTGCTGGCTCCCTTCTCCAGAGAACTGAGACCCCTCAGACAAGTCCGGGCTTGTCCCATTCCTTCCTGCCTCCCACTTTTCCCCCTTCGTTAATGCAAACCTGGAATGTCATGGAAATGCACATGACTGAAAACACCAGCACATTGAAAGAAACACATCTAAAACACTTTTTTAAAGAGCTTTTGTGCCTTGGGTAGCATCTGCTGTTGTTGTTTTGGGGAAAGCCCCTCCCTCGTGTTGCACCAGCCCCTCCCCACACAGGGTCACGTTTCCTGTCTGAGCAGGTGCTCGGAAATACCCACCTGCTGCAGGTGAAACCCAATTAACCCAATTAAGGGCCTCATGCTGTTCTAGGCACCAGAAGCAGCTGTGCTGGTTCTTTGCCTGCAGAGGGAGGGTGTGGCTGTGCTCAGCCTCAGAGCTGGGAGTTCAGCTCCTGAGGACTTCCACCCCTTGGGAGGGGGATGCTGAGTGGCACTGTGGCAGAACAACGCCTGTCTGATCAGCGAGTTTTCTCTAAGCCAGCTCGAATTGCCTTCTCTAGATCAGGATCTTTCCCTCCTCGCTTCCAGGGGTATTTGTAGCCTGGTTGGGAAGTCTGTGCTGTGCCAGGAGCCCTGAAAAGCTCTTGGCTTGTAGAGTCTAAAGGGAAGGGGTATAGGAGCTGCCTTGTGAAGGGGCTGGCAGCTGTTCGGAGGTGCTTCGGTCTATTCCATACTAATGAGAGAGTTTTTTATCTGACTGAAGTGCAACTTTGCTTAACTGCTGTCCTCTTTTGAAAACCTATGTGTTAAATTACCATGAGACAATAGTTCCTAAAAGGCATTCCCTTAACCTTAGTTTCTTCACTAAATTGGATGAGTCTAGCAAAATGTCTCTTAGGAACAAATCTTTTTTAAGCCTGCACTATTCTTCTTAACCTCTCTGCCCTAAACAATTTCTGAGACAAGATGAATGCCAGCCTGTGATGATCACTGTACATATATTCCACTTAAGCATTCACTTGGCTGATAGCCTGGAATAAGTCACTGTTGGGGGTTAAACAACTTCTGGGGCTGAAGATGGGACCTCATTATGCAAAGTGAGGAGAGTTATCGCTGGAAGCAGCTCAGGTGGAGCTGCTGTGTTCCCTCCACAGAAAGTACAAGCACTGAGGTTACCTGGTGTTGGAACCTCTCAGCTGAAATCTGAAACAAGTGGGGTAACCTCTCTCCCACAGGGACCTTCCACACTCTGTCTTGTTTTTGCTAGTTTAGGATACCATTTTCTGCTAGGAAATGTAGGAAAGGAAAGTTTCCACTCCCTCTAAGGATTATGTCATTGCCTCGAGATGCTTTCAATTGCAAATGTTGCCTTAAATCTGGTCGGGACTAACTGGCACTGCTGAGAACCAGACCAAGGCTTTAACAAACCTTTCAAATCAGAGGCTTCCAATTTGAATTTCAGATGTGCCCGAGGCTCTGGAGCACCAGAAGGCAGTGCCTGAACACATGAGGTGAATGATCCTGCCTTTGCACTTCTCTGGGATAGCCAGCATGGCTGTTTGCCTGGGAGCGTGGTCCCTAAAGTGATCTCCACCTCCCCCTGTACTCTCCCTTACCCGGCATGAACGAACCAGGTTGGGACATTCCCACCTCCTTTAGGAGTGCTCTGAGCTGAAGCTTTGTTTGGTTTCATACCAGGATCCAGGGTCTTTGTAGACCCTGCTATGGGCTGTCAACAAAGACTCGGTTGGGAAATAACAGAACCAAGAAAGTCAACCCAAAGCAGTTCTTTTAATTCATTAAATAATCTTACCAGCTTTTTTTTTTTCAGCTGATACCTTCCAAAGGCAGATAAAAAGGGTGTCCAGCTAAGTTTATCCTCAAGTGGGACTGGGAGAGAAATCTGGATTGTTGGTTTGGACTTGCACAGTGAGGGGGAGCTGCTTTGTCGTGTTTAAAGAACCACAAAATGATTAAAGGATCTAAACTTTTATGCTGCAACCTTAAGTGTCTGTGTCCTAGAAAAATCACTAAATAAAGTAACTTCTTTTTGGACCTGTCTGGAATGCTGAGGTCTACAGTCTGGATTTGGAAATCTCAGTGAAATGCAGAAAGTCACCTTAGATTAAGAATTTAACTCACCTGTACTGCGAGCTTAGGTTGGCTGGGATGAATAATGACGTGATTGGGATCACTCTTCCCACACAACAAATGACACTCTCATGTCTCTGCTTGGAATTCAGAGTGGGACAGAAAACTTTGTCCAACTCTGTGTGCAGCTTTTTTACTTGAGCTTTGGTCTGCTCTGACTCTCTGCATTTCTCTGTGAGCTGTGTTCCTTCTCCTGAATTAATTTGAATTCTGAGGAGATCTCCAAGCTGGTGGGGCTGCAGCATCCTGGGCTTGCTTTCAGATATCCCCATCCCTATGGAGAGCCCGTGTTGTAGTTACTGTGTTGGGATGCTCCTTCCTCCTCTGCATGCAGAGTGAGCCCCGAAAAGCCATTGACCAAATGCTTCTGAACAATGCCAGATTCCCTTAGGACTGGTTTCAAGCAGAATGTTTCTGTGTGCTCAGGGCTTTGCTCATAAACGTGCTGAGCTGTGTGATGGAAATGGAGGATTAATTCACTCACGGGTTGCTCACTCCCTGCATGGAAATAGAGATGTGGAGGGTTCTGCCAGGGCCCTCTGAAGGGTGGTAATGCCAGGGCTCTTTCCCTACCACTGCTCCCCCAGTGACTCTCCTGCAGACTGAGTGGCTGCCAGGGCTGTTCTGTTTCCCAGCCCGGAATGGGATCCTACTGCAAGTCCTCCTCAGCCTGAACTTGCTTTGGGGCAAAAGCCTGTTTGATCAAGTGTCCTTAACCCTTTCAGGACCCTACAGAGGTCGCTGCCTGCTTCTCACCTGCCCCTGGAGCTGCTGCATAACTTAAATCATCAAGTTATTCTTGCAAACAGTTCCCCCATTTCACTTTAATACTTCAAGGAATTACTGGACCTCGTAATATTGATCTATTCACTTCCTATCCTTTTACAGCTGCCTATATAATTTCTGATCCTTAAATCTGACAACTGTGTCCCCAGGATGACTGTTCTTAATGTTTAAATGATTGCTACCTTCCATCAAAACAATCTAGCATTAAAACAGGAAATACAGTGCAAAAGCAGTAAAATAGTGTGTCTATGGATTAACTTCTGGCTACCCTCTCAGTATAAAACCAATGTGTGGAATATAACTTGATTTTAAGCTAAAAGTAGATCAAAGCTCTCTAAGCGCTAACAAGAAATCACCTGAAAATAGTGCAGCTACAGGTAAAAGTGCCCAAATTTTGTACATTTCATGTACCTGAACCTGCATTGAAAGAATTATTTCAGAAAGAATGACGGGTTTATGCTTTTATGTGGATATCAAAGACACAGAGGATTCCAAGAGTGCTAGAAACAGCAATTAATGCACTAGGTCCTTCAGTAATTCTATTTTCTCTCCGTTGAGCAATAGCATTTAAACATTATTTTTTATTTTTTTAGTGGATCTGTGCTTCCACACTAAAGCCCTGCATATAATTTGGGGATACAACTCCTTATTAATGCAAAAAAAAAAAATTCCCAGCTCCTCTCCTGCCTGCTCTGCAGACCACCAAAGAAACTACTAATGCAATTTTAATTTATAGCTCTACCTTTTCCTCAAGCTCTGGGACAAAGATTCCCTAAAGTGCTTTAGAACAGAGGTCAGGCTGCATTTTTAACAGAGCTGCGAGGAGTCTCTGCTCTGTAATATAAACCCCATGCTCTCCATCTCCACTGCCTAATCCAGCTGGGAAGCTGCTGGTTTGGGAGGAGGGTGAGCATGCCTGTGGCAGCTGTGCAGATCACATCTTCATAAGAGTAGGAGATGCTTTGGACAGCCAAATTTCCAGTTTCTCCCCTGTTCCCGTGGCCTTTTCCTGCACAGCCATCCCTCACGCAGGGGAGGTGCCTCAAACCACAACCCAAGCTGCCTGCCATGATGAGGAGCCTGCTGCCCGGGCTGTGCTGCACGTGAAACTCTTACAGCCTCTCTCCCTGGATCGATTAAGAGCTGCAGCCTCGCCCAGCACACTTCCAGAGCTTCTGGCTTTTGGCTTGACATGTTTGTCCATTTCTTTGTTAGCTCACACCGCAGAGACGCCCTGATCCAGCCTCGGCTGTTTGCTCAGGCTTCTCAGAGCAAATGTCAAGTGGCTTGGAACTGGCTGTCTTTTAAGTAATGGTAAAACAGGCATGAAAATCAAATGCAGCAGCTTTGGAATCTGGGCAACTTCCTGAGTATGAGCTGTGAGGCAGGTGCTTTTTAGCAGTGCTCCTGGTTAGCTGGTAGTCAAATCTCCAGACAGTTAGGTGATAAATACCTGCCAGTCCTGCATCTATCATCCCAAATACGCTTGGATTGTTTGCTTGTGCAGATGGAGCGTGTTAGGTGTTTGCGTTTGGTTCAGACCACATATGTTACCTGTCTGATGCTTATATTCTGGGCAAAGAAATGAGATGTGAACCATTTGTATTTGCATGGTACCTTCTCCCAATTCCTTCTTTTCTTTCCTCTTTTCTTTCCAAGATGCCTGACCTCTGTGCACTTCCATTTCCCCTCTGTTTTCACCCCATTCCACCAAAAGGGCACCACCTGTGCTGACAAATGTTTCAAGGACAAAAGTGAGGTACCATAATTCACAATTTTAAGTAGAATTGAGTGCAATGTCTGTAGAATCACCAACTGAGGTGTCTTTTTTCAGAGGAAGATGAACTTTCAGTGAACAATCTGGAATGTATCTGGCTCACCTAGCGAGGCCAGGTGCTACAGTAACACAGAGATTTTTGAAACTGAAGTGCTGAGACCATAGTGGGAGTCGTTCACTGCGAGTCAGTCACAAAAAGTATAACTTTGTTATCAGGCCTGATACTTAAAATGGTACAAAAATACCTTTTCTAAGCGCTTAATGATTTTGGGAGTTTAAAACTCACACCACGCTGAGTTTGCAATCTTTTGATTAATCTCGTTCAGGCAGAGCACTGACAGGTAAAGCGGAGAAACATGCAACAGGCAGATGTCAGATTTAGGACTGATGGTCTGAAATGTGTCAGGGCAGGAAGCTGCCCTGTTTGTGCTGCCCTCTTGCAGCATAAACACAGTGTTCAGCTTTTCCAGAGGAGGACTCAGTGAGAATTTCTATAATACAAAGAGGAATGAATTTTACAGGTTCTCCTCACAACAAAAAGGAGTTCACTGAGATTTATCAAATGTCAGGTGAGTAATTCAGCTTGGAAAAGCTGGTTCAGAAGGCTGCAGCTTTGAAGCAGTGAGTCAGTGTGCCAAACACAGCTCTGCTGTAGATTTCAGTGACCCTGCTGAAACTTCAGCTAATGGTGGCCACTGAAGTTCTGCAGGAAGCAAACTCTGCCTGCACGAGAGCTTTGCAGTGTGGCAAAGAAAGCCAACTTTGTAAAAGCTCCACCAGCAGCCACCTACTCTCCTTTCCCACTGCTACAACTTTCCTGGCAGGGTTTCCAGGGGAGAGCAGTGTGACAGGACTGTGCACACAGCAGCACTAACAGGGGTCTTTTCCCCTTTTCCCACTGCAGGCCTCTTTTTTGCATCCTGGCTCACCCTGCGAGGGCAGACACTGATCCTCAGTCACTCACCTGTCTGAACGATTGACAGCTCCTGCAAAGTTCTCATTAGGGCAGACTGGCAAAATAAAGTCCTCTCTCATCTCTCAGCTGGCTTTCAGACATCGTGTTGTTGGGGCTGCCCTGGTGTTGTCAGCCTTGTTTGAAGGAAAACATGAAAAATTGTTCTTTGCCTTGCTCTTGAGGGCGTTGCAGGATAGAAAAGGGTAATTTAGCAGCTCGTCTCCTGCCTTCCATGTGTAACCTGCCTCTGGGAAAGCTGCTGGAAGTGCCAGAGTGGTGCTAAACCATTATTCTCAGTCATTATTTCTTCCTTGTGCTGATAGTAGGAGAAACTGCCACTTTTGCAAGAAACTGCCACTTCAGCCTTCAATCTACAAGAGCAGAAATACTTCTCTATAAGGTATATAAAAACCTTTATATGAGGAGGGAAGGGAACCTGCTCTCACCTTCTGATGGGAGAAATTCACCCCTCCAGCAGGCTTGCCTGGGCTCTTATAACAAGATAATTATTTAAATGCTGTACTTCAGTTGTGGCCACTTGCTGCCTCTTCAGATTTTATCTTCTTCCTTTTGTATTTTTTCCTTATCGCTCTTTAAGTTTTAGAGAAGATTTTAATTTCTTTCTTAGCCTGAGAATGAGGAATGGCACAGAAGGAGTTGGTAGCAGAGGGGAAAGCGGGGCTGTTGTCATGTCTTCCATCAGATGAGTTTCAGGTGCTAAGCAGTAATGTGGTGTCAAAATACCAAGCAGTGAAGCATTAGGATGATGCATCTCAATTTGTTTCAATCCTCTGGAAGCTGAAAGGAAATCCCCTACTACTTCAGATCCCATCATGAAATAATGGCATTCTCCTCTTCTGCCTCCCTCCCTGCTCCCCGGGGGAGAGATCATGCAGGGTTTAGATAACCTTCATTCATGTGGCACAATGATATCGTAAGGGAGAAGATTTTTAAAACAAACAGCAAGCAGGCCTGGGATCAGGCTCAGCTCACTCTCCTTGTGGTTGATGGATGGGGGAGATGGTTCTGTTTTTGGAGAATTGCTCCCCATTTCTGCTGCTTTCCCTACTCAGTTCAGCTCCCTCATGGCCCGTGGTGTCCAGTTTCTCCCAGCCCCTTGGTTCCTGGCTTCTGAGTGACTGAAACACGGAGGAACAGAGAGAAGGGCATCACCACTGGGTGTCCTGACAGGCTGCCAGCCCAGGGAGCTGTGTGAGAGCCCTGAGCTCTGTTTCTCTGTGTGACCATTCCTTCCTGGACTGTTCCACTTGCTCCCCGACCTCACTGCTCAGCACATGAGATGCCCTTCTCTCAGAGCTTGTTCTCTTTCCTGCTTCCCTGTGATGTGGCCAGGAAGGAAAACCAGGCTCTCCCGGGTTTTTGAGGCTGGCAGATGAGTCTGTAGCCTGCAGTGCTCTGGGCAAGAACAAGTTCCTTTTGATTAAAGCTGGGTTGTGTTGGTAAACCAGCAATGGATGAGGGACAGCTTGAAACACTCAGATCCTCCAGGACTAGATAAGCATAATTGGGTATTTGGAATTAGCAAAACTGCAAGGATCAAAGCAATCTCCTGGATGGATAACTAGATCAAAGGAGAGACTTTAAAGGAGAAAACATGGATGTTAAGTTCTCCATCTACACTCTATAAATACAAGATGCCAGCGGTAAAGAGGATATAGGAATAAGGGGAGCTTTTGCACATTTCTCAGCAGGAAATAATTTAGTGTCTGACTAGTTTGATTTTAAATTATGATAAAATAACAGGCACAAAACTCCAGCACAAACAAGATTCTCCCTTTAAAAGCTAAGTCGGAATCCTTATTAGGATATAGGATAAAATCATAACTTCTTCCATAAATTTACATGAAAGAGCAGTATCATGTTTCTCTGCTTGAAGAGCAGATGTTACCTGACGAAACAGCAAACTGCAATGTAACCAAAAATCTATCAAGGGCTGTTACTTGGTCTCCCTTTAAATCACTCCTTGACATCCAGATAGAATCAGAGAATACAGATTTCTCTCCAAGCACAGGGGGCCCAGCAAAGTGCACAGCAGATTGGAAACGTGACTGCTGCTTGTTGTGCGTGTGGCTGCTCCAAGCCTGTGGTATTCTGGATGAAAAACAGAGATGAGAATCTGCCAGATTTGCCTTATCTTTCCAAGGGGAAGATGCTGACTTTTAATATTGGCCGGTCTTATCTCAAGCAGCCTGTGGACGTGGTTGTCCTGCTTGTGGATTGCCTGTGATGCTTTGACCAGGGTGGAGGTGGCAGCTGGTGGAACTGGGATGAGAGCTGGGCTGCAGCCTCAGAGCAGGAGCCTCTCCAGAGTCCCCGTGCTGTGGAATGAATTCTCTTGTCATATCCTGGGGGATTGAACTCCCACGCTGACATGTGCTTCCTGCTGCAAGGAGTGCTAATGAACAAATACTTCTCCAGTTTAATGAGGTGTTTCAGAGGGTTGTAAAAGCAGCTTTCTGGGAGGAGAGAATAAGCTGAGCAGTGGTTTATGCAAGAAGGAAGTGCAAATGGTACGTGTGCATGCTCAGCCCTTACTTCACTCCTGTGTGTGAATCTGGAGGTATTTAAAGGATTAGGCAGCTCTGAGGATCCCAGTGTTGGACTGGACTGGAGGTTCTTCACTGAAATCCTTTTATCAGTCTGACCCCTCAGGCCTATCCCATAGAGATGTGAAAATCCCCTGACAGTGAAAATATGGAAGAGCTGGGTCTTAGGAGTAAGATTGACTTAACTTTTGTGAAGAGGCATTTAGAACAGCATTAATGTTACCTCTTACTACAACTGAGTTCTCTGCCCGAGGCTTTCCTTCATTACACTTTGGATGGGAGGCAGGAAAGCAGCATCCAAAAGAACAGCCAGCACTGCCGTGCCTGGCTCCTCTGCTTTTCTGAGCAGATAAAGCTGTGAGGAAAGAAAACATCTTTTATTGCACTCTGCTCTTTCTCCAAATTCTGTGATCAGTTAACTGCCAAGCACTTTCCAATCCAACCAAATCAATTTGCAAACTTTCACTAATACTATCAGGTAATCTGCAAGCTGTTTGCCCCCTGCCTTATTGGAAGGGCCATTAATACACAGGATAATGGATACCTCAGGGAAGCCAGACATTAAGTTAATAATTAATGTTTACAGAGGCCTTGAGGCAACTGAGCGCATTTACCTCTGTGAGGATATTGAAATTGCATTACTGTAATTTCAGCTGTCTCCCCATAGCTGGCAATCAGAGTTGGGCTGGAGCCTGGCTCCAGATGAACTGTTCTTACCCTGGACTGCAATAAATAAAGTGTTCCTGGGAATTGCTGGGCTTTCCGTGCTGCCCTGTCAGTTTGTGCTAATGCTGAGGGAGGCACGTGGGGCTGATCCCTCCTGGCAGGCTCCTGTGCTGCTCTGCTGGGTCTGCTGGGTGCTGGCTGTGGGTGCTGTGTGCAGGGGGTGAGGCTGATGTCATGTGAAGAGCTGATCCTTCTCTGTCTTCTGGGGACACCACAGAGTGTTTGTACAACCCCCAAAGAGCTCTGTGCATGGGAAGGGTGGATCATAGAGGTACATGCAGCCCAAAGCCCAGCCCTGGTCTCCAGCTAGCCAGGGAGGGGCTATTCACTGAAGAAGTCTCTCACAGACAGGGTGACAGAGAATTCAGAACAGCCTTTTCCCCAGTCAGTCTCCAGGATATGGATGGATCAGGCTCCATCTATAAATCTGAGAAGCTGGGGCTTTGTTTGGCAGGTCTTGGGGAGTGGTATGCATGCTTTACCTCTGCAGGTCACAAATTAATTGTGTGTGTTCATTGAAGACCCTCCCCTTTCTGTAGGTTTGCCTCCACCTTTTCTTCCTCTCTTTCTGCACAGTTTGATACATCCCCTCCAAAAGGCCCTGGCTCCAGTTTGTCCCATATTCAGTGTACATTCCCTGTTCTCTCAGCCCACCTGTCTGTTGCCTCTGAGATTTCCCTTCTGTGCTGATTTTGTCAGAGTCTGTTTTCCTCTAGAGATGTCTCCTGTTCCAGGGCCAAGCTACACCTGTGTGGGGTCAGAGTGCTGGGCTGGGGCTGACCCTGCTGCTGCTTCAGGACAACACTGAGCACTGCCTGTGCTGGGACAGTCCTGGGACATTTGGGCACAAAGGCTTTAGCACAGACCTCCTCACGTGTGAGGGAAAACTGAGTTGGGTGCAAGTCACATTTGTTGGCCTCAACTCCCATGTTTAGACAAATTTTTTGCCAAGTACTGGAATGTTTAAAACAGCATTAGACAAACCTCCCCTTCAATTTATGAGCGTTCATCTCCAAAGAGTCTGGTTGGAAAATGTGTTTAATTCCTAAAGCCATTGTTTTCCACTCAGAACCTCTTCACTTTGGACAGGTGAACAGCTATGCTGAGCTGCTTGCCTTTCATCCAGTCTCCTGGAGATAGGTCTTATCTGGCTGTGAGGTGTAATTTATTTGAAACTGTCCTCACTCATCAATCCCAATGATGTTAACTCAGTGCTTAAGCCAGTCCTTTTATTAAGTTCCAGGGGTTTTGTATTCCACAATCCAATTGTGCATTATTGATAAAGTCTTGAGCAGGGGATTACTTGAGACATGAGCTTTCTGGCACATTAGTCATACCTGAGCTGTATTTTTCAGAGGCAGCTGCTCTCCTGTTTGCCCAGTTACTGCCTGCTCCTGTTCCTCTGGAGTCACTGATCCAGGCAGGGCTGCAGCATCGTGGCAGGGAGGTGACAACAGGCCAAGCAGAGGCTGTGGCCTTGCTGATGGGTGCTGCAGTGCCACAGCAATCCCCAGCTGCTCCAGGGCCTGAAACCACTCTCCCAGTGCACAGTGCCAAGGCAGGTCCAGGATCAAGCTGGGAAGTGAAGCCCCACTTCAGGAAGGCTTCAGGCTCCGGGTCAGGATCAGGAAGGGACACAGCCAGGCACAGGCACTGCTGCTGGCTGGCTGTGGATCCATCGTGGCACCACAGCAGTCCCTCGGGGTGGCAGCCAGCTGGTCCCAGCACAGGCAGCTGGTCCCAGTCCTGCAGGGTGGCGAGGGGGTGCCAGCTCAGTGCTGTGCCAGGAGTGGGGTGTTTGCCATGGCCTGCAGAGCTCTGCTGAGAGCTCATCCCTTTGGAGAAAGGAGAGGAGGGATGTGCTGCCGGGGCCTGCAGGGCCACAGGGCTGTGCCAAAGTGTGGGAGTCTGCCTGGAGCTGTGGAGGAATCCTAGAGGTTTGATTGCAAGGTCTTTGATGCACTCGAGGCCCTGACGTGTGACTCCTAAATGGCACATTTTCCCTGTGGATGGGCATGCTTTGTAGTCTTGGAATCACTGTGATTTTCACATATCAGTTATTTATAAGTCTAAGGAAATGGTAAAACAGATCTTTTTCTCCCAGACTTCAGCAAGATGATCATAAAGGCACTGAAAGTAGTGCTGACTGGTTGATGTGTCTGTGTGTTGGTTAAAACAAGGTTATGTGCAACCTTGCACCTTCCCAGCAGGGCAGGGCACATCCTTCTGGAATCATCTCCACAAGCACAGCTCTCAGACTGGCTCACAAAACAGCATCAGCCAGAAAATGGAAACCAAATTAAAGCACTTGTTGTCTTTGTTGCAGAAGAAAAGAGACGTTTCTTTCTGCAACAAATTTATGTCTTGGGTTTTCCATGACTACTTGATATATTTTTTAACCACTGTAGAACTGCCAGAAACAAGGTATTTACAACCCCACTGTGCAACTCAAAATAGACTTGAAACTAGTTGGTTCTTCCCTCTGAGGGTTTCTTTTGGTTTGCAAAGCTGTGCAGTGAAGTGTGACCTGTGTTGGCTGGTTTTGCTTTCCCTGACTTGTGTATCATCACTTGGGCAGGACAGTGGTGATGGAGGGATGGTACTCAAAGGACGTGCTCCTGCAGGGGATGTTAAGGCACGTTTTACAGTCACACTCCCCATCCTGTTCATGTTTCTTGTCACACACTCATTGCTGCAATATTGCCTTCCAGACACACCATAAAGGCTGGAATAAAAATGTCCCCTCTGTTTTTCCTTCAGGCTCTCTCCTCTCCTGTCGGTGAAGAGGGAAAGACGAAATAAAATAATATTAAAATTGCATTCTTCTGTGCAATGTCTCAATGGGCAGGATCAAGGCACAGCTTCTTTTTAGAAACCATGGGGAAGGGTGGGGCTGGTGTGACAGGAGACCTTCCCACTTCACTTGGGGGGCATCTCCTGAGCTGATGCCCCAGAGCTGTGCCCTGTGGACTGAGAGTGTGTCCTGCACATGTGGCTCAGCCCCAGAGAGTGGAATGTCACAGGGCTGAGGGTGCTGCCTGGTCCCACAGCAGCCCCTGCCCTGGCTGCCCAGTCTGGGGGCTGGATCCCAGCTGCCTCACCTGTTCCCCATCAACCTCTGCACCTGAAACTCCTGCAGGTCCCTCGGAGCTTCTGGAGCCTTTATTAGCTGGAGCTGAGACGAGCTGACATTGCTGTCACAACTCACATGCTCAAAGGCCTTTACTCCCCCTCCCAGCCCCAGCCTCTGTTAGAGAGGGCTCCTTTTATGAGCCTTATTAGAGGCTCATCTTGCAAAGCCCTTGGGGGCTATTTGGCTTGATAAAACACCATATAAATTGGAGTGGCTGTTGATTTTGGAGCCCTTCTTACGAAACAATTGTGTTTCCAATTAGGGATTTCCTTCTCTTTCGTGCACAACATGTTTTTTTTTTCCTTTGCAAGATGGCTCAAAGTGCCTGCCGTGTGCTGATAAGCTCTGTGCTAGACCTTTTGTCTTCTCCTGCTGCATGTGTGCAGGCCAGCATGCACAATGGTGGGGTGGATACAACTCCCTAAATCCACTGCCTGCCATAAAAGCTGATCCAGGACAGTGCTTGTTCTCCCCAGGAGCTGTGGGCATGTACAGAAAATTCAGTAATTCAGATGCTTGTTGAACACTGCCAAACATGGAATGATTTGGTTTATGAGAGGGCCTCAGGAGGCTGAGAAGGCAGATTAGCAAGGCAGGAGTGCTGGCAGAGGGCAATGCCAGCTGGCTGATGTGGGTGTGGGGTCTCCTTGGGAAGAGGCCTGGCCATGAGGAGCATCCCACAGAGCCAGGGGAACAGGAGTGAGGAACAGGAGTGAGGAACAGGAGACACTGACAAGTCTCCCAGGCCAGCACCACCCTCATCAGAAATAACTGCAGGATCACAATGAGATTTCTGAGAAGCTTTTCTTTGCTTCTCTTTGCCTCTTCAGAAGAACTTCCATCACGAATTAGACTTGATCATAATGGGGTCAGAGTTCCCCCCATCCCCTCACCACAAAGGGGTACAAGAGAAGTAAAAAAGCCAAGCTTAGCAGAGGATATTATTTCTTGGGATAACATGAGTTTTGACTTGGGGCCTAAAGTGATCTCTGATCTGTTAGAAGACTGCCTGGGAAGCAGGCCTTGCTGATGCTTGCAGATTTTAAAGGGTGGAGGAGAGGTGGGTAATGTTCTGATCCTTTTTAAAAAAGAGCAGGAGATAAAGTTTACTCTGGAGTCTGTAACATGCTCCAGCACTCTTGTCCTCTGGTAGTGGCCTGTGCTAAAAGCACATCAATAAAATTGCTGATGCTGCTGTTAAGTAACAAGGTAATTACAAAGGATGGGGAGGGGAACAGAACTAAAAATCTGAAATGGTAGTTAATGCCTTTCCCATTAAGTTACCAGCCTTAAATACATGGCTTACTGCATCTCTAACTTTCACTGCTATAAAATGGTGCAAATTGCAGACTTAAGAGATCATTAGAAAAATACACAACGGATTTATCTTCATGAATAAAAATGATGCAGCACAGAGCTTTTTCTTTTGTGACTAGGCAGATGCAAGTCAAGACAAGAAAGCCTCTGCTCCCAGGTAGTGTTTAAGAGCAGCAAATCCAAAGGTTTGTGCTGTCTGTGTGGTTAGAGCTGTGTCTTAACCTCCTTGATGTAAATAGTTCTTAAGATAAAAGATGAAGCTCTTCTGAGAATATTTTGCCGTTCCCTGGTGACAAATCAAGAAAATGTTTTGTGCTGATTAAGTCACTGTCAGCAGGTCAGCCATCTCAGGGAACTGATTTAGAAGCCTCTTAAATAAATCACCTCTTTCTCAGCCGTGCCCATTCCTCACTCAGCTCTGTACCTGCCCTGGAGGTGCAGATGGGGCTCCCTGTGCTGTATCCTCTGCCGTGACCTTCCCCTCACCTCTGGGGAAGCTCGAGCAGCAGAATCTTCAGGATCTGCTGTCTCCCAGCTCCACTGCAGAGCAGCTCCTGCAGAATGAAAAGGGAGGACAACGTGTTCCCAGGGTGGAGGTTTGGGTTTTTCTGCCCTCGTGTTACTTGTGGCTGTTCAGGTTTCAGAACACATCCAGCTTTAAGATGCAGTGAAAGTGTGCAGGTTCTCATTCCAGTATGGTTGGGAAAGTATCCTGATTATCCTTAGAGTGTCTCATATGGTTGGGAAAGTGTCCTGATTATCCTTAGAGTGTCTCATATGGTTGGGAAAGTGTCCTGATTATCCTCAGAGTGTCTCCTTATCCCTAGCAAATGAAACCAAGTGCTTCCCTTCAGTGCCTTGTTTCCTCTCTGGTGGTGACAGAACCCCAGGAGCTCCACTCGTGCTCAGCTGGGTTTTCTGGCTCAGGATGGCTCTTGCAGGTTGTAATCTCACAGCTCCCCCGGGCCTGGGTGCCCTGCTCGTGTTTGAGCTGTGAGCTGCAGGTGGCTGTGACTCCTGGGCTGTGCTGTTCCTCCTGCCATCCCGGGTCAGGCACAGCAAGCATTTGCTGGCAGTAAAACCCCCCTGGCTCCTGCCAGAGGAGACTCGGTGCTTCAGTCTCCAGGCTGAGGGGGCTGTGCAGTGACCTCCAGTGACCTCAGACAGCATCAGGAGAGGGAGGAGTGAAAAAAGGACTGTGTCAGAGACCTGGGGGATTTTATTACAAGACATTAACCAAGCATAAATTCTTTTATCACCATTAACATTTTCAGTCCAAAGCTGAACAGATCCAGGAGCTTTAGACCAGATCAGGGCTCTGTATCATCTGGCCATTATAGCTTTTGATACTGAGCCAACTTCATGCTATCTCTTTGGCTAACAAGACTCTGAGAGCCTTTTGCTCTGTTTTCAAAGCGGATGAGATGTATCACCAATGCTCCAGCTTTCCTTTTCTCCCATTTCCTAAACCAATAAATATTTCTCATAGATGGGCCTAATGGTCTAAGCATAACCTGGCAGCTCATGAAATATTTCCTTGCTTTAATCAGAATCCTGAAGCAAACAAGGAGGGAAATAAAAAGCCAATAATATGCTTGGTTGTGTGCACAAAAGTAGAATGAAATATATGAAGCTGGTAATGGCTCTGCTGTCACATCTTAAAAACATTTGCTTTGACTTGCATAAGTGTCAATTCAGCTTGCATTTGACACATTATACTATGGATAAAGCTGCTGGCTTTTAAAATCAGGTCTTTAAATGAACGCAGAGATACTCTAAGTAGCTACTCTGTATTGTTGGGTAATGATGTATGTAGCAGAGAAAGCTTTTTCTCTAAAAGCACAACTTTTAGGCTGCAATTTTTTTCTGCTGTGTCTCTGCATTAGGGAAGGAGCCCAGAAGCTCATCCACTGTCATGATTAAAGGCAGATCTCTTTAGCCAAGGTCACAAGTTGGACCCCTTGGCCATTTGCTGGGGAGGTGTGTTCAGCCAGGCTCTGTGCCACTGCAGCCTCCCAGCTCCTGGGCAGCCTGGCTGGGAGGAGCAGAGGGCTCTGTCCTGGGGGAACATTGCAAATCTGCAGCTCCATTTGTTAAACCTGCTCACTGAATATCCTCATGCTGGTCCTGAACATCCTCGTGCTTAGATCTCCCGAAAAGCAAATTTCACTCCATGCCCCCAGCCCAAGATCAGAAATCTGGCACTCTTACCAGAAATACCTTTTAGTTTCTCCACTGGGGTTCAAAATCAACCAGCAGCCTCCTCCCATCCAGAGAACTTTCTGAACTCTGTCCCCAAGATGAGTAAAACTAAAGTTTCCTGTCTTCATCTTCCACCCTGTCTGCCCTCTTTGGAGTATTCTCATACTCCACCTTTGCCTCCTTTTGGTCCTGAACATTCTGCATTTCCTTTCTGTCATCAAATCTGATGGATCAACAGAACTTTTCTCACACTGAGGTACATCTGTCCTAGGCTTGTTCATGTTTTTGTCCCAGCCCTTTCTCTGTTTATCATGAGAGTGTGTGGTAGGCCAAAAATCCCTGCCTAAATGCACCACTGGCCCTTCTCTGGCTGTGCTGCTCATTTCCTTCATAGTTTCACTCTTACCCCCAGTAAGTTTTCCTTTATCCTTTCCTAGAACTTTTCAGGTTTTCCAGTCCTCTTCCCATTTCACTCCTGCTGCACAAGATGTGGTCTCTGTGCTAATGCTCCACTTCCATTTGTGCTCTTGCATTGCTCCTCCTCTCACCTGGATGAACAGTCCTCCTTCCAGAGGCACATCCCACACTTCCACACCTTCATTCCAGCGCTCCTCTTTGAGCCACCTCTGCTTTCCTTCTCTCTGGGCTGGAGAAATCCTATTAAAGGGCACTCAAGTGCCGTGTCCTTTGTGTCCCCAGCTGTCAGGGTCACAGGATCCATGTCCATGGTGCAGCTGAGTGACCTCTGGGCCATTCTGGATCTCTCCTGAGCAAAAACTCAAGGCAGGGAGCTGCAAGTTAATGCACCTTGCAGTGAGCAAGGCAGTTTACCTTACAGCTGCTTCTCACGACTTCACAGCCTCTAATTTTCTTGTCATACTATCTTGAACTTTATTTACTCTGGGGACAAATGGAGGAGATGGCTTTGAGTGTTTCTCAAACACTGAACAGCAAGAGATGGGTTGGGATGTGTGAATTGCTGAGAGCCTTAAGTGACAGCTGCTGTACTTGTGACCCTTGGGTGAGGAAATTAGAGGCTATGGAACCTCTAGAAAGGCTTTCTGCCACATTATTTACTCTGCCCAGGTTCCCTAAGGCTCACTCAGAAATGTGCTCCTGAGGACTGTTCAGTGCTCACATGTTTACAGTGCAATGGAGTTAAAAGCACTTGGGATTTGCCTCCCTGCTGGAAAAGCTGGGTGAGAAGCCAGGCTGCCTTGAAGGCTTTTTAAACAGGATTAAAGCTTTTCATACTTGGAGAATAGGGATGGGAGGGCTTTTGCCACACTGTTGTTTGATCAGTGGGACTGGGGTTTCCATCCCCAGGATTAGCTGTGATCCTGCTGGAAGGGGCAGCCCCCTGACGTGGGGGTGGATAAATAGATCTGGACTTTTCTGGTGATAGTTTCCTCTGAAGGCAGCTTCAGGATTTCCAGACTGAGCCCTCTCCCCTCAGAGAGGGCAGCAGTCCCCAGATGAAGAAGGACCAAGTTCAGAGAGGCTTTAAACAGGAGTTCTCTCTTCATAATACCAGTCCTCCTCCCTCTGCAGACTTCTGCATCTTCTTGCAGGGCTCCAGCCCTCCAGGTAACTTTTATCACTTGCCCTGTGGATGGAGAGGATATTTCTCTTCCCAATCAGAAATCCTGGGCAGGATCTCCACGATGAGAAATGTCTTTGCACTCAGCATCATGTTCCAGCCTCCTTGGGAAGAAGCCATCCTTGGGGAATGTGTTGGTAACTCAATTCCAGGGTCAAAGCCCTTTCTGAACATCAAGGAAGTGTTTCAGTCATTTTCCAAATCAGCTCTGAAGGAGTGAGTTTGGGATATTCCTGGTGCCAGATTTATAAGAATAAAATCTGGGAGATGGAGTCTGATTCCCTGCCCTGCCAGTGGCTCTGTGACCTTGGATAAGTCCTGAGCAAAATGGAGGTGGCCAATATGGGAGCTTGAAATATTTCTGTCAACAAAAAGTGATTACATAGGCATAGGAAAAATAAATAAATAAGTGATCCAGGAAATTTTGTAATTTTTTTTCTTTATCTACCAGTACCTGGAAGAAAAAAAAAAAAGTCAAGGAAACTTGGCTGGAGTCCCTATTCAGTTAATCCTTTTATCCTTGACAAATGCTGCAGATTCTGTATGCTGGAGGATATTCTTCAAGAGAAGCCTGGCTGTTAGTACATTAAGAGGCAATTTAATATTGAATGCACACTGAAGAAGCACAGATCTTGACTAGAAAGCAAACAGGACCAGAAAGGGGATACAAATTAATAGAGCAAGCACCAACCTTTTCCCAAGTCTTACCTTAAATTCCCTTTTAAATAAAGGTAAAGCTGATTCCAGCATTTCTTGCTCGAGGAACTCCTGCTACTTTATCACTGTAAAGATGCAAAACAAGCTGAGCTCTGAAACAATCCTCAGGTGCCCTGTTGTGCTGCTCACAGCCTTGTGGCCACAGGTCCTTCTCCTCTCAACATGAGCACAGCTGGGTGGGATTTTTGTGGCATTTTTGCTGTCCTGCAAAGCTAAATGCCTCAGTTTCCCCCCAGGATTTCCTGCTGCCTAATTCATACTCTGATAGCTGGGATTTGCTGTTTTACTGTAGAGCGCCTATTTCCTGCGAGGTGCTTTTCAAACAGATTGGGGTGAGGGGTGAGTTTGCAGCACAAATATTAAAGCTCCTTCCTCCTGTCAGCTTCAGGGATAAGGGAGCATCTTTGCATGTTGGTTTTGCTGAGCTCTGCCTGTCCCATCCCACGGTGGCTGCAGGTGACAGCTGGGTAAATACAGCTCCCACACAGCAGGCAGGATTCACAGCTGAGCGTGCTCTGCTCTCAGTGAAACTGAAAGCTGAGCTGTTTTCAGCTCAGTGCCACGAGTAATACAGAGCTGGAAACTCAGGGATATAAGAATGGGCAAGTTGGCTGGGAAAAATTCTAAATTGCAATGCTCTCCTGCCCTTAGACCTGGCAGTTGTACTAAAGCTACCCATGAAGTCTCCTCATCTCTGCAGAGCCCTGTGAGGGAGATGCTGCTGCTTTTAGGGGGTCACAGGGCTGGTGTGTCTGGGTTAGATTCACACTTCTCTCTCCCAGCCCAGCACCTCCCACCCAGCACTTACCCTTCCAATCTTTTGGAAACTTGATTTTGCCAAACCTCTCCATACCCAGAGGTACCCAGTGCTGTCCTGGCACCCTTTCTCCCTGTGGGAAGCAACTTGCCTTAAGCAGCTCCTGCACAGGGCAGGCAATGACTGAAGCCATGGCTTTGCCAGGGAGTGTCTGGGCTTCCTGGAGACGTGGAGAGGGCTTCACTCCGGGCTGTGCCTGGCACTTTTGAGCTCTGTGAAGTGCAGGAGAGTTGTCTCCTATCCAAAGATGTGTTTCACCAGCGCAGAGCCCGAGGGCACGGGGAGATTTGAGTGAGTGCAGCAGTGAACGTCGCGGTGAGGGGTGGGGACAGGTTCTGGCTTCTCTGCCACACGCTGGGACTCTGTGGCACTGCAGCTGCCCCGGGCTTTTCCATCTGTTCCCTGTCCCCTTTGCTGTTAGTCTGTAACTGAGAAAGGATGGACAAACTTGTGGAGACTGGATCAACCTCTGCTTGTGATGGCAATGGGTAGAGAAATGGGCCTCCCCTCCAGGCAGAGTTCCTTCAGTGCCAGAAAACTCCTCTGAGGACAATGCCTTTCCCTCTCTCCTCCTGCCTGTGAGCAGATACAAATTGTCCCACCGTGCTCTGTGGGTTTAACTTCATTACAAAAAGTGTGCCTGCTGCAAGCCAATGCCCTTCACAGGTGCTTGGGGAGAAAAAAATTGCCTCTGGAATAGCCCATCTGGTGTGTGGGTTTTGATTAGTTCCCTCTTGCCTCTCCCTGCCCTCATTACTAAGAAATGCCCAAATGCTGTTAACAGTCCATTCCCATAATAACAGTGCTGCTTCACCAGGGGCAGCCTCCACCAGAGGAGAAAACAAAGAAGCAGCTTTTTCTCTTCCTGTGAAGATGGGGAAGGAGGAAATCATGTTGGGAAGTTGTTTGGATGCAGAGGAGGGCTGGAGAAGGGAAGAACAACCCTGGGGCTGCTGTTCTGTCAGGGTGATGGGCCAGAAGGTTCAGAAGAAAACCACTGAGAGAAAACCAGTGCCTTTGGTCATCCACATACCCCAGAGAGGCAGATCAGCCCTCAGTGTCCTCTGCTGGACAGAACTGTAAATCCCCCCAGCTGTTCTGGGGACATGGCATCATCTCTACCTCAGAGAAAGGTACTGCTGGCCTTGAAAAAAACCAGTTATGCCCAGAAGAGCAGATATTTGAAAGCCACTTAGATGGGCCAGCAGTGATTTTGAGACTTGCAGAAGCAAAGATATGACTAAGAGAGAGCCAAATGAGGAAATCAGTTGCCCTGCAAAACACTTCTGCTGCAAAATCAGATGTCAGTTAAGTTGCTGCTTTCTTTGCTTGTGTTCCCAAATTTCAGTTTATTCCTGCTCACTCCTCATGCTCCCACATGACCAGACCTTACCCTTTTGCTTGGCACTGTGACCTTTCATCCCTGGCCTCTGTCTTGAAACACAAATTGCACTGTCTGGACATCTGTGCCACAGAATAAATCTATCTCTTGGTCAAGCACAACCTCAGTGTAGGGGGAAGGAAATAGGAGACTGTGGGGAGATATTTCTGTTTGTTTTCTCTTGATTTGCTGCTGTTTAAATCTCCCTGCCTGGCTTTTGGATAGTCATTGAAACAACTTGGCCTCTTCTTCCCTGCATGAATTACCAACAAATTTAAAAGGACTTTTCCCTGTGTCCTGATTGTATTTTGTTCTTATTCCACAGCAGAAGTGAGTGTCTTTCAGGAGCCTTGTTCCCTTTACAGATAAGCTATCAGGGCTTTCAGTACCACCTGCATCTAAGGCAGTCAGCAGCATGGACAATGGTAGTTCAAAAAGCAGACTCTGCAGTTGATTTAATGTCTGAATGGAGGAGGCAACAGAGACAGAACTGGTGTGGAGCCATTGGAGCCAAATTGTACTTATCAGGAACACAAACTAAATTTCCCTCCAAGTGTGTCATCATTCTTTGCTTTAGGAGAAGCTCTCTGGGTTCCTGCTGCCAGGTAAAGGTTTAGCTCTGCCTTCAGCCCGTGCTCTCAGGACTGCCCCAGAAAGGCAAAGGCAGCTCCAAGGAAAGGTGTTGGTGATGAGGATGAGGAAAAGGTTGGATTTAATAAAATCCTGGCATGTTCAGCTCTTTCTGTGACAGGCAGGATGAAGGGGCAGGGGCAGGAATACCCTGGCAGGTGTCTTGATGCATTCAGAGGCACCATCAAGGCATTTCCTGCATTTCTTGCAGATGGGACACGTTTCTGGCATTCTCTTCACAGGCCTGGCTGGGCAGAGCCAGCTGCACAGACAGCAAGAGGAAATCTCATATTTTGGAGTGGTGTGATGTCATTGCACAGTGGGCAGGTCAGGGGGACAATAATGTGTGTTGGAAAGGAGAGCAGAGCAAATATTTGAAAGACTTGTTCTCTAACACAGCCTCTCTCAGGGCCAGGGCTGGCACTTACCTTGAGTACTGCAGGGTTCAAGTTTATTCATTGTCAAGCTAATCCAGCCAAGAGGAGAAGAGCTGGGACATGTGAAAATGGAAAAAACAACCATTATTTCCTAAAGGAGCCTGTAAACTCTTTACATGCTGAGGTGCACGCCAGGGCTCAGATCCTTTGCAGCTAAAAACCAGTAGAGCCACCCCTTATGAGGGAAAAAACTTGATCTTATTCCTGCCCTGCTTCCCACAGCTGCTGTCCTGTGGCCAGCTAGGGACAAATCCCAGCTCCTGGTCTGCCAGCTCCCACAGTGAGCATCTGAATGCAGGGAATGTGGATTCCTGGTCCCCCCAAAGCAGTGCTCTGGGAGAGGTCAGTGGGGATAGGGGAAGGAAGACAACAGCAAGAGTGCAAGAAAGGAGCTCATCTGCTTCTTAACACTTGTGGAACTGCCAAAAACCTCCAGGAAATCCCAGCTCCTCTAAGGTAGCTCCACCTGGGAGCACTGCTCACTGCCCAAACGCTGCCTGTTCCCTCCTGCCCTCCCCAAGCACATCCCAGGGAATTCCCAGGAGGATGCAGCTCCAAAGGGACCTGGCACGCTCTGTCCTTGTTTGATGGCTGTCACTGCAGTGAAACAAATCTTGTTTCGCTTCCCTGACCTTCAGCAGCCAAATCATTGACTGTCATTTCCTACTCTCCCCTCTTCCCTACACTGGCAATAACTGTGTGCACATAAAAGCTTAGGGAATGCTAATCAGGATAAATGAAATGGTGTTTCTAGCCCTGTGAACACATGTTTTATGACTATTGTGGGGTTTTGAGTTTTTGTGGGGTTTTTTTTGGTGGTTTTTGTTTTCTGGAAAAAAAAAATCCCACAGGGTTTTTGTTCACATAACTGTGTTGAGCAAATTTGAAATATTTGAAAGCTTTTAAGTGTGTGTTATATATACATCCAAGGTTTGTCTTGGAACATGCTAGGTTGCAATAGACATTTTCCAATTAAGTGAAACAGCAGTGAGGATAATGGGTTTATGGAAATGGAAGAGCCATGCTGGAGGGAGATGGAAAGCCAGAAAGCATTAATCTTAATAGGATCCTTTTTCTTTTTTAGCTTTGCTTTTTTCTAAAAACTTTTAAAATTTTCCCTAGGCATGTCTCTGGTTCTGCAGTGGCACGTTATGTATCTAGAGAATCTCTTCCCCCTTTTTTTTCCTCATTTTCCTCCAAATTACTCTCTTTTTTTTAATCCTTTCTCTCCAAGAAATCATCTGCACTACCCTTTCTCCAGTGGTGGAGGCTCGTGCACACGTGCAGGCATCTGTCACTTTAACAGTGTGGGAATGGGGAATTCACAGCCTTCTGCTCTGGAAGGCAGAGTAACCCTCCAAGGAGCCAAACCCTCCCTCCTCCCTCCCTCTGCCTCTCAGAAAACCTCTGGGTGAGCTCTGGGCTCTGGTCCAGTTCTGCTGCCCAGTCACCTTGGGCCAGGCTCCTCCCTTCTCTAGGGTGAGTAAATATCTTTTCCAGGAGGCTTCCCAGTGAAATAAGCAGCATCCAGGGTGGGATCAGTGCCTGGGACTGGCATCTTTCTGTGCCACCCTGATTTTCATGCTGTGCCTGGCTGGAGCAGCCCAGTGGATGCTGAGTCTGGCCCAGGGAGGGGGTGCTGAGCTCTTCTGAGGGGCTTTCCCTCTCTGGGAGGATGCACAGTGAGAGGAAGGTGGGATCAGAGGGGAAATTGGAAAGTCATGACCAGAAATCAGGGCTCTGAGTCCCCAGCCAAATTTGCAGGCAGTAACTGGAGCTTGAAGGAAGTAGGCAACTTGTGGGCTGTACAGAGGGAGGGCTCTGCCATCTCCCAGGAGGGCTGCTGGGCTTAACCCACCCCTTCCCTGTGCCTGGCACCCCTCCCACCATTCCTAACCTGGTCTGTGACACATTCCCAAGCCAGCTCTCCCTCCTGCTTCACCCTCGTGGTGTGAACCCCAGCACAGATACCTGTGAGATGCTTAATTTGGATCATCTCTGTCAGAACAACTACCCTGGGTCTGGCACAGATGTTTTAGTTCCCTTCCTACCTCTGGCTGTAAAAGTGGACTGTGTTTCTTTAAATCCACTCACTCCTTTACAACTGCTGCTTCGCAGGAAACAATGCTTAGATCTTTAATCTGAAAAAAAATAAATAAA
>VZRX01005356.1:0-39441 GCA_013398075.1 Notiomystis cincta | reverse complement strand
TTTTTTTTTTTTTACCCTGAGAAAATGAGAGAGTGAATATTTCCATTTTGTTTTGCAGAGGATTAGTACCAACTAATAGGATTAATATTCCAAGTTGTGTGGCAAATGGAACATTGTTAATAGGGTGATTATTAGAGAATTATATGGAGGGGCAAAAAAATTAAAAACAGTTGAAAGAAAAGCATCCCTGTGTTGGAGAGACTGCTATTTCTGTGTAATATCCAGCTGCTGACCTGCCTGTTCTGGGTCAGGCTTCTTTATTTCTCAGGCTTGCTCTGCCTCTGGGATTGACTTCCACATCAGCACAGGGCAGGAAGCAATTTCAGAGGCTAGAAATGCTGGATGCAAAGAGCATCTCCCCCAGTGATAGCTACAGGGACCCTGAGGGGAAAAGGGAGCTAAAGGACAGTCAACATTGCACTTGGCACCCCAGGGAGGTGAACAGACTCAGGGTGAGGAACTCCATCTCTCCCTCATCTTACTCTGGTTGCTTTGGCCTTGCCCATGGTCACGAGTCCTCTGGGAATGTTTGCTTTGGGCACTGGTGGCTCTGCAGGACGTGCTGGAGGACTTCACATGAGACTGCAGAGCCAAATAGAAGTGGCAAAAATCCTCCAGTGGCTGTGTGCCAGAGGTGAAATGGTTGTGTGCCACTGCCAGCAGGTGTGGGACAGGCACCTTCTGCAAACCAAGGGTGGAAAGGCCCAGGGCTCTGCTAGGCAAGAACAGAGTCCTTAGGAAATGAAAACACATTTATTTGTTTCCCAGGCCCTCCAGGAGGGACTCTTGGCAGACAGGTTTCAGCAGCAGCAGCAGCAGCAGCAGCAGCACAGTTGATGCATGGAGATTTTTTCTGACATCTGTCTGAGAGAGTATCCTTATGCTCTGCATAAATCCATCTCTCCTGGGCCACAAACCAAAGCCATCCACAGCACTGGATGCTTCCAGGACAGGGGACTGGCACGAAGAGCTTCCTGCCTGAGAGGTATTATCCCAAGCTCTGTGTTTCCAAATCCCTGGAGGTATTTAGGCCTGTGCCTTCAGAGGTGTTTGCTGTAGGAGGCTTTGTCTGAGCCACTGATAGGGATTTGTTCCCCTGAACTGGATCCCCATTACACCATGAGTCACTACTATTTATATCAGCTGTCGATCTCTCCCTCTGGCAGCTATTTCTGGCTACCTGCATTGTATTCTGGGGAGATTTAGCACCTTTTTTTAAAATTTTTTATTTCTTTTACTGAACGTGCTTTTAATTCTTTTTCAAACATTTTTTATCTTAGTTTGTTTTTCAGCAGCTGTTGAGCTGTCTGCGGTCGAGCTGCCCTCACCTGCTGTTGTTCTGCTGAAAAAGGGATATCCAGTGCTACTTTCAGCAGATTCAGCTTTGTCTGAAGGAGTACTTTGCCTCAGTGAGAGTGTTGTGCCATCTAGAAATGAAAGGCTACGACAGGAACCAAAGCACTCTGCATCAAACAGGATTCTAAACGCTGTTGAACTGCAATCCAGGGTGGGAGGCTCGCTTTGTTTATAGCCCTTGTTATCCTAGGAACTCTTCAAGCAAGCAGTGAGTGACCCATTCTTGCAAGCAGATCAAAAAGGACCAGCCCCTTTTATTGCAAAGAGAAGGGAAATGGGTCATGAGAAGAGCTCAGCCTCAGCTGCACTGAGCAAAGTGATAGCAGAGCTGAGAGCCCAACCAAAATCTCCCGAGGCCCTTTGGATGCTCTGCCCACAAGGCTGAGTTTTCTGCTCTGCCCTGCTTTCCTTCCCAACTGTGCACACTCAGAATTTCCAATCCATCGAGTTCGATTGAAAATTCCACTGTCATTCTCCTGCCTTTCATCAGGACCAGGAATTTCTGCTTTTCCCCCACATCCCTGTCAACCAATGGATCTCTTGGCTGCCTTGGGCTCTCCCTGGAGCAGATCAAAGGCTGGAAGCATTTGTGGAGGAGCTGTGTGCATTTCCAAGGAGGAGAAGGTGCTCTGGGAGCTGCTGGGAGGCTTTAGAGCACTTTAGGCTGGTTTTGTGTTGCATGAGGCAGGGGCATGGCTCCCTGGTGAGGTCCCTGGTTTGCAGCTGGCTCAGTTGAGGGCAGGCACTGGGAAAACAGGAACGTTCTGAGGGGCTTGGAATGTTGGATTGTGTGCCTTGATCCTGGCAGAGGGAGGCTGAGGAGCCATCCCTGCTCCTGCACAGAGCCAGCTGCTGAGAGGCAGGACAAGCAGGAGCAGCAGGATGGTGTTTTACCTTCACCTCTGTGGAAGGTAAAAGTCTACGTAATTTAGAGATGAGTTCCCTCATGCCAGGCTATGAAAAAAGTCTTCAGAACACCCCCAAGGTTTCCATTTAATTACCAATTGCAGCTGATTTCACAGAGCAATTTCTAAGCCTCCAGCAAGGCCTTGTGGCAGTTCTTTCATCTCTCAGGCTTATTGGGAAAAGCTGTATTAAACGTCTTTTAATCCTGCCTTGGATGCACTACCTTTGATCACCTACAATTTTATACATCTGTGCTCAGGCTCACGTTCCTACGTACGTGCCTCCCCATCCAAAATGCTTTAAACTGTGTCAGTTGATTAGAAAGTCTCTTCTGACTGATAGAAAGCATCTTGCAAACTTGACTGAAGCACCCTGAGAGCTAATGATCATCAGAGGGTCTGGGTGAGCCGAGTGGATGGTTCAGCATTGCTGCATAAGCTGATGAATGTCAGTTCCTCATTTAGGTTTTGCTCCACCTTTTCCTTCCTAGAGAGCAAGTTTCTGCTGGGGCAAAGAAAGCAGTGAATGTCCTTGTAGGAAAAGAGAGAGCTTTAGCCAGATCTGGGGTGAGATAATTTTATTTGTTAATATAGCATCAGTCTCAGTTGAGTGTGGGATGCAGGAAGGTGGGACATTCCCAGAGAAGATGCAGAAATCCACACCCTAAACCTTAAGATTCCTGCAGTTCTGATCTCTCAGCCTGATGTCCCAGGTACAGGATGCTGTGCCCTTTGGGACATTTTTCCTGTCCGAGGAATCTCTTTTCTGGGAGGATCATGGTGGTGACAATAAGAGATTGTACTTGGGATTCAGCTGGGCTCCCAGTGCTCCTGAGGAGCCACAGGAATTGTGCCACTTGCCAGCAAGAAATCCCCAGGAAGCTCTGGTGGGATTGGCTGCCTGGAAAGGGAAGGGAGCTGTGCCCTGGAACTGGCAGTGTCTAAGTGGGGACATCTGCCTGCACCACCAGCTCTGCATGGCCACCTGGACACGGACTCGAGTCAGGGCTCTTTGAACATATGTTTGTCTCAACTGCAACAAGAAATCCGAGCGTGGGGTCGTGCTGTGGAGGCCTTGGGTTTGCTTACTGGAGCAGGAACAATCTCTCTCCCAGAAAGTCATTATCTCGATGCTCAAAGAGAGAGCAGCCGGGGAGCTTTGTGATCTGAGCAGCCAGAACAGCTCAGCTCTGTAGGAAAAGCAAGGTCAGCTGCCAGATGGGGCAACTCCAACCTTTTGCTCTGCCAAGACCAGCACGTTTTTGCACTTTGCAGCTTTTCCTCAGGATCTTTGGGCTGTGGCACTCCCAGGCACAGCCCCTTTAGGTGTGTGCCCACCACATCCCCAGGGCCTGTCTCTTCTGGAGCCTCGTGCTTACAGTGACAACAGGATGTGTTTTCTACTGCTCTTTTTAGGAAATCTTGGGTGCTGCTGCTCTCCCCTCCCCTGGAAGGAGTGAATGTCTGCCCGTGGCTGTGCTTCCTGGACAGTGGGAATGTCAGGACATCATCCATGAGCTCCTCCTTCTGCACAGCAGCTGAACCTGGGGTTCTGTTAGAGAGGTTCATTCCCAGGGGATGAACAAGGTTAATTTCTTTCCTCTTGCTCTACCGAAGAGAGTGAATCCTAGAGGAGTCTGATCCAAGAGTTGGATGTGAAGATCCAGCACTGGCACGCTTGCCAAGGCTGATGGAACTGTGATCTGACGTGTCAAATGCATTTTAGGGTCTCAGTTCTGTGACAGCTTGCTAATGACTCTGAGCTCCAGGAAGCTTTGACTGATCCCTCTGGGAGCTGGCAGAAAAAACTGCAGCAAAACTTTTTTTTTATTTTTTTTTTCGGAAACATTTTTGTCAAAATCAAAACATTGAATGGAAACACGTCTCTCCCAGCATCTTTTTAAACTGGAATGTGTCAAAACAAATGCTTTCATTTTGATTTGAGTGAGACACTTATAATTTTTACTTTATCTTGCAATAAGGAAACAACACATTTACCATATTTTTATTTATATCTTTGCTTTTTTTGGATAATTATCAGAAATAAAGAACCACATGCTCCCAAAATGAATTCTTGGCATTCCTATTCAGAGATTTTCGATTTCTTGTTGATTATGGAAGCAGATGTGGATGCTCAGGCAGAGCTACCAACAGGGACAGGGCAGAACACGTCTTCAGGTAGAAGAATCAGGAATTGGAGCCATCCAATGAGGCTGGCAGAGGAAGGATGCCCTGCTGCTTGCTTACTTGTTTCTTGTAACCTGTTCTCTGCATTCAGTCATTTCAGGCCCCAGAATTTCAAAACTGTGGGAATAAATCATGGTTCTTTCTCTGAGCTGCCCTCACAGAGCTGAGCCCGGCTGAGCTTGGTCAGAAAAAGCCAAACCTTGTTTGTGTTCCCATGTTTGGAGGGCTCAGCCTGGGCCTCAAAGGGGCTGCTCTGGGCTGGAGGGACCATTCCCCCCTTTTTTTTCTTGCCTTGGTCTAAAAATGCCTTGTGGGTTTTCTTTCCCCAAGGCTAATGGTGATTCTTGTCTTGTCTTAATTGCTTTTTAAAGCATGCAGAGCTCCAGGTCTATCCCAGACAGTGCTGAGCTCTGTGGTGCATTTGTCATTTTCCCAAATACCTTTTTAATTAAATTGGAGCAGAACACTCCACTTTGTCGAGCTATCCATCTCAGCAAGTTTCTAACTTCTGCTGGGCAGGCGTTATCCTGACAGTCACTGGCAAAATTTGGTGACTTTTCCTCAGACTCTGGGATTTGCAGGGAGATTTTCCTCTGGTAGGCAGAGAGCTGCTCACACCAAGGTTGGTCAGACTGGCTGCTGTGGGCTAAGGATGTGCTGCCTCTGTGCAAGGAGGGTTTTTGCAGGGCTTAGGAAGAAAAATGTGGTGTCTGTGATGGAAAGAAATGAGGTTTGACACCACATTAGGCCCTCTCTGCCTCTGAATTCTGCAAATCTGTGCAGGACTTTTTTTTCTGGCCAAGATAAGGGCTTGGAATTTGGTTAAAAGTGTAACTCCAACCCTGTGAGTTCGGGAAAGAGGCAGCTGTCCTGCTCCATCACAGGCACCTGCAACCTCCTCTGCTCAGCATGGAAAATTTGCTGTCCTTTGAAAATCTGCTGAAAACCTTCCTGAGCTGTGCTGTGCCATTTCACATCCCCATTCCTGCACAGGGCTCAGTGCTCAGGCCCCTCCTGCCCCACCCACTGCAGAGATTAAAAACCCAAACCCTGCTCATGCTGCTGCAGAGATGAAGGTCAGTGGGGTGTGTTAGAGTGTCCCTTTCTTCCCTGAAAGCACACAGTGCCCACCTGAGTTATGTTTGCTTTGTTGGAGGAGAGAAAATAGAGGTGATCTCCAGTGTTTTCCTGTTTTTCTCTACAGGATCAGCTCAGCTCTGGAGAGCACTTCCAAGTTCTCTGCCTGAAGAAGCAACAGAATGAGGAACTTCCCTCTGCACATCCTGCTCGACCTTCTGTCTGTGCCTTGGGCTCCAGCTGTGCAGTCCTTCCACAGGTAAGGGGTTGTGGATGTGTCTGGCACGAGCAGCTCGAGGTCCTGGGAATTCTTATTACAGCTGGTGATGAGGACTGAGCCAAAGCCAAAATGATTTGTTCCCCCTGAGCACATTCCTGGGCATCTTCTCCTGGCAGAGGGGTTTGAGGAGTCATTTTGACAGGTGAATCGAGCAGATTTGTTGCTGACACTGAGAAAATGGAGGTGGTGCCCCACAGCAGAGCTTTGTAAACAGCTTTTGGAAACTCCAGCGCTGTGTGACACCGAGAGTTTTCCTGTGATGAACTGAGTTCCTTGGATGGAGATAAGGCAGCTCTTGTCTGGGCATGCTCAGCTGAAGAGATCAGGTGGGAATTGAGAGTTGGTGCCTGGTGGGGGCAGACAGGAAAATAGAAATTGAAGTGTAAATTTCCCCCAAACCCACAGAAGGAGCTCCAACACCAAATCCTTTGTGGGTGCAGAACCCAGAGGTCAGTGCCCACCTCCAGAGAGACGCTGACAAAGCATCTGTGTTCTTGTCCCTACGTTTTAAGGCTGGGACGTGGAATTTCCTCATGAAAACGGTCAAGATGCTGTAAGAATTGCAGTTCAGGAAGCCTCCACTTGGCTCTGAACATGTTTGAAGGTGTCTCTGACCCCTGAGGTTCAGGCTGATTCATTTCTCTTCTGTTGTTACCTAAGAGGAACTTGCATCTTCAACCTGGATGTGTCAGACCGATGATCTGGGACTCACCCAAGGAGAGGTTTTGCATATTTGAGACTTCTCTTTTTGTCAAGGACAATTGGATCAGAGATGTTCAGTTTTGTTGAGTTTTGGTTTTGACTTTCTTTTTTTTGTCACAACAGTTTTGTCTGGAAAAATGTCATTTCAATGAAACAGAAATTGCTGAAGAAATCTTACCAATTTTGACAATTCTGCTTGGAAGGGAGCTGGGGAGGAATATCTTGAAAGTGCTGGAGCTCCCAGTTATGACATTTTCTGAATGGGAAGGAGTTTTGATTTATTTCTTTTCCTCTTTTCAAAGCTATGTTTCAAAATGTGCTGTTTTTTGTGGGGGAAAAAAATGGTTGAATTAAATGCCTGGAAAAAAAAAAGGGAAGTCAAATATTTTGACTGATCCAAGGAAGTTTTTCAGCATTTTATTTTGCACCTCTGTTGGCTTTTCGGACAACATAGGATGATTTAAAATTGTTGGTTGTTCTGTTCTGATATCCAGACTCACAGATGTGTTTCTCAGTTGAGCCAATGATGTATGAACCATGCTTGGTTTTGTGGTGATAAATTACCTGGTTTCATAGCTGAAAAAAACCCGTTTTAATCCATTAACTATAGAGAACAAAACACCCAAAGTCTCTCAATTCACAGAACCATGCAAGGATCTTCCACTGTATGAATTATTCAGGAGCAGTGGTGGAAATGAAGTACCCATTACATTTACAAATATTCCACAAAGAGTTCAAGGCTGAGCAGGAATAGATCAGACAGCATTTATTGTAAAGCCTTGCTGAGTATTACTGGAGATGTAATTTCCCGTAGTAATTAACACAGGATCTGCAATCCAGCTTTGAAAAGGCGATTGAACCTTTCCCTGTGAATTTAGGAATCATCTGAGTTATTCCATGCTGTAGGTGACTGGGAGCATTGAGCCTTTGTCTCAAATTAGTCCTCAGCAGTGGTGGATGATTAAAGAGGGATCGTTCCTTCGGGCTACTTGGGATTGATGTTTTCTATTAAAAAATGCACTGCTAAGGATTTGTGAAATAGAGAGAGCTTCTCTGGGTGTGTGCCACTTTATTATGCAAATGTGCTTAAGCTATCAGATAAATGATAAACGATTTCTCCAAGTTGGATGGGTAGCATGACCCGAAGGGGATGGAGGGGGTGTTGTTATTTCTCTTCCCTTCTAAGAATCAGAGAGAGCCATTTGTCAGCTGAAGCCAGGGAGGTGCCCAAAGATCAGATGTCAAAGGCTGCTCTGTCTGGAGAGGGAACAAGGGGAGTTAATAATGCTGCCCCTCCTCAGACCTCTTCATTTCTGCTCCATTTCCATGTCCTTTCCCTTGCTCTGAGCTCCACTTTCTCCTGGATTCTGAGGCTGTGACTGGCTCTGAGTGCTGCCTGCTGGAAAAAAAATGAGTGGAATTATGGAGTGGGTTTTTTTTTTTTTTTTTGAGGAATAATATGCAAAGTTTATTCTTAGTGGATGGAGTTCAAACATCTCTAGCAGCATCCAGTCTTAAATCAGAGTTTAAAAAAAACAAGGCTTTTCCTAATTACTCCCAGAACATTAATTCACTGTTGGAAATTGGGATTCTGTTTAGTTCAAGTCCATACATAGACTATAAGAGTCACTGGCCTGAAGATTTACCTACTTAAAAAATAGAGTAAGGGAAAAGTTATTGGAGCTGTTCCCACCTTTGATATGTGTGAAATCTTTTAAAATTGAAAATTTCAGTGGAAGAAAGGGGAACTCTTTTGGAAACACAGTTCTTTCCTTTCAGTTAACTCTGAGTCTTCTTATCTCAGTCATGAAGAATGGAGATACTGATTCTCAAGGAAAGTTGAATTTCCTAATGGAGAAAAATGACAGTTCATCAAAAATGACCCTTTACTCTAGGAATCCATTTCACTGGAAGTTTTGCTGGACTCTTTGTGTTGGAAAAAATAACAATTAAATCACTTCCCAGCAGTTTTACCCTTTGAAAATTGTTTTTCTTTTGTAAACTTGAGATATCTTACACCGGTTCAAGAAAACAATTTAGCAGTTCTGCCTCAGAAATGAAATAGTTTGTGGGACTTCCTGTGGAACTGTGTTGTGTCTCATCAAAGGGGGACTGGCAGACCCAAGAGACATCTGTGTCCTTGAGGCAAGGGGTGTCTCACTCCACATTTTTGTAGCACCACAGGGCTGTGATGAAGGCCAGGCCACTCTGATACCACTGTAAAAACTTCTTATTGTGTTTTTAACCTACTCTGGAATCATAGCAGTGTTTGGATTTTATTTGGCTTTCCTTGGAACATTTTCTTTCCCTAAATATAATGTAAATAGCCCAGGATCTGCTAAGAAGAGAAGGTGTAAGGATTTGAACAAATTGTGCTGGATTTGGGTAGCGGGAGATAATCCCCAGCCTGTACAACACCTTTATCTCATTGTGGGAGTTCTGCAATCACCTCTCTCCACTCTGAGCTGGGTGTGACAGCATCCCTGGCCCTGGCTACCACCCCCAGTGTTGGAAATAATATAACTGTTAATTTTTATTTTGTCTCTTTAGTTGGGCTTGACTTGACTTTACCTTGGGAAAAGAATTTTCTTTAGTTTTTTTTAAAGGGATGTAGCAACGGTCTAAGGGGATGGGCTGAACATCCCAACAGACTGGGAGGAGCACAGAGATACCTGAGAGATAAAAGGCCATTGATGGAACATCCACAGGACATCAATGGGACATCCATGGGACATCAACAGGACATCAACGGAGCATCCATGGGACATCAACGGGACATCAACGGAGCATCAACAGAACATCAACGGGACATCAATGAGACATCAACAGGACATCAACAGGACATCAACGGAGCATCAACAGAACATCAATAGGACATCAACGGAGCATCTATGGAACATCAATGGAGCATCCATGGAACATCAACAGAACATCCATGGGACATCAACGGGACATCAATGAGACATCAAAGGAACATCAACGGAGTATCCATGGAACATCAACAGAACATCCACGGGACATCAATGGAACATCAATGGAACATCAATGGAACATCCACAGAACATCAGTGGCCATCTATGAAATCCACCCCTGTCAGAGTTGGAGACACCTGGTCCAGAAAGGACTGATAAGAAAATCAAGGAATGAAGATCTCATTGACATCAGAGGAGATTTGGATCCAATGGGAAACTGAACCCTGGGGGCTGCTCAGCTCAGGCCCAATGAACTCTCAAACAGCTCTGTGGGTTTGGGCTGTATAAAACTTGGTGGGAAATCCTGCTAAAGGATGTGTGTTTGGAATATTTTCCTTGGCACATCCTGAGCAGTAACTAAAGTAGTGCCTGATTCTCTATCACTTCAAATACAGTGATGGAGAGTTTATTTTCTTCCCACTTTTTGGTGACACCAGCAAGGAGTGTGGCAGGGGTTTAATCACTGTAATCCCCTGGATGTGCTGGATCCACTGCATACAGAGAGGGAGGATATCCAGAGAGGAGTGAGCAACAGGCATGGGAAAGCTCTGCACAAGTCCTGACACTGCCACCCTGCAGCACCACGAGCTGTTGTCACCTCCCTTCTCAGGGGGCTGCTTTCCTTCCCCTCTCCAGGGACATCATCTGCTTTCCTGGGCATCAGCTGCTTCAGAGCTTCACTTGCTAATGCTGACAGACAAGGGGGACTCTGCTGCCAGGGTTGATACAAATATGTAATAATTTGGTTTTAATCGGTATTAACAGTGCTGAGATTACAAAGTCAGATCCATTCATCTCACCGGGCTGGGGTAACGAGGAGCGATCAGTGCCATGTTGGTTGAATTCCTCCTTCCTAACAAAGCACGGAGCTGATCTGAGCACAGCTCATGCATGCAAAATCAAACCCAGCATGTGCAGCTTCTTGGGGAAACGACTTCTCCAACATCTTTGTCAACATGTGAGTCTCACTGCACACATGAGTCTCCTGGAGCCCAGCAGCTCAGCTGTTTGCAGAGGGAACTGGCTCGTGTGTGCTGACAATCTGCTGTCGTTACAAGAATAAAAGCAGGCAATAAAATGAAGCAACATGTTGTTTTCCTAACTCTGGCAGGTGCCTATCTGATTGCACAGGTAGGCTCGAGGCTGCTGTTTGTCCCTTAACGGCTTTGATGAGTTTCCAAATCAAATCAGGACGGGCAGGAATCCACAGAGGTGCCTTTTGCATTTGTTCGTGGTGCAAATTCCTTGTTGGGGTCTACACCTTGCCCTGAGGGTGGGAGTTTGGAGCCCATCTTCAGGATAAAACACCCGATGGTTGCTGTGGTTGTGTATTTGTAGTGGGTTGGGATGGGATGGAGTGTGAATGGGTGACCTCACTGCACATCCATCACCAGTGTCTTTTCCCTGCTGAGACCCCCTGGAACCTGAGTGTTTCTAAATGCTGGCAGCCAAACCCTGGTGCAGCTGCTGGCTCAGGGGAGCTGACTGACCCTTTGCTGCTTTGTTTTTACAGTTCAGACCCAAGCAGTGCTGCAGTGACAGGGGACAGGGAACCTGCAGCCTTTTCTCCCACGCTCTCCACTCTTTGACTATCTCTGCAATCAGAGCCTGTGATTCATTGGCCAGCACAAAGAAGAGTCTTGCCCAAAATCATCTGGAGGGAAGCCCAAGAAAGCCCCTTGGAAGTGCCTCTGGCCCCTCTCTTGTCCCCCTGAGGCTGCTGTGGTTATTTCTCTGCACAAGTGAGGGATGGCCACAGCTCTGCAGGATTGCTCATCTTCCCTGGTCACAGTCCACAGCTGGGGCTCTGCCTGCCCTCGTCAAGAAATGGAAGGCAATTAATAGTTTTGTGTGCAGGGAAGGAGCTTGGACTCCAAGCATTTGGCCTTTAAAAACCTTTCCTCAACACCTGCTCCTTTCTCAGCAAAACAAAAGCAAAGCAGCTGAGACCCTTGGCCAGCAGCCTCTCACTGGAGCAGTGTCCAGGGGTCAGCCCCTGGTTCTTCTGCAGCTTTAAGGCTGATCCCTGCCTTTTCTTACTGGGATTCTCCATGGAATGAATCCCACTTTTACCCCCAGACTTGCCCAGCAGATGGAAGTGGCTGAAGCAGGGCTGCAACTTCTCCCCTCTGAGAGCTTTCACCTTCCTTTTTTTCTGGTTTAATGGCCATCTCAGGCCTGTTGAGCACAAACCACATCTCTCCCTTGCTTCTCTTTCCCTGCACTCCTCACTGCAGTGAGAAATTTGCCCTCCTGCTCCTCTTTGCCCCCAAATGTGGGGGTTTTGCCCTTCAGTGGTTTTTGCTCCTATTGGGTGACTGGAAAGGAACAGGCTCTCGTGTTTAGGAGCCTCACAGATTTCTGTGAAAATATCCTTGTTGAAGAACTTCTGTCCTTTCACATCTGTCTCTGCATTTTTAGAATTTCACAGGCTGCATTTGTTTTTCTTTTTACTACTACAGTTTTTCTTGGGCTTAGCTAAGTTGTTGTTATTTTATTTAGGTTTTTGGTAAAGAAC
Source organism: Notiomystis cincta (assembly GCA_013398075.1). Lineage (NCBI taxonomy): Eukaryota > Metazoa > Chordata > Aves > Passeriformes > Notiomystidae > Notiomystis > Notiomystis cincta. The sequence continues at coordinate 27,444 of VZRX01005356.1, read as the reverse complement.
AGCAGTTTTCTTCCTGAGCCTTTTCCTTCTTTCCTCAGAAAATATTTACCATCTTCAGAAATAACTAACCAGGATTTTTTTGAAGAGGTGAGCCCACACTGTCTCCCAAGCTGGCTCCATCCACATGGAGCTGCTGCTCCTTTGGACCATGTGTGATCCCAGCTCTTCCATGTCCTGTCCTGGCTCTCTCACAGCCAGGGCTGGGCCCAGCTGTTCCTCTCTCTTTATACAGTGAGTAACAAGATGTCTCAGCAAGGCATCAAAGTCTGTGCTGCATGTTCAGACTCCAAATCCCTGCCAATAACGCTGAGATAGAAGGAGATTATGATGGTGCATAACAAATAACAAGGGTTTAAAGTGTCTTAAGAACACTGTGCTCAGAAAAAGAGGGATTGTTGGGATGGAGAAGCCTGCAGGTGTGAAGGAAGGTTTTATTTCATGTATTTGTGTACTTGCAACAAGAAACTCTGGTGTGTGATACGGGTTTTATAAAGAACTTATCCTGGACTTAGGTATTCCTCTCACTCTAATGCCTCTGGGCTGTGGTCACTTCCTTCTTCCTTCAAAGGTGTCCAGTCTTAGCAACAAATCCAAGGAGCATGAGCAGATACTGGGAGCTAAAGGTGATGTGGAAATCTGCCCTTCCTGGAATTTTTCCCATCCTTTTCTCCTTGGAACACCTCTCCTGGTTTGCACCCCCTCCCATCTCACGTGGGCTGCGCTCCCAGCCCACCCCTCTCGGGGGGCAATCCCAAATAACCTGGTTGTGCTGAGCTGCCTCCCCAGAGGACCTCAGGTCTCCCTGAAAAGCCCTGGAGCCATGGATACTTCTGTCCCTTCATGCAGGCAAGGCCCAGGTGTCTCAAAGCTCAGTGTAAAACAAGGCTGTCATATGGGAAACAGAAGTGAGGGTGTCAGAACATGTTAGTGCTGCTTTGAGCTCCTGCCTACCTGACAAATCTCCCCTTCCCTCTGAAATCCCACACAGGCCTTGCTTTCTACAAAGGGAACTGCCAAATGCAAATGCTTGTTTGTTTTGTGTTAAACAAAGCTGCCTTTTTTCCCCCTCATGTTTTTTGAGCAGTTGCCACGCGTGGCAAGAGAAAATAGGGAGGAGGAACCTTGTTTTTTTGAAGCAGATAAAAACAAAAAGCCCCAAAAAATGAGTAAATCTGAAACATCTAAGAGAGGTATTTATTGAAGCTGGTGTGTGGTTTGCTTTACATGTTCCCTTATTTTTTACAAGCTGAGACATCTGGATTTTTCTCATTTACCAGATGAGAATGGCAGGCAGCAGCCGTGGAGGTGATTACACACAGGTTTAAAGCAAACAAGGAGAACAAACCAGTTGCTGTTAAAGTGCCATTCCCAAGCCAAAGGTGGCCCTGCTGTAAGCACAGATTACTGTGGTGCAGACACTGTCACCAGCTGTCTCCTGGTGTAAGCCTGGCTTTGCTCTCCTGCTCAGCTTTGACACACTCTGACTTTTACTCACCGCCTTCCATTAAAAAAAAAGTGACTTTTTTGACTCTCCTCCTCCTGAATTCACCTGCAGGTTGATCTTTTCCTACTTTTAGGTGCAAGAACACCGAGGTCCAGGTCAGCTCCTCTCTTTTAGCCTACCAGTTGTGCTGGCTTGCTGCAGTCCAGTGGTGCCCAGCACTGCAGCTGTGACAGTGACACTCCCCCAGAGGCACCCAATTATAGATGGAAGTGGCCCAGCTGCCTGCACAGATTAGACAGAAGCAAACACGATTTGCCATCCCTGTAGATCTTCTGACACACAACGTTCACAAAGGGCAGGGTGTCAAAATGCCTCGACTTGAAATAAGAGAAGGGGAAAGAAAAAAAAGGCAGAAAATGGGTCATAGTGGAAAATGGGTGGAGAGGGGGAATGATTTAGAGATGCTGCAAAGTTTTGTGCTGCTCTGCTGGTTATTGTGTGGTGCTGTGGAAAGTGGCAAGCTTCTGCACACTCTTAAATACTCAAAAAGGCAACTTTCTTGTGCAATTTTACCTCTAGAAGGGTATCTATTTCCGTTGAGTGTGGAAAGAATTTGTGTCCTGCACAGGAGGACTCAGGAAAGTTCTCAGGTAGGCAGGTGTACAAGAGCCATTATTGGTAGCAGGACTCTAATTTGTCTTCCTAAATCCATAACTTTCCATCCCAAATCCATGACAAGTTTCCACCCCAAAGAAGTGCAAAACACATCCCATCCTACATACACAGTGTGCAGTCTCCAGACAGGTGAAAAGTTGCTAAATCTGGGTGGAAGATGGTGCAATCCATTCCATGGTGAAGGTCCTCCCTGGAGAAAGATGCTGAACAAGCCTCAGCTCTCCCAGGCTGACTCCAGGCTGCCCCTCCTGGGACTCCCTGTGGCTTTCCAGACTGGGGAAATGCTGGGAATGCCTCGTGTGGGCTTCACAAGCTCAGCCATGCTCAGCACAAGGCATTTCCAAGAGCTCTGCAGACTCTGTGACCACTTGGCCCCAGAGATGGAGATGGTGATCAATGAATTTTGATCACATTGGCTCCCCCTCTCCTTCCTGTCAGTGCTGCCAGGCTCCTCAGGAGCTTCCAGGGATTAATCTGCCAACAACCCTGCCCAGACAAGCAGCTGCAGTGTTGGGTTTGTGTGTGACTGTGTGCTGGTCTCTAGCAGGTTTCAGAGGGGAGGACAGAGCCCCTCAGCTGCTTCTCCAGCTTTTTTTACATCCACCCTTCCTGTCCAGGCTGCTCTTTTCCCCCCAAAGCTGTCCTTTGTCTTGCAGAAAAGCCGTTCAGCTGGCAGGAGATCTCTGCAGGCGTTCTGAGGATTGTCATCACTCTGTGTTCCAGCCAGGCAGCTTTTGGCCATTGTTAGCTGGATCCACAGTTCAGCTCCTTTTCATCTTCCTCCAAACCAGGGAGCTAAACCCAGAAGTGCAGCTCCTGCATTGATACCTCTGTGCTGTGGTTGGACCAGGCTGCCAGGTGCTGTGCTTTGTGCACAGGCAGGGACACTATTGTTCCACTGAGCTTGAAGCAAAGGCACAGAGAGAAGCCAGATTACTTGGGAGAGTGAAAAATCAGCTTTGGTTTCCTAAGCCTCAATCCAATCTTTGATCCATCAGGCTATGCTGTCTGGCAGTTTGAAATTGCTCACTTCCACGAGAGCTGAATCTGCCCCCTTGCTCTAAAATGTGAGGCTGTTGATGTCTGACTCCAAACTTTCAGTGCCTCAGGCCTCTCCTGAGGGTGCCTCTATTCCAGCAGCCCAGAGCCACTGTTTTTTGATTTTTCTGCACACATTTTATACCAGTCAGAGGAATCTACTCTGCTACCAGGTTCACACTTCGAGGGCAAACATCCTAATTACTTTTGGGCTCCACGGAAGGATTGGACTTCGTGGAAGTGCCTCAATCACAGATTTATTTGCCAATTACATGCCCAATCCTCTTCCTTATCTGAACTGTTTGTATCTTACTGGGTTGGGGTTGGTTTAAATTTGTTGGCATCGTTCTGCTCCATGGAAATGCAACTGATGGGTAGCAAGCTCTGAGGTGGCATCAGTCACGCTGGACATGGGCCCAGTGGTGAATGCCCTCAAATTTCCTGCTAATTCCTGAAGAAATTAGAATCTCTTAGAGATGCACAGCAAACCCATGGTGCTCTGAGCAATCTCCCTTCTCACAGACTCCCAGTCTTGTGGATAATCTTGTAGACTGGATAATCTCACCAGTTCCACTTTCCTGCATGGAGGAGCTCATGTTCCCAAGCAACACTTTGTGTCCTGAGATGCTCAATGGATGCTTCACACTGAAGGGGCTCCCTCCACCAGCACGATTGGGATCTGTTGAGCAGCTCCCAGAGGTGCCTGAGAGGGATTAAAGAAGGAAACAGAGGTGTTGTCCTTTAAAGCAGGGCGAGGGGGATGGAGCTCAGCAGCTTCTGATGGCCTCCAATGAGCTGTGCAGTTCTGCTGGCTGAAAATTACCTTTTCCCTTGATAAGGTTAGAAACAAGTCTACAGCAGAACACCCCCAGCATTAACAACCATAATCCTGAATTCACTCAGAGAGCACACTCTGAATTTGAGCATGTTGGAATAATACAGAACTTTTTAGGTTAATAATTAATTGCGTCTTTTTAATTAGAAATTACTGTTGCATCCGCATGGACTTCTAGCACATTGCATCTTATTAAAGCTGTAATTGGAATACGTTATTTATTTGTTTCCTTTGTTAATGTTCATATTTCTGGCTCCTCAGGTCACTAGAGCTGCAAAAGCAACTTGTTTAAAATGAAATGCAGCAAACTCCCAACAGTGAATGTTGCTGTAATTGTTCTGGTCCCTCCGTGCTCCAGCGTGGAGCTTCAGGATGCAGGGGATATTTATGTGGAGTCTGCTTGTGGCTGAGGCTCAGCTGCTCACCAGGCACTCCAGGAGCCTGTGCCTGACTGGGCTGTGATGTTCTGGCTGTGCTGTACTGTCCTGGCTCTCAGGGGATGGATGGTGGGTGAGGATGGAAGGATTTAAAGCCTGGTCCAGCTGGGAGTGCTGCTGGATGGGTCTGAGTTCAGCTGCATCCCCACTTCCCAATGAGGGATGTTTGGGGCTCGCTCCTTCCTGTCAACCCAGTGGGAAGATTCCCTGTGCTCATCATCTTCACTGTTCCTTCTGCATCCCCTCCCCTCATTTCAGTTTCTGGAGATAGACCCAGGTGCAGAGCAGGCAATCTCTGCTTCGTGTCCTGTCCAGGCAGCCTGGACAGCTCCTGTGCTGGCTGTGGGGAATGGAATAGCCTGGGAAGAAATTGTGTGGCTCAAAGCAGCTGCTGAGCTCAGCCCTAAGGATTAGGTGGATACAGCTTGAAAGTTAGGATAAGGAACAGAGTTAGGGACCTTTGGAAAATTTTAAGGAAGTAAATCAGGGTAAGCATGGCTGGGAAGGGTTCAGTGAGGGGCACTATGGTCTTCCAGGGAGTGATGGGCTGGAAACTCCTTTGGGTCAGTCCAGTGAAGGTCTGGGGAAAAATTAACAGAGCTTATCAGAAAAAACAGGTTCTCTCAGTTCCAAACAAAATTGCATTTCCTTGCTCTTGTTCCATTTGTTTCATTATCCGCTGAGAGAATTGACTCAGAAATCCTGTGTTGTGTAAGAGATAATTCTGAGGACCCTTTGTAGCCTTCTAATCAAAAGTCTGCATGGAAGCTGACACCTAAAATCTGCCCTCATTAAGGCAGTTGAGAGATTACCAGTTGCAGGCCACCCAATTTCCCTGTAAATATTCAAGGAGCCGAGGTAAACTCCACAGATGTGAAAAGCCAGCGTGTCAAAGCAACAGCAAAACCTTTGGCACCCGTTCAGATAATCTTTGGAACACCAGGATTTGGGCTGATTAGAAGAGAAAACCAAAGCAATTTGAGGAAGAGTTGGGGGGAGGAGAAAGGAGTAAATTTAGACAAGAGAAAGCAATTACAGGCTTAAAAGGAATAATAAGCATCAATTAGCAGCAAGTATCTCTGCCTACAATGAAAGCATTTTCTAATACATCCACGGTGGAATAGAGAAAGAGAAAAGACAGCTCCGTCAATGAATTGCAGCAGGGATCCCGAGATAAAGGGGAGCAAATGCTGTGGAGATATTAAACAATTACTTAGCACCAGCCTTCTAGAAATTAAAAAGGTGGAGGCTGCCCTGAGTTGAGGAGCTTTCCAAAGACACCTGATAAGGCTGCAGATGCCAGCTGATAATGGCACGTGGCTGATGCTTTTCAGAGAGCCTCTGGGGCTTGGCCAAGCAGCAGCTTCCAGGGAGAGGCACGGCAGGAGCAGGGAATGGTGGCAAAGGGCTGGGCAGGAGAGGGCAATGAAGCACCAGCTCCGTGCTGGCACTGCCTGGCAGGATGTGGGCAAGTGCTTCCTGTGGAAAAGGGGCTGGGGGAAAGGTTTGGCTTCTCCATCTGCCTCCTCCTGCTTGTGCTCCGTGGTGGGTGATTGTGCTCCCCGTTCTGCCGGCCAGCATTTCACGCCTGGCTGTGCCTGGTGGGGAGCTGAGTGATGGGCAGCTGTGCTGGGCAGCCCAGGCTTGGCATCCTTTGTGAAAGGAGGGCAGGGCCTGGATTCAGCTGGCTTCACCTCTCCTTGGCTGTGTCTATGTTCCTAGAACAGGCCTCTAATTGGATCATGCCAGTTATTCAGCCGAGCGTAGCTAATCCTTTTCTGTCTCTCTCCTCCTCTCCTGCCCCGAAATAAAGGAGGCTGGGGCTGGGCCCAGGATTGTGGGGACTTGTTTTGTGTCTGGGACACTGATTTTTTAGCCTTTGTTCAGGAAGATCTTGCCCAGCCCCTTTTCCTGAATGGCAGCAACTGGCAGAGCTCAGCTGCATCTCCCACTTTGATCCCTTCTCTTCCTAGCAAAGGCATGTCAGGAGTGATCACAGCTGTGGAGCAGGGATGTGGGAACTGCTGCCAAGTCAGTTCCTTCTGGCAGCCCACCTGCACTGTGCAGGTCTGGGCTTCCCATTCCAAAAAGGATCCAGGATAGCTGGGAGACTTTCAGACTCCTGTGCAAGGGGTGAGCAGGTAGCTCTGAGTGCTCCACGTGAGAGAGTTCTGATGGCAGGGGTGTGTGAGGAAGGGCTGTGCAGTCAGGAGAAGCCTGTGGAGGGTGGGCAGGCACTGGATGTGCACTTCCAATAGCACAAGAACTAGAAAGCACCAGGGGAAACTTCCTCTTGTAGGTGACAGTATCAAAAGAAATGAAAGGAGGATGGTGCTGGCACTGATAGCTGAGCTGAGGAACTCCTCGCTGCAGGATGGTTTATACAATATCAGGGAATGTCACACTGATTAATGGCAGAGAAATCTGCTTAGAGATACTAAATACATGAAAGCACTGCCTAACTCTGAATGAGACACAGAGGCTGGAATCTGAGAGGCTGTTTGGGGGAAAATGATGTGTTTGCTGTTAATTCTCATGCTTTTCCCAGACACCTCTTCTTGGCTGCTGTCAGGGAGAGCCACCCAGATGTTTGGGCTGCTCCTCATCCTTGCATGTTTTCCTGGTGCTGTGTTTGGTGGTAACAGTCTGCCTGGGGCAGCACTGGGATTACAGAGCTCTTCTGGAAAAAAACAGATCAATTTTACCCTGTGTGCCTTTCCCTGCTGCAGCAGCAGCTGGGATGATCCAGGTACGCCTGACAGACAATGAAAGCCAACATGGATCTCCCTCTCCAAAACACTGCAGTCATTTGGGTGACCTCAATGCAGTCATGATCCTGCTAGCATTAAATGGAGCTGAAAAATATTGGTATTGCTGCTCAACAGCAGCTATTTCCAGAGTGGGAACAAGGGAAGGAACACCACTGAAGCTTCAGCTGGCACATGAGCTGTGTAACCCTTCGTTCCCTCCTTCCCCAAGGCCTGGCGGGTCGAGCAACGTTCCGCAATTAGCAAAGAAAGCAATCAGCTCTCCGTATTTTTCACTAACTACCTGGCAAATTTAAAGTTCTATTGTGAGCTGCCTCACTCTGATGTGATTTCACTTGAAATCAGCAGCATCCCAGAGATCTGTGCCCCTTTGATTTGTGGCTGCCAGAGCCTTGGCTCGCCCGTGTTTTCCCGAGGTGTTTGTGGTGTCCCTTCTGCAGCCGAGTCACAGGACTGGGGTGGGACTGGGGCTCCTTTGGATTGTGGCAAATGCCAATTGAGCCATCCTGACAGGGATTTCTTCCCTTTCCTAACAGGCTGTGCCAGGGCAGGGGGAGGAGTGGGAAGAGAGGCTCATTCCTTCTATTAACAGTTGTTCCTCTGCACAGCAGAGAGGGGTGATCCTGACTGATCCTGCAGAGGTGAAAATGCCTTAGAAGCATGGAAGATGACACCAAAACTGCCCCAAAAATAAAAATTAGGGTTGGGGTTGGGTTAGGGTTAAGGCTGAGGTTAGGGTTAGGTTTAGAGTAAGGTTTGGGTAAGGGTTGGTGTGGGGTAGGTTGAGTTGGGTTGGGTTTGGGTTGGGGTTAGGTTGGGTAAGGGTTGGTTTGGGGTTGGATAAGGGTTGAGGTGGGGTGGGTTGATGTTAGGATTAGGATTGTGTTGTGTTGGGTTAGGGTGGGCTGGTTTGGGGTTAGGGTTAGGGTTGGGTTTAGGGGTAGCCTTTTCCTTGGAGACAGGGTTTTGATAAGATTTGGTTAAGGTAGGAGTGTGTTATGGTTGATTTAGGGTTAGGTTTTCAGTTTTATGATATGCTCAAGCCCCAGTGTTGCTGGTTGGGTTAGTGTTTTAGTCAGGCTTGAGGTTAGGGTTTGGTTTGGGATTAGGTTTAGTGTTTGCTTAATGTTTATTTAGCCTTAGGGTTTCTGGTTTCTTGCAAAGTAACCTTTTACTGCACTGCCCATCTCCCCTGGGCCTGTCCTGGGGCAGGGTCAGATCCAAAGCAAGTCCTCCCCAGGACAGCAGTCCTTGGATAGGCCTGGGAGTCTGACAGCACTTGCCTTCCAGGGGTGAATCTGCATTTTTCTGAGCTGAGGTTTTCTCCTGTGATGTCAATGTGCTGAGATCGCAGAAGGATCCAGCAGGAGCAGAGTGGGAGGAGCTCTCTGGGGGAAGAGGAAGTTGGGGAAGGGAATGCTTCAGTGAAGTAATTCAAAGCTGGTTTTTAATTAAAAGAAAAAAAAAAAAGGTAAGGAGAAAATGAGATAAAAGTCAAAGACAAGGAAAATCTCCTCAAGGCTGGACAGACCTATCATGCAAATAAGGATTTTAAGTGGAAAATTTAAAAAATTAGCAAGAAAGAGAAGAGAAGCAAGAAAGGAGCCATCATAAAAATTAAGTTGCTGAGTCAGTCCTGGAAAGAGTTCAGAAGAGAGGCCTTCTTTTTTTTTTCCCAAATAGATTTTTTAATGTAAATAATAGATGAAATAGGAACCAATAACACAAAATTGCCAGAGTTTGTGAATGCTGAGTGCGCTTGCCCTCATTAAACCAATTTTTTAGAAGACATTTACAGGGAGCTCCCTGCCCCAGCAGCTGGCAATTTCCAGAGCACTTTGCAGCCACCTGTGGCTCGAGGATTTGCTGAGTTCTCTTTGCCTGTGCAAGCCAGTGGTTATGAGGACAGGACTGGTGGGGTGAAGTCCTCGTGCCCTGTGGCTGTCAGGGCCTTTGTGCATTGAAGCAGCACCTCAGTGTGAGGTACAGTGGGATCTGGGATCTGTAATATCGATCCCAACAAAGCCTGGGAAAGGCTGGCAAAAGTCAGATTTCCTGCTGGAAGCCCCAAGTCTGTGTTTGGCATCCAGGAGCTGCCTGTTTGTTGTGTTTGCAGAGCTCCAGGAGGGGTCCAGCCCCCCTCCATGGCTGGGCCCTGTTCCAGACCCTGTGAGAGCCCAGACCCCGCTCACGGAGGGACAGCAGGACATGAGGCTGCATTCCCTGGAGGCTGCCCCATCCCACACCACAGCACTGTCCTGCAGAGCTCCTCTCCTCCTCCAGGAGCAGACTGGCTCCAGCCCGAGGGGCTGAGGCTTTGTTCCCAGCTGTGATGTGCCCCTGGGAGTGTCCTGAGAGACACCACAGAGCCTGGGGGTGCTGTCCACCCAGCCACAGCCTCTCCTTTCCCGTGGCTGATGTGTGAGCAGGGACAGCTCAGCCCAATTCCACCTCTCAGCCTCCTCCCAGAGCCTCCAGCAGCATTCCTGAAAGCTGCCAGGCATTCACAAAGCAGCCACTGCAGGAGACGAGCAAATCCTCCGAGAAGCTGATCTGGCAGCAGTTAATTACCAGCCATGCAGGGCCACGGAGCAGGTGGGAGAAGCCTTCCAGTCACAGCTTGCTGGGCCAGGGGAGATGTCACAGAAAGCCACCCCACCATGTGGCCAGTGCTGCCTTTTTCGCCAGGCTTGTCCTGCTGCCAGCTCTGTCCTGTGTCCAGCTGTGAGAACCAAGGTGCTGAGCAATGAACCCGTGACCTTCAGCAGTGAGGATGAGGAGATAATGTGAAATCCTGCTCTGAAGCCTCAGGCAGAGGGTCTGTACCAAGCTCAGGGCCCTGGTTGGGTTTGGTGCCCACTGAAGATTTGCTCCCTTGGGTGTCCAGTTGGTTGGGATCTCACCTGCCCCTGCCTGCCAGCACCTTGCCATGACATTAACCTGACCCTGGCTAATGGTGGCTTCATCTCCTTGGGGCTGAGCTGATGTTCCTGGGCATGGAGCCCTTCATCACTGAGGAAATTCCAGCTGGAGGATGCTGTGGTGTGTCTCCTTAGCAACACAGGCTGCTCCAAGTCCAGCAGTTCTGCAGCTTTCTCTCCCTCTCCTTTCTAGACCAACTTCCCACGGGGATTTGAAACAAGTTCACATCAGTCCTGATTTCCTTGCCATGGTCTGAGCTCACAGCTGGTGTATCCAGGACACAGCTGACACTGGCAGGAAGGGCCTGAGAAGTGGCTGTGGGCCTTTGGCACAGAGCAGTTTGTGCTGTGGGAGTTCACTCTTGAGTTTGCACTCATGCAAAGCAGATTTTAGACTTTAAGAACCTTCTGAGGAGACAGGATGTCCCCTCAGTGTCCAGATGGCGTGTGTGTGTTAACATCCAGCTTTTCCATTCTGCACTGCAGTGCAGATGTCTGTCTGTCTGTGTGTCTGTGTGTCTGTGTGTCTGTCTGTCTGTCTGTCTGCTTGGCCAGCCCAGTGTTGGACTGCTGTGAAATGTCACTTCTCCCTGTGTCCTGCTGCTTGATCCTGCCCATCCCCAAGCTGGTGTTGCTCCCTCCACAGAAAACCCCTGCTGACCCTTGAACAGCCCAAACTGGTCTTGGGTTGAGCAGGTTTGTTTGCAATCTGCATTTCCTTGTGCTTGTTGTGCTCACTGGGAAAAGGACAGGTGAAGAAAGGGGTTACCTTCCTTCTCTGCAGCAAGAAGCGAAGCAGAAGACTCAGAAAAGCAACCAGCAATAAATCTATTTCCTAGAAGCTCACATGAAGCTCTGATTTTCTTTCTCTTTTCCTTGGAGGTGTCTAGGCTGAGGACCCAGGTCAGAGGGTGATTCCCTGGCAGCAGAGGGACATTGGAGAGGGTCCCACCCTTGGATTTCTGTCCCGTGCTTGTGCTGGTTCATTGTTTATCAGCAAACACAAACAGCTATTCCCAAGTATCCTCACATTCCTCTGCTGGCTTTTATTGTGGTCTCACCTTATGGGACCTGTGAGGATCACCAGAGAGAATTCTCAAACTATTTCACCTTTCATTCTGGCAGAGTGAGTGGGTTGCAGCTCTAATTGTGTGATTATTAGAATGCACTGCAAGTCACACAGCAGCAAATGTCTGTGTCTTGCTGTACAGCAGTTCCAAATGTCCTTTGCTGCTCAGCAGCCTTTTCCAAAGACATGTGGGACGTGTTAATATGCACATTAAAGCCAAGGGTCACAGTATCACAGGCTGTGCTGGCCTTGGGGTGAAACTTCTTGTAGCTCATGCCAGAAGTTGGGATTTATGATGAACTCCCCCATGACCAAAAGATTGATGCAAACCTCTCCACCTTGGCTGCTGGTGAGAGTGTCTCTTGGATCTTGGCAGTTGTAACTACCAAAAAAATCTTTGTCTTACAATAAATGCACAAATCACCTTTTTTTTCCCCACTAGGGAAAGGTGTAGAGGTGCAACAATTTTTGTAGTGCTGGATGAGATGCCACAATGCCTTAACCAACAGCAGCTCTTGGTCAGGTCTTTGGATGTACAACTGCAAAAAGAAGCTGGTGCCCTTCCAGGATTTTCCCTCTAATATAAATCACCTTTTTTTTAATAAAAAAAATGCCCCAGAATATTACCTTTCAGCCATTTTGCTTTGGGGAGATAAATCTGAGTGGAAGGCAATCCATCGAGGTGTGACATGAGCTATATTGCAGACACAAACCATCAGGGACTGTTTGTTATCCCAGGGTGTCCTGTTTGTGTCCAAGCACCATGAGTTACTGGTACAGCCCTGGCTGTGGGGAGGGTGAATCCACTGCTGAAGACACAGCAAAAGCAATTTTCTTCCTCCTCCATCTGGGCAGTGAAGACAACTCGCTTTAATCTTTTCTTCCCAAGTGCAAATTAATCTTCTAATGAACACAAGGACAATATTTGGCCTGGCAGGGTGGGTGGTTACTGATGCAAATGAGCACCTTTGTTCCATCCACAGAGGACACAACTGAGGCCCCACCTCACACCTCAAGGACACAAAGGCTCTGACCCTGCAGAGACACCTGGGCAGGTGTGAGACCACCAGCTGGGCCATCAGTGGGTGTTTTGCTGCAGCACTGAGCCAGCTGGGGATGATGTGCTTTGATAAACCCTTAGCTCAGACCCCCTTAAAGCCCAGGAAGCAATAAAGCCAGAGGAAGGCATTGCTGGTTAATGAAGTGAGCTCCAGTAAGAAGGAATGTGTGTCAGGCCAGAGGCCCCGAGGAGGCAGTGACACATTTACCTCTGGAGAAGCAGGAGCTGGAGCCCAAGACCTGAGGATTCAGTAATTGAGTGTGTTCAAGCCTGCCTGGGGAGCTCTCCACAAATACAGTTGTCCACCTGGGTAGCTGAGGAGGATTAAAAATAGCCCAGCAAGATGTTGGCTTATCCCTGAGAGAACAGAATTAGTTGTCTGGAAAGACAGAGCATATTAGAGGAGGATGAAAGGTGGGTGAACACTGCTCTTCCTCTTCTGTTAAATTCCTGCCCTATCCCTGCAGGCTTGGGATGTAAAATGAGACCCTTTTTCTATTCAGCACTTACCCACTCTAATGCAAAGTTAAGCTCTGCCATCCATCCTCTGCCAGGCTCGTGATTCCAGAGCAGGACCCAGAGCTGGCAGCCCTGTCCCAGCCCCTGCTGAGCTCCTCTGCTGGGGCTTTTTGCAGGTAAACTGAAGCTCATCAACTGAATCACTGGGCAGGAGCTTGGGCTCACAGTTCTGAGCACAAAGGCCATCCTGCTGTCTCGTGGGCTGTAAGAATGTGCTCAGAGGTGTTTGCTGCTCTTTAACGTGGCCTTGCAGCTCTTCCAGCTGGGAATTTGGTGGGCAGGAGAGGCTTCCCTGGTGCTGTTTCCCCCTGGGAGACCCAGGGGGCTGCTGAGCTGGTCTCTCTCTCACCAGGGTGCTCAGCCTTGATTTCCTGGCTGCAGGGAACAGCAGCAGGGCTTGACAAGTGATGTTTTCCACCATTTCTCACAGTGAATGTGCCCAGATTCCACCCACAGGTTCCTGGCCCACTCTGACCTGAACAACTCAAACCTCTCTCCAGCAACCCACCAGACTGTGGCTCCCTTGGTGTTCTCTCAGCCATTCCTGTTCCTCCAGGGAGTGCTTCTGTAAATATTTCTGTCTGTTCTGCAGCAGTCATGGGGCTGGATGAAATTTTTTCCCCTCCTTCTGTGCTCTGATATTACCCCCATTTTGAACCTGACTCCTTGGTTTGCTGCCCCATTTCCCATCCTGTGCCAGTGGGCTGTGTCCAGGTAATTTAATCAACACAGGATGTTCCAGCAGGATCAGGCATGTTCAGTCTGTGCACCAGTCTCATTTTCACTGCCCAGAAACCTGTTGAATGCTGAGCCTTGGATCCAACATGGCAAAAGCTGTGCTACAGTTCAATCTGTAACAAGTGGCTCATTCTAAATTGGAGTAATCATTTAGTTAATAAACATTCATTAAAAATTAGATTAAACTATGATTCCTTCCTTTGCTGATCTGTCATTGTTTCTTATTTGTTAGCTGCATTCAGGAATATTCACACATGATTGCTTATGATGTTTTAATTGTCTTTGAAATGTTTCACAGCTTAGGTTGGAAGCTGGGTAAAGAGTGCATGGATCCTGGAAATCATTGCACCTAATGGGTGTCTGAGTGCTCAGTAGTGCACAGAGTTATCTTTGCTTCCTTTTGACTCTTTAATTGCTGGTAATTGTCAAACTTGGTTTCCTGCTGGCTGAGGCTGGAGTCCTTCATCTTGTTAGGAGCAATGAGGAATCACCAGGATAAAGCTCTGCTGTTAATATCCAAGGAATATGGCTAACCAGCTGCTATCAATCTTAATGCAAACCAGACATTCAGCCTTAAATTGTATCATCCTTAATGGAGTGATGCAGTTAAGCAAGCATCAAGTGGCCCTGGGGCAAAGATGTTTCAGTTTCATTGAGCTTTTTTTTTTGACAGTTTGGGTCCTCCAGAAAGTGCTGCTGCAGGGGATGGGGTCACACAGCAGAGTGAGCCCCCCAAGGCTCCTGTGGCCCTGGGCAGAGGGGACACAAAGCCTCCCAGAGGAGCTGGGTCAGGAGTTCTGCTCTTCAGGCTCTGCACAGAGGCTTGGCAGCACCAGGGGTGGGTTCCTGTGGTTCCTGGCACACACAGGGCAGGCTCTGGCCCTGGTGCTCTGGTGGAGGACTTGCCATTGTGTGCTCAGGGCTGCTTGCCTGGTGCTCGCAGTGCAAACAGGGCCCTTTCCCCCTGCAGGAGGGTAACAACTAACCAAGGGATCCCTCTGAGCAGCCTGGCTGCACTGGGGAGGGACATCAGTCTGTAAAATGCCAGCTGAAGCTGGCACAGAGGATCTAAATTTCTCTGCAGCCTGCCTGGGGCTCCTGAGGGCTGTGGCTGCCGGGGCAGTTGCTCAAAAGTTGAACCTACATCCTGTATCCAAAGGCTGCAGGCAATGCAGGAGAGCAACACACTCACTCTGTTGTACTTCCAGGTACCTCTCTTTGAGTCTTTGGGATCATGGATTCGTGTGGTGGTTGTTAAAAAAAAAAGCAGTTGTACATACAAGGGAAGAGCAGGAGTTTGTGCCTCACAGGGGTTGCAGTCTGCACAGCAACGTCAAACAAGGGCCTGGAGGAACAAAGCTCTTCTTATCCTCCCTTCACAGCTGGGTAACTGAATCTTGTGAGATGAAGTGATTTGCCTGTGGTTGTGTGGGAAGTGGGGAGGCCAGGAACGGAGCTGGGATCTCAGGGGAGCCGAGTTCACAACCGGTTTCTTTCTGTAGCTCCAGACAAACCCGGGGGTTCCTCAGTGACCTGTTGTTTTGCCCTTGGCATTCCCCGGCAGAAGAATCAGCAGGTTGGCATCTCCACTGGAAACAAATCAGTACAGCTCCTGCTTGGGACTGAGAATGTTGAGTCTTTTAAAGGAAAAATCAAATCCACACTTCCTTTAGACGCTGCTTGTTACCTTTTCTCAAGAGACAATTTGTGGATGCTACACTTAGGCCTGGAAGGAAACTAGAAACCTTGCTAAGTCTCCAAACTGCAAATTACAGCAGAACTTCTTCCTGGGGCTGATAAAAGCTGCCAGGGCCTCACAGTTTGGAAAGCCAGCAGCACTGAAAATTGAATTCCTGGGGAAGAGAAAACTGCAGAGCTGTGACCAGAGGACATTGCTGCTGCTTGCTGAGGATGGGACAACTGCTGCTGTAACCTGAATTTGGTGGAATCAATGCCAACACCAGGACCAAACTCCTGCATGTTTTGCTCAGTGAGTGCAGCAGCTGAGGGATTCAGAGCAGTCCTTCCCTCTCTGGCGTGGTGGAAAGGACTCAGGAGGAACAAGAGGCACAAATGGAAAGTGCTTGCAGTTTGTTGTACTTTGTTTTTGCCTGCTCAGTGTTCTCTGGAAGGGGTCATTGTTAATGTTGCTGCTTCCCATCTAAACAGGAACACAGAGCCCTCTTTGACAGGGAATTTAGCAGGAGCTGGAGGGATTAGGGGGTGTTACAATATCTCACTTCTAAAAAGTTAATGTATTAGGAACGTGTGAGTCTAGACACGTATTGCAAGACTGATTTAGGATCTTAGAGAGGATTCTGCCTTTCATTCTGGCTTTTATTAAAAGCTTTGTAGTACATCTTTAAAAAGCCACTAAAGCCACAGTGAAAACATAAAGGAGAAAAATAATAGAAGCAGAAAGGTTTTAAAATGGATTTCTTCCCCCATTTTCTCTCCTGCCCCTACTCAGAGGTGAAAGCCATTTGCATAAAAACATGATGTTCATTTTTTTTCCTTTAAAAATACAACTCACTTCCTCTTTACTCTCTTCCCCTGAAAGCTGTGGGTCACTGTGCAAGATTAATGCCAGACTGTGGAGGACCAGAATGCCTCAAATTTGGAAGTTCATCCAAACTTCATCCAGCTGCAGACTGCTTGAGATGGGAGCGAGCTGGGGGAATTTGGGATGAGGTAACTGGTCCTCAGAAGGAGATGGAGTAGCTGCCAGAAAATGGGGAAAGATGATGGACAAGGGAGCTGTGTAGATTTATGGAGGAGGTGGGTCTTCCCGTGGTTGGTAAGAAAATGTCTGCAGGAATACAAATCTGCAAAACCTTGGAGAATGCAGTTATTTGTTTGGGCAGATCCAGCTGAGCCCCTGCTGTATTCCACCTCTAATTTTGGAAAGAAAAATAGCCTGGCACACAACTTTTGGGATTCTTGAGGTTTGCTTCTGCAGGAAACCACCCCGAGATGGAAGAACATCTGCTCTTCACTTTTATTTTATCTTTTTTTCTCCCAGTCTCTACCTTGTTAGGTCCTTTCAACTCACAGGCACCCAAAACACTGCAAGTAGGACTGGCTGACTTCAGGTGAGGAGAGAACAGCAGGAACAGATGGATTCCTCAGCACCAGAGCCTGGTTTCCATGCCAATAGAGCCTGATGGCAGAGAACAAGGAGTCAAACTCTGCTGACAAAGGCTGTGAGAGCCAGTGGCTGAAAATTTCCTGAGGCTCTGGTGGTGCTCCCTGTTCAGAAGGGATTTTGTGGTTTAAACACAGCCCAAGTCACTGCACCAAGCAGAGAGAATTTCCTACCAGCCCTGGTGGAATGCAAATGCAGCGTGTGCAGGTTACACTCAGCTCACTTTCCCCCAAAGAGGAGGAAGAAGGCACCACAATTTGCATATAAATGAGGTCAGATTGTGCTCCTCTGGTGGGCTTATTATCCTGCTCACCCCATCTCCACTCTGCAGCTCCTGCCAACCCTGTATGTCCATGGAGAGAAGCTCCAAGGTGCAGATCCTGCCCTGCCTCTCCTCTGGGGCTCTCAGGAGGGATGAGAAAAGAGGCCCTGGAGCTTCTGGAGCTCAGCCACACCTGAGGGCCAAAGTGATGCTCCACCAGGAGGGTTTGCAGAGAGGGAAACTGAGGGGATGAAAAGGTGTTGGGTTGGAAGAGCAGAGCAGGGCTGGCACCCACTGTGTGGTGCACAGGAGCTGCTCCTTGCTTTCACCATGGAGAACTCCCTTTCCTGAGCTCCAGCTGGAGGCCAGGCAACCACTGAGGCTCAATCAAACACCTCCTTTCTTCACTCAGGCCTCAGTAGATCTGTACCAGCTCCAAGGCCTTTGAAATTACTCCGACTTCCCATCGGCAGGACCTGGCCTAGTGCGAGGTGCAGGATAAAATGCTGCTGAGTGGAGGATTTATGTCATTTTACCCTCTGGAGGGGGTCCAGGAGTCAGCTGGATCAGCTGGGAACAAGTCTGCTAAAAGGGAGTTAAAAGACTTTGAGTGGTTTTCTGTCTTGCTTTCTCTTTGGAACAATCCCTGGAAATATCCAAATGCTCTGTTAACAGCATTTCAGAGTGTTTAGTGCTCAGAAATTACAGGTGACTCTGCTTTGCTCTGACAAATGCAGTGGGAGTGTGGGTCCTCCCCTCCTGAATTATTCACAACAAAAGGTAGTTTTGAAGCCAAACCTCAAAGTTCCCAGATTTGTTTTGATTTTCTTAACAAAATGCTTCCAATCAGCAGGTTTCTCTTAAAACATGGAATTTTCGTGAAAATCAAGTTGGCTTGTCTCGAAGGGATAGTATTTTCTGTCAGCAAAGGTGTTGCAGGAAATATAACAGGAAAACTCACAGGCACAGCAGGATTAGAACAAAAATGTACAGAAAGAGAGGAAACACATTCAAATATTTCTGCCCGTGGCTATTAAAACTTTTGAACAGAATTTGTCTCCTTCTAATTGACACCTTTCAAAACCTGTACCTGCAGCAAAACCCCAGAGCAGGAGAGCATCCCTGCATCCTGCCCGTGCCAGGGAGCTGTGTTAGACTGGAGTAAAACCCTGCCTGCAAAGTGTCTGCTCTTCTCAATAAAATATGGGCTTTCATTTCAGCAAGGGATCACAGCACAGAGTGCTAAGTGCTGTAAACACTTTCCAGCAAGACATTTCTGGAGCTGCAAACTGACTGCTTAGGTAGCTGCAGTTGATAAAAAGCAAATGTAAAAGCAGCTGAGCTCAGCCAAGGCAATATTGTGCTTTCCGTGGAGTTTTCTCGGAGCCCTCCGGCTGCCCACGGTCACTGTGGGAGTGGTGGCTGCAGCTCAGGAGCTGCTGGGAGTTGTGTCTGTGAGTTCAGAGCCCTCTCTGAGCTCAGCCCTAGGCCTGGGGTCTCTCATCAGTCTGGGCTCTGATGGATTTCTTCTGTTCCTCACAGAATAATGCGAGTTCTTTCCGCGTTTGCCACGGACCGCGTGCCCTGGATAAAGCAGGGTAACATCGTTCAGTCTCCACCTCTCCTGGGCCTAAACCCCACAGTCCAACACTTCAGTGGAGCTCATAATTCCACACCTTCCAATGGAGATGATTCCTGTTCTCCCTGGACAGCTGGAGCACTGGCTCCTGTTCTCTCTTCGCTCTTACTGCCCCAATATTTTTTCTGCCCTCTGAACCTCCGGGTCCTTTCCAAACATCACCTTCCTCCAACAGAGAACAAGAGGAGATTGAATTTCCTTGTCCAGTCCCTTGGACTCTCACAGGGGTGAGAATCTGCCCTAAAACACCTCCCTGGAACCTGCTGTGGGGGCACAGCCAGAGAGAGGGAGGGAAGGGGTTAAACAGCACAAGGTTCTGCCAGGCAATGGGGAAAACGCCGCTGATTCTCACCCTAAGTTGAAGTGCTAAAACTACCAGCAAATACTTCAATAAATAGCAAGCTCATAAATAACTTGCAACATTGCACTTCATAATAAAGCAGTGACAAATGTTACATCTCTCTCCAACGTGGATTAATGGTAATGGGGGTGGGAAGAAGGAGTGATGTCTGTGAGGTGGTATTAAAAATCACTTACATTTCACAGGTTCCCATAAAAGGGAGGCTTGTGCAAAACAATTAATCATGCATTATAAATGCAGCTTTTATTAAAGAAAAGCAAAAGCATAAATACAGCCAAGCCCTGAGGCACTTGTTCCTTGCAATAGTTAGTAAGTGTTTGGAAATATGAGCCAACACTTGGGACCCAGTTTAGCTCTGTTGTTATTGCTCTAAGAAAAGCTGGGATGCAGAGGTGGCTTTGCTGCCTTATTTTTGTCTTTTTTACAGCCTGGCACAGGCTGCTCTGGGTAGCTGCAGTTTTCCTATGCTTTGCAGTGCTTGAGGTCTAGGAACAGCCCAGCCAGGTCCTTCCAAGGATTTGTCCTGGACATGACCTCTGCAGAGCAGAGCTGTGGAGCTGTCTCTGCTGCCTTGTGCCCCCTACTCCTACAAGACTAAAACCTTTGCCAAAGCCAATTAAAAACAACTGACAGTTGTTTTTAAAGCAGCAGAGAGCATAAAGAGGAGGAGAAGGAGCTGTTTTCCCAAGGGTTCCCCATGGAGAGCAGTCCCAGTGGTTTCCCCATTGCTTTAGGAAAGGGGAGTTTGTTGCTTAGAGTGGTGTTGCTGTTCTGCCCTCCCAAATCCCAGGCCTGAGGAATGGAAACTTCTGGGGGGTCTTTTTTATTCCCCTTGGGTTGATCTGCTCTTTCAAGTTTAAGTCTGAGCACTGAAAGAGGGAAATGACAGAACTGGAAGGTGATGCAAGAAGAATATTAAGGGGCAGGGGGATTTTATGACAGCACAGGAAGAGAGATGATTTATTTTGTCCTTCGAGCACTTTCTCTTGAAGGCTGCTAAAGCCCATTAAAACTTCTGTCTGAAGCTGTGGTGAGATTCAGTCCCTGGAAAGGACAGAGGTTTTACCATGGGGAGGCAGGAGTGATGATGGCTCTGATTTCATTAGCAGAGCAGTTATCTGAGCTGAAAGGGTTTCTGCTAAATTAGCAGGGCCCTTGGTGCAATTAAAGTGCTCCTGTTTGTAACCACAGTCACTGTGGCCTGCTCCATTTCTAGGGGAGAGCCAGAAGACCATAGCCAGGATCCCAGCTGTCAAACTGCAGGCTCCAAAGGGATTTCAGGAATCTGCACAGCCACAAATCCTCCCCAGCTCCACCCTTGCCAGTCCTTTCCTTGGACTTCTCTAATGTTCATTGTCTAAAGTCCACCACCAGACACATCCAGCCTGTGGGACTCAGCAAGACCATTCCAGAATGTGTTTTCTTGCTTGTGCAATGCTGCACTTCTCCATGTGTGAGCAGGGAATTACCATCCCAGCCTGTCTGTGTGCCTTGCAGCCTCTGAGTTGTTTCTCCTGGTCCAGGGTTATATGGAGACGTCCACTGTGGGATAAATACTGGGTAAGTCTTGCAAAAAAACCCTCTGTCAGCTTGGTGGCAGCCCAGGAAATAACATCCATGCTGAGAAAGTGTAAATCCTGGTTAAAATCCTCCTGTCCTGCTCAGATCCATCCTTTAGGCTGGCAGGTCATGGGTCCTCCAGCCACAGAGCCTGGAGAGCAGCCAGGGATGCTGCCAACCCTCCCACTGCTCCCTCCTGTGCCTGCTGACTGCTCCAAGCTACGTGGGGCCTTCCAGGAGCATTTTGACAGAGCAGCTGAGCTGTCCTGAGCTGTCACCTGGGTTATTAAATATTTAATTCATCCATCACTTGAGGACTGGCTGTGATCAAATGGACAAAGGAGCTGCTGTTCGGTGCTGCTTGTTGATCAGAGGAGTTGTGGTGAGCAGCTCTGACAAGATCTTGAAAGGATTGTTTTAATTTCCATGGAGGTGCTCAGGTGTGTCACCCTGGCAAGAGGACATCTGTCAGCTGAGCAGAGCTTCCTCCTCTTTCTGCCAGTCCCCAGAGACCAGAGCTCACCTGGCCTAGCAGTGAGGATGCCACAAAAATAGGGCCTTTTGGCTACTGGAACTGGAGCAAAGCCTTGGAAACTGTGTCATCTTGGACTGATTCTGGTGAAGGGGAATGGACAAGGAATTCCTGCATCACCCAAGGAAAAACCCAATGGTTCCCCCTTTCATTTGGAGTCAAACCATGGTGTAGAGTGAGAACACAACTCATGCTCTTCACTATCACTTAATGCTCAAGGAAAATGAACTTCCAGCAGTGAAACTGGATATTGGTTTTCTTGTTCTCACTGAGTACAGAACTAGGCTGTTCTCTTATCTTATCTATTCCCTTGCATCTGCAGCCAAATCTCAGCTGTCCCATATCTTTCATCCCTTTCCATTTGAAAAATGACTTCTGTTCATACTGGACTATCTCCAAACATTGCTACTGCCTGAAAGGTCCCCAGGCTCCAGCATCAAATCCAGCTCTAATTGCTCTCACAGAATCACAGTGTGAATCTTTTCCCTGGTCTCCATCAGCCTGGAATGACAGAGGTCGGAAATGCCTTCCTGCCCATCTGTTTTCTCCAGCTCCTGGATGAAGTTCTCTTCTTTGTCCATGCACTGTTTGACATTTTTGGGGCCACAAGTGTCTGAATGGAACACAAATCACTGGAGTTACGGCGTCTGGGACACACAGGAAGAGCAGGAACGGTGCAGAAATCCCTCATTCTGGGTCTCTCTCGGTGGTGAGAGATCTTCCAGCTGTCAATTCTTTTATTTCTGGCCCTAAATGATGCCTAGGCCTCTCTTGCCTGTCAGCCTGCTCTGCCAACACCATAAATACTTCCCATTACCCATCCAAACCCCACTGCACCAGCTGCTTCTTGCAGCTCTCCTGCTTATAAATCTCCCCAACTTTAGTTCTTGTATTTGTTTGGGGCATTTAGTTCTGCAGCTCTGCACAGAGGTCAGTGTGAGTTAGCAGTGCTTTTCATCCTCTTTCCCCCTTCTTTTCCTTTGGCATTCCCTCTCCATGCTGTTTTGCCCCATTTTCTCTGCCCTATTTTATTACTGCTGCTAAATTCAGACTCCTCTTTTTCCTGCACTTTTCTCGTGGAAGTGCTGCCTCACTCCCCAGCACACCCTGGACCTTCCCTACCCTGTTTGCTGGTGGGCAACCCCAAACCCAGAGCTTGAGGAACCCCAACCATCCTCTTTGCCTTGCTGGCTGTGCTGTGTGTGCCCACAGCTCCACTCTGCCTCTTCTCCCTCTTCCTCTGTGAGCTCCTCCTGCACTTCACCTCTGAAAAGCCTCGTGCCCGCCGTGAGCGGAGGGTCCCAGCTGCTCTGTTGTCCCTCATCCCTCTGGAGCTGCTCCAGCAACGCTGCTCCGTGGGCTTCTAATTAAAATCTTCAAAGCAAGGAGCTGAGAGGAGCTGAGTGAACCCTGGGCACCTGTTCCCTGATGCCTCCTTTGTCCTCAGCCTCTGAGGGCTGGGCTGTTTGCTGGAGAGTCGGTTCTGATCACGGCGAGGACGTTTTATACAACCACTGCTATTAGCCATAATGAGAATAAATGATACAAGAACAGAATCTTATTATACACTTCTCGATGAGGGCCTTTCATCTGAAAGATTCTGAGGTGCTTTGCAGGCTACTGAGCATAGAAATCATTTTAGTCACTGGGGAAATTCAGCCAGCTCAGGAACACCGAGTGGGGAGCTGTTGGAAAACATACACTGAGCACGTGGGACAGTTCAGTAGGGGGAGCAAACATGCTGGAATCAGACAAAATTGCTGCCTAAATTTAGGGGAAGAAGTAGGCTAGAATGCCTTTTATGTGGAGCATTAAAGAGCTGCCCCTTGGCTAATACCTGTTGGAGCGAGACAGATATCAGATTTTATGATCAAGGCTGGTATTTCCTTAAAGGAGCTCAAATGCTTGGCTGCCATCTAATTCTTGTTCCTAACTCCCTTTGATTCCTATGAATCAACTCACCCTGGTTTCACATTCCACAGGGAGCAGGGAAGTTCTGCAGCTGTGATTGCCTTATTAACCCTGCCTGCAGTGGGGATTCAGGGCTGGCTCAGGGAGAGGAGTGTTACTCCCTAAACAGCCAAGTTGTAAATATTTCTCTTCCTCCTCTACTGTGGATTTTGTCTCCCTCAGGATCTCCCATCCAAGCACTGACCAGTGCCTGACCTTGCTTATTTTGTGAGAGGTCGACAAGATGAAAATCCATAGCATAGCATGGAATGTCTTCATCTTTTGTAAAGGAGAAGAACATCCACACAAACCCCTGACCTCTAAAGACACTCAGCTGCCTCCTGCTTCTCAGATCTGTGGATAGAAGCAGATTGACCAGGGCCAGCCCTGTGGAGGAGAGCTGTGTGCATTCCCAGTGATCTGGGAGGTGAATAATAATCCCAGTCCAAGCATGATGCAGAGCAGGACGAGTTCTGCTGGGGGGCACCCAGGAGTGGGAGGCACAGGTGGCAGCACAATCCATCTCTGGCTGCTCTGGAGCTGCCTGGGCTGGCACTGGCCCTGCTGAAGGCTGAGCTGAGCAGATGAGCTGGTTCCTCGGGCTCTGGGCTCGTTTTTGGAAGCTGGATCTGCCACTGGAATCCCATCCTCTTGAGCTCTTTGGGTTACAAAAAATCGGTGTGAAAACGAGCCTTCAATAAAGCATGAACCTCCTGTAATTCCTGTTGCAGTGAGGGGCTGGGTGTGAGACCTTGGGAAGGAGGAGGGAAGGGAATTCCCTGCCTTTGCCGCTCTGATGGTCTGAAGAGGATGTAAGGGTCTCACCAGATCTCTCTAAAAGCCTTGAAGTTCTGGCAAAAATGGGTATTTGGAGCTCAGTGTGTGATGCCTGGTGATGCACAGGGGGCTGAGAGCTCCTAGCCTGGAGGACATCACAGAGGGAGCAGCATTTGCAGCTGAATTGAGCACGACCTTTCCTGACACGCCAGAGGATTGAAAAACCCATCATGGATTGAGTCATTCCCCAGGAAAAACACCATTAGTCCTGGAGGACTCGGGCAGAGGAGGGACACGGGGACGACAGGAAGAGGGCACGTGAGGGCAGCGCGGCAGCTCTGTCACCGAGGTGTTTCAGGACACGTCAGACAGCTCTGACCAACGGGTGAGGGGTCAGGTTCCTGCCTGGGAGCCAGCAGAATGGGCAGCATGTCCACAAGGTCCTTCCCTGGAGTGGGCACTTGCACAGAGAGGCCCTTCCTCATCCTGCCACAGAGCAGGATCCAGCCAGGCCGTGAATTACTCAGGGAATTTGTCTGCACAGAGCCGGCAGAGCCCAGCTCTGGGTCCTGCTGTGGGGCTGGGGGTGATCCCACACTCAGGGGAGGAAGCAGGAGCTTCACCAGACCCAGGAACCCATGGATTCTTCCTGGCTGGATCATTCCCTCCATCCTCACCCTCCCTGTCCCACACTCATGGGAGAAAACAGGAGCAGCAGCCAGACTTGAAGAATTCATGGATCCTTCCCTCCACCCTCACCCTCAGGATTTTACCCAGTACAGGCTCTTCCCAAGGCAGAGAGGGGTGAGGAGCTGCTCCAGGAGCTGTTTGGAAGTGCCTGATTCAGAGCAGGCACCAGTTACACACTGGGGTCCCTCCCTTTCCCCCACGGGGGTGTGATGGGCAGAGCTGGCAGAAGGGGTAATTATCAGCACAGGGTCTGGGGCAGAAAAATTTGGGTATTTGGGAAGGATCACTCTGAAAAATTCCTGCCTTTAAATAGCCACAGGACATGAGACACTACTACAGAAATGATGTCCTGACCAAAATCCACCCTGGGCTGGCTGAAGGAGCAGTTATTTGTCTTAGGACAGTTATAAACAAGCAATGATGACTTTAAGAAACTCAAAGACATCCAGTCTGGGTTTTCTGGAAGCTCTTCCAGGAATGAGGATCATCAGCAATTTGGAGGACCAGAGCACCTCCAAGCCTTTTATTCCTATGGTGAATCTCAGAAACTGGGCAGGAAATTTGAGAGTTCTTAGGAGGAAATGACTACTGCACAGCAATAACAGGTGTTGTTTTGTTCTCCTAGGAAATTTAGGCTAAAAAGAAACTTGAATAAATGCTTGCAGCAGATTATTTACTGTAAGCTATTCACCTAGCTCAGCTTTAAACTAACTAGTTGAATGACTTGCTTATGCTTAAAATAAATGTTTATTTTAACCTAAGCTCGTTGTAGAAAGCCTCAAACCCCCAGTGCTGCTATCAGCTAAACATATTTTCTCAGAGTATATACAAGGCTGTAATTAAGGCTGTGTCAGACATTCCATTATATGTCTCTCATCTCCCTCTCTTAATATTTATCACCCATTTTCACATCACTCCATCTTTACTCCGGGCAATCACTCAGGCCTGGCAAGGTATTTCCTCCTGAAATGGATTCAGTCCACCAGTGATGGTTGCACACCTTTAGAACATCTCTGAAGTTTGTCTCCAGATGGATTTCAGATGTCCCTTGAGCTGTCACTGCCCTCCACCTGCCCCTGCCCCTCCTGGCTCATTCCCAGCTCCAGCCATCCAGGGAGCAGAGGAAAACCCTTCCCACCCCACCCTCACCCCTGTGCCTGCACAGGGGGCTGTCAGGATGGGGCCCAGGCTGATGGGGATGTCCTGCCATGTCCTGGTGTCCCACGTGTCCCACTGCAGCCACAGCTGAATAATTCGTGTTGCCTGGGACCAGTTTCCATCACAGCAAGGCAGGGCTTGCACCACAACACCCATGGCAGCTGCTGGCCTGGGTTTCCTGGGATAAACCCAGCTTTCCACAGCTCCTGCAACATCCCAAGGTCTTGGATGTCCTCATGGACCAGGGTTTGTCTGGGCTTGATGTGAAGCTGCCCCATGACTGCACTTTCATCCTCCCTGGGCACCCTCGTGGTGCCAACCAGGCAGCTCATCCTTGGATTCTTGGATTTCTGAAGTGAGACATCACTGCCCAGGCTCTGAAACGCTGCAGTGGGACTCACAAATGCCATTTCCAGTCCTGCTGCTCACCTGCCAGCAACCTCCCTCAGGGAGGTGTGGGGATTAGCAGCTCTCACAGCCTTTATTTTCACCGCACAATTTGTAGTTCACGCTCACTGTGGTGACAGCAGAGAGAGCCCCGTGTCCTGGGTGGCAGCAAGGACCCCAGGTGGCAGGAACAGAGGCTTTGGAGAGCAAGGAGCAGGATAATCCGTGGGCATGGGGATGGCAGAGTGCTGGGCGTGCTGTGCTGGCTATGCTAATGTGTGTTGGCTGGAGGAGAAGCATTTATTATGTGTCAGGGGGAGGGTGATGAATGGCAACTCAGGTTTTCCGCTGTATTATTTCAGCTCTCTGGTCTGCTGGTGATTTATTCAGTAGCATTTATGGTGTTACAAGTCTAAAACCAAAAGTGGAATTTATTCAACCCCTTCCTGCCTTTCTTTTCCCTTTCTGTTTTATTATATTTCTGAGGGTTTGGGTTTTTTTTCCCTCTGGTTTAAAGCTTTCCTTGCTTTTGGGGTGGAAGGATTTCATTCCTGCACCAGGCAGGTGCTTTTCTGCTGTTCTCCTCTCCCAAACAAGGGCAACTTTTCCAGTGATTTCAAATGCTGGGCTTTTCCAGAACCTCCCATGTGGATCCAGAGGAGCTGCTGTGCTCCAGGCTTTTCTGCAAGGCTGGTCCTGTGTGGCTGAGCTTTTAAAAATCAAACCATCACTCTGGCCTTTGTCACAGAAACTCTGATCCGTGCAACAGATGGGCTGTTTTGGGGCAATTGGCTTGGCCCTGTGTTTTGTGTTGTAATCCTGGGGGGAAAAACCCCACTTCTCAGTATCCTAAAATTAAAGTTATTGTGTTTAACCACAGACCTATGTACAGGGAGGCTGGAAAGGTTTGGGAGATTTGAGCTGCCTTTCTCTCTTGCTGTTCAGAGACCTCTGCACGTTGCAGGACGTGCCTGTGTTTGCATGGAGCAAACTCGCATGGAGTCCACTTTCACCCCAAATGCAGGTCAGACCCTTCATCTTTAGGGCTGCATCCTTCATGTCCCTCAGGCACAGCAGCCTGAGCTCCACCAAGCCCTGGAGTGAGGCAAGACTCCTTCCCTGCTCAGGTATCCATGTCTGTCTATCCATGGAAAACCCTCTTCACACTCAGCCCATGGGGAGCATCCTTCGTGTCTGGGCTTTGCAAACTGTGCAGGCTGGGTCTGACACCCTCCCAGCTGTCCTGGGGTCCGTGGGGAGCCCCAGAACCTGCAGTGAGCATCCAGCTCTGCCCAGGGACCACAGGCAGGGCTCTGGGGACACCAAGCAGGGCTTTGGGGACCACAGGAGGGGCTCTGGGTATCACAGACAGGGCTTTGGGGACACCAGGCAGGGCTTTGGGGAACAGAGGAGTGGCTCTGGGGACACCAGGAGGGGCTCTGAGGACCACAGGAGAGGCTCTGGGGACACCAGGAGGGC
>VZRX01005354.1:345086-358563 GCA_013398075.1 Notiomystis cincta | reverse complement strand
CTGGTGGGGTTTTTTCCTTCTTCTACTAAATTTAGAAGGCAAAGCTGCATTTTTTTCTAGTGCTGTCAAAAGTGAAGTGCCTTATAAAATGGAAGAGATTTAAAGTAACTCACAAATAAATAGCTGCTGTAGCTAGAGGGAAGGAATTGCTTAGAAAAGGAAGAAAAAGAAATCCTTCAGTCTGAAAGAGACTTAGCTGAGTCTAAATATGAATTTTAGGTTACTGAGACTTTTTCCTGAAGTCGTACATCCAAACCTGTGGAAACCAGAAAAGGGAAATACATTTCAAATCCACAGTGTAGTGAAGGTGGCATTTTAATTGAGTCTTGATCACCATGAGTAGCAAATCAAAATCAGTAAATCAGATTTTTGCCATAAACAGAAGCATTAAGTGATAAAATCCTCAGTCTTTCTGATTACAAATTAAAACATCGTTGAAAGATCTTTGCAGGAAAACTTGTAGGTTGTATTTTGGAGTTGTCCTTTTTTTATCTGTCACAAGCATTTAAACAATTATTCTTTATTTAGATATTTTTAATTTTGAAGTTTTCAATGACAGCTTTTATTTCCTACATCTTCTCAAGGTCTCAAAATTAGGAAGAAGCAAGGGTAGCAGAGTGGTCATTATCATGGATGTATCTGCCATGACAAAGCTGCAACAGAACCAAAAATTTGTGAGTCTTTCTGAGCAAGGAAATGGGCAGATGCCTGATGACACAGAGCTTGACTAGCTTAGAATTCACTAGGTAGGAGAACAAACATAGTTCTTGCAGTGGACCAAAACAAATTATCCCAAAATTATGGATTTTCTTATACTATGAAAAAACATTTCTCAAGTTTTACAGAGGCATGAAAATCTCCTTGAACCAATAAATTACATTTTCTTCTGTCTTTCTGCCCACATAAGTCAAAGTTTAAATTTAGCAGGGGGGAAGCCAGCCTGCATTCTCTCCTCTTGATTGAAATGGAAGCATGAGTGCACCTTCACCTTGAGATTCAGACAAGTCTCAACTAATTGAAGCTACAGACATGTATATTTATAGCAAAGGTCAGAAGCTGAATTGTTAATATTCACCCATAATTAAAGAACCTGAGTTAAATTTGGTAAGGAAATATCATCTCCTACCTTGCTGCAGCAGCTAAGCTTTGTTGAAAAGCCTAATGCATTTCACTGAAAATTGCAGCTTGAAGCTTTGATTCATGTCTCAAGCTTAGCTTGCAATTATCAGTCGTCAGATAATGTACTGCAAATCTTTCCAATAAAGCCAAAGAGCTTGCTTTTTGTTGAAGGCATTGGGTTGATAGAAGGCTGTTTTCCTCACTGCTGGTACTTTTACAAGCTGCATATGCCAAAAACATGTTGTTAATGTGACAAAATTGTTTACTTGCTCATTAAGGAATCGAACACTAACGAGTGGGAGAAGCAGCGGTGTTACAGCTGAGTCAATACCAACGGGCTCGGGATGTGAGAGCAGTACATTTACAGGACACTGGGCTAGAGACAGGCCACCATGCAGGTCAGCAGAGATGCTGGCTCATGAAAGACTTCTTTCATGGATTTCTGTAGTAAGTGGGTAGTTAGGATACACAGAGTATGACCAAGCACTCCTGGTGCAGCCTTGTAGGTCTATGCAAAGCTACTGGAGGAGAAGTGTCTTGTAGTTTTGTGGTTCCTTTACAGGGAAGTTGAAGTACACACAAAGCTGGATGAAAACAAGTTCAAGTAGAAGACCCAAGAAGATTTCTAGGACCTCAGATCCTTCGCTTTGTAAGAAGGAAAGCTTGTTTAGGCACTGGTAGCTAACCTGGTGGAGATTGCAACTTCTTTTGTCTCCTTAAGACAACCTGTGCATCTGTCCCATATCTCTGTCTCTCTGTGGCAGGAGAGTTTGCTCTCAGATTGTAGAAGGAGCATTGTGAAATTTGGTTTGATATCAAGGTTGTACCCTTGAAATCTCACCTCCTATCTTCAGCTATATCACTGTCTAGTAAGGTACTAACTCCTTGCAAACTTCCCTTCTGTGAAATCCAGGTCATAGTCATTATCCTAATAAATACTGAAGGGAGAAATGCTCCAGTGAGCAAATTATCAGAAAGATACAGAATTTGATTTGGCAAGTCTCCCTTGAAATTTGTGGATTCCTTAAACTAGCCCTGGCAAGAGTATTTGAAGCAAATACTGTCCAATAGAAAAAAAAGTTACCTCTAATTTATCATTCTGTAGTAATTCCAGTCAACTTCTGTGACAGAATATTACTGAAAGTGATTAACACTTCACATTCTACCCAACAAAACTATAAATTCCTCTGTCTGGAAAGAATAGTGTTATTAATAGGTGGGAAAATGGTTCTGGTGCGTTTGTAGAATTTTAGGTGGCCTGAAAGATGCACACAGTGTGTACAATACAAAGCTGCCAGAAAAGGACCATTTTGGATCAATGGGACAAAGCCAACTACATGAGATTCAACAAGGACAAGTGCCAGATTCCACACTTGGGTCACAACAACTCCATGCAGTGCTACAGGCTAGGGGAAGAGAGGCTGGGAAGCTGCTTAGCAGAAAGCACCTGTGGGTGCTGGTTGAAAGTAGCTGAAGATGAGCCAGTGTGTGCCCAGGTGGCCAAAAAGGCCGATGGCACCTGGCTGGTATCAAATACAATGTGGCCAAAAGGAATAGGAAAGTGGTCATCCCCCTGTGCTTGGCACTGGTGAGGCCACACCTCAAACACTGTGTCCATTATGAGCCTCTCACTTCCAAAAGGCACTGAGGTTCTGGACTGTGTCCAGAGAAGGACAGTGGAGCTGGTAAAGGGTTTACAGAGTGGGTCATATGAGTAGTGGTTGATAGCTCTGGAGTTGGTTAGCCTGAAGTAAAGGAGATGGGCTGGGCATCAGGAAGAATTTCTTCACTAAAAGGCAGTTAAGCATTGGAACTGACTTCCCAGGGAGGTGGTGGAGTCACTAACCGTGGAAGTGTTCAAGAAACGACTGGACATGGCACTCAGTGCTGTGGTCTAGTTCACAAGGTGGTGACTGGTCAAAGACTGGACTTGATGATTTTGGAGGTCTTTTCCAACCTAAATTATTCTGTGATTCTGTGATTTCCTGGGCCTTTGAAAACAAAAGAACCTTTTGCAGTCTCTGACATTTGGTCAAAGTGACTCACCATTCTGCTTTCATAGTGTTTCATACCAGTTTCACACTTTTATGAGTTCTTACCCTAAGGAAGCCTTTCCTTCCAGTAATTTGCCTCACTGATTTTCCCTCAGATCCTACCAGGAAAGAAAGTGAGAAGTTTTCACATGTCCCCCTGGCACTAGGAGACAGTTACCAACACAATGTCAGTCCTGTATGGATGCCTGCTCAAGCCACAGGCACATCAGCTGACCCAGTACTTGGCCTGTGACAGAAGTGCATAGGTTGTAATGCTACAGACAGCACAACTCAGTTGTTTGGTCCCTTAATGACACCCAGCTATTCTCTCATAACAGAGGGATGTCAGAAATAGCAGTAACCACTCTTTCTGTGATCTCCTTGAAGCTGACATTCTATAGGTTTGTGTCCTGAATAATACGTAACCCTCTGCCCCCCGGAATAATTCCTGCTCCCTCTTGGGGCTTCACAGCTCTCTCTCATTTCTACAGTTTGTAATTGTAGTCCTGAATGCCACTTTCCTCAATATCTCTCTTTTTTTTATCTCTACTCATTAATCTCTCTTTTTTCTCCAGACTTTCTGTGTAGATACATGTGCAAACTGTAGTTCTTCCCCATGCTCCCTACACGTTTTATTGTATGTGTAAGTGTACATTGATTAATCCTGTAAAGTGCCAAATTTTGTCTGTCTTTTTGGGGACACAATACATCTGAATTTCACAGAACTTGCAGAATTTTCACATCTTCAGGAGCCCACCGGTCCTTCCAATCTTATTGAGATTGACCAGTGGTATAAAAACAGTATCAGAAGAAGAATTTTACAAACAATGTTACTAAGAAACCTTTCTTTCCTCAAGAAAGTCCTAGAAATCAGATATGCAAAAGCCTTTGTGATGGCTTGTGAATAACAAAACTGCACACAGTATTCTGGGATAGACACCAAAAAAGCATAAGGACCATCTGACAGATTTCACTATCTAAAATAAACATAAAAAATAAATATTAAAAAATATTAGAAAACATCTTCCTTTTACATTTACCTGTCAGTTTTGTGAGCAGGGAGTTCTAATAAGGCCCTGCAGCCCTGACTGCATCTATGTGATTCAAATAGTATCAGTTGCAACCTGTATCTTAAAAATACAGGGTTATGTGCATTTGTAGATGGATGGACCTGAGAGTAGGGAACAGTGGAATGTTGGCATTGGGGATTCTTCTTCCCCTCCCATGAGCTTATGTTTTAAGTTTAAGCTTGAGAACAGAGAGGAAAGGAGCAAAAAAAGAAAAGTCAGTCTTTTCAAGACAGTCAAGTATCAGCTATAACCACAGAGTGAATTAATAGTCTGTGCTCCTGAGAGAATTTCCCACTCCTGGGAATGGATGTAGGGATACTACAAAAGCTAGGAAAATTTCTTGAGACATAAGTATTCCCTGCCAGCAAGCCTCCAGAGGTGATGAGGCCCATTGATTCTGATGTCCATCACAACAATCAAAAAAATACTTGTTTCATCCTTTTTGAGGAAGAAGCACAAAACTCACAGAAAAAAGACAACATTAATAAGACTTTATTATGCACTAGAGGCAAAAGTTTGGCATACCAAATAAGTAGTATGTATTAGGCAAGGTAAAAAATGGAGCCACACTTCCAAGAGCTCCCAGGTTTTTATGTGATCTTTAAGCCTTTTCATACCAAAGGGAGAAATGAAGCCTTTTTTTTAAAGCTTTGCAAGTTTCAGTTTTCATGAAGCCAAATTGAGATAAATCTGGAAATTTATATAACTTTAAAAGAGCACTTACTAAAATGTTCCTGTCATTCACAGTAATATGGAGTGAGTCAACTTGTTCCACAGAGTGACCTTAACTTTTCCCATACTCCAGCAGATTTTGTACAATCCCAGGAGTGTAGGTACAGTCCTGTATATCATTGCCATTCTGCCCCAGCTCTCTGGTTGCTGAGAAAGTACTACTTGCTGAATATTTTGTCTGTTAATTCTTTGTTTAAGAGCTAGAGGCACACACTGTCTAGTCTCTTCTAAAGAACCAATGAAGTATGGTTTTATTTGTATTTGCAGAGACAACAAAATCAAAGATAGCAACTTGGTGGCTCCAACTGAGATAGTAATTAAGATAAAATGATGATGTTACTAGCATATCTTAAGAAGCCTGAAGGAATTAGCATATCTTCCAGGAAACTGAACTGGAAAAGGGATATCCTTTAAGAGTAAACATGAAAATATTGTATTTTTACCGAGTATGATGGAGAGCTGATATGTCTCTCCTGTGTTTGGGTAGATAAATGGAGTGAGTGAGTTAAGAGGAGCTGAAAAGTGTTTGCAGGGCAACTGGGAAATTAATGAATTCCTTTAACCCATTTTCTTAACAAGCTTTTTATAAAAATTGGGTTGTTGCTTCTGTTGTTGTCCAAAATTTTTAATACATCTCTTCATTTTAAGCCATTCAGCTTTATGGATAGGAGCTAATTACAACAAGAAATAATAGTCCAAATTGTGCTTGGAGTCACTAACTGTACTTTTCTGTCTATTCCCTAAGAAGATGCCCTGGATTTAAAGACTATGTATTAGCTCAAGTAATTGAAAAAAAACGAGCTTATTTTCTGACACTGACACTCCTTTCCTTCAGCTTGTCCAGAAGGTTGACAGTCCATCTCATTCCCATCACTGGTATCACACCAGCTTCCCTGGGAATTCAGCACTGCATTTGGCCTGTTCTGCTAGTCTTTCTGGGCCACTCATTTCTGAGCTGCAACACCTCCATCCACAAGAATTCAGGTAGGAACTGAAGTAATTTGACACTGCTAAAGTTGCAAGTCTCAGTTGTCAGTTTTAACCATTTGTCTTCAGGTGTGTTTTTCTGCATGCCCATCTAACTTTTTGGTTTTGCAATATGGTCTTTGTAGAGTTTATTTTAAGCTTTTAGTGGAACAAAAGAACAGGAGGGAGCAGACCTGCTGGGAACAGGCACTTTGTGGCTAAGGAGCAATTTCCTTGTTATTGAAAAAGTCTGCTTGGAATGGCTACAGGAGAGCTTACAGACAAAAATGATTGTGCCTGATTTCTGTGTGATAATTGCTGGTGAGGAGCTCTTGGGGTCAGGGATCTGCTTTCCTCCTACGTGTCTACATGGTTGTTTTACAGGTGGTCTGTGAGGAGTCCACAGAAACATGCCCCAGCTGCATGTTAAGGTTTTAGGTGATGCTGGAAATGCTGTGGAGAGAAGAGCCAGAGGGGTCTTGTTGCTGCCCCACTAGATGGGAAGAGCAATGTCTGGTTTGAGACCAGAAAACCACAAGATACCATCAGTGGGATTCCTTTCCTTATCCCTCTTCCCACCTCCTTCTCCCAGTTTGATACCAGTTTGACCCAGAGAAGCTTCCTGTGAAAGTGACTGTAAAAATCTGCCAAAAAAAGTTTTATTTGGAAAGATGGATATATTCTGAGACTGTGAAAGAAAAACAGGACCTCATCAACAGTACCCAAGGACATGGCATCCTGTGGTAGGTTGACCCTGTCTGGATGCCAGGTGCCCACCAAAGCTGCTCTATCACTCCCCCTCAAACTGGACAGGGAAGAGAAAATATAGTGAAAGGTTCATGAGTTAAGGGCAGGGAGAGATCACTCATTGAATAACATCACAAGCACAACAGACTGAACTTGGGGATATCAACTGAATTTATTACTACCAAAACAAGAGCAGGATAATGAGAAATAAAATAAATCTTAAAATCACCTTGCCCCCATCCGTCCCTCCTTCCTGAACTCTATTTCCTCCCCCTCAGCAGTGCAGGGAGACAGGGAATGATGGCAGTTTGTCACAGGTTGTTTTGCTGCTGCTTCCTTCTCAGGCAGAAGATTCCGTCCCTGCTCCAGCATGGGGTCCTTCCCATGGGAGACAGTTTTCCATGAACTTTTCCAGTAGGAGTCCTTCCCACAGGCCACAGCCCTTCACAAACTGCTGCAACCCAAAGAGTGGGTCACTCTTCCATAGGGTCCAATTCTTTAAGGACAGGCTGCTTCCCCACAGGGTCACAAGTCCTACCAGGAAACCTGCTCTGTCCATGGGTCTGCAGGTCCTTGGCAGGAGCCTGCTCCACCATTGGCCTCCCACATGGCCACAGCCTCCTTCCTCTCAGGCACCCTCTTGCTCTAGCACGGGTCTCCTCCATGGGTTGTGAGTGGATCTCTGCATCCCTCCATGGGCTGCAGGGGCAGAACTGCCTCACCATGGTCTTCACCATGGGCTGCAGGGGAATCTCTGCTCTGGTCCTTGAAGCACCTCCTCCTCCTCCTTCTCCACTGGCCTTGGTGTCTGCAGAGTTGTGTCTCTAACATGTTCTCACCCCGCTCTTCTCTGGCCGCAATTACAACTCTACAATAACTTTTCCCCTCTTAAATCTGTTATCACAGAGATGCTACCACTATCTCTGATTGGCCCAGCCATGGCCAGTTGGTCCATCTTGGAGCCACCAGGGATTGGCTCTGTCAGACATTGAGGAAGCTTCTGGCAGCTTCTCACAGAAGTTGCCCCTGTAGCCCTCCGCTACCAAAACCTGGCTGTGCACACCCAATACACATCCATTTCTGTAGCTGCTGCAGGTTTGATTTCTGAGTCTCTCACAGGATGAATCAATTACTGCTACTAGCAGTTATGCTTTCCAGTCTGAATCATATATTTGCACCTCTGAGGTCTCACTGGGCAATCAGATGGAAAAGCACTGATGCATTAGCATCAGTAGAAGATCATGGGATTGGAAGACTCTGACCCATTTAGAGAACATGAACTGCTTATAGCTAAAATAGGCGACCCTGAAAACAAAATGTGAGACCAAACTACCAGAATAAGTCGTATGACTCAATTCAGACACTCCTAGCAAGTTGCTCCCATTCATATTAACTTGCCCTTAATATGATCCTCTTGCTCTCTACAGCTTCCTGAGGAGGGGGAATAGAGAGGGAGGTGCTGAGCTCTACTCTCCAGTACCCAGGGACAGATCATGTGGGAATGGATCAAGCCTGTGACAGAGGAGATCTAGACTGGACATTAAAGAAGCATTTCTTTACTGAAAGAATGTTCAAGCACTGGAGCAGTCTTCCTAGAGATGTGGTCAGTGTCCCAGTGTGGTCAGTGTCAGTGTTTAAGAGACAGTCAGACAATGCCCTTAATAATGAGTTTTAACTCTGGTCAGCCCTGAAGCTGTCAGACAGTTGAACTAGATGATCATTTTAGGTCACTTCCAACTGAAACAGTCTATTCTAGTCCAGTCTATTCTATTCCTTGCCAGTTAGCAAGTTTTGTGTGGAAATGAGCACAAAGCAGAATTTTAGATGTGAGTATTGTTGGGTTGTTAGATCATTTGAAAGAGATGTGGAAAACACTTCCCTGCTTACCCCAGTAGAGAGGGCATCAAGTCCCTTTGGCTCTGAGCACTCTGATGCAAAAGTTGGTGTAGGTTTTCAATCTGGACTTTGTGACCTATTCAATAGTAGTCAAGAGCGTGAGAAACTACATAACTCAGAACAAGGGATCATCCTTTTTGCTACCTATCTAAGCTGCAGACAAGCAGTACCATTTGTCCAGTGAGCAGATGGTTTCCTGAGGTGATGAAAATCTTTGGCAACCCAAATTTACAGATGCGAAGATCCAGTTCCCAGAAATCTTATAGTGAGGTGTTGAGAACATTCATCAAGTAGGAAGTTTTTTACCTGTAATCTGCAGTAATCCAGAGCCCTGGAACTGGACAGCAGGAACACTGAAGGAGTTGTGGTGAAGTCTCCTAAGTACTGAGAAGAGGCTAAATCAGCCAAAGTCACAAATCTCTATGGATTAGAGTAGAGAGGAGTGGCAGCAATAAGAAGGTCATGATGACAACCCCTGAAGCATGCTGCAGCACAGAGGAGCTGTGTCAGAGAGGCTGTTGCCATGACATTTCTTTGGATAAACATCTGGAGTCTTACTGTCACAGTGCTGCTCCAAGAGCCAAAAACTCTCTTGCTACTTTAATTGAAACCCTGTTGCTTAAAGAGCATTCAGCCCCATCTCAGCTGTGAAACCACTGCCTTGAATGAGTGTAGCATCTCTGAGAGGAGGCATCCTTCAAATGAGGTTCAGTCACATTTAGAAAAGAAAAATGGTCTTGTGGTTTAATCTGAAATCAGGATCCTTGCCCTTGGCTTCTAGGGACTGTAATTCTGTCCTCTGGTAGGTCAGTTTGGAACAGTCTGATTTTAGTGGCATATGAGCAAAACAACTGCCTTGGCCCCTAGGCTGTGGGTGTGGGTAAGAAGCAGAACACGTTATGCAGTGCACAGAGGGAAGGGCACAAGACTGACTCTGTGAACCTGCCTTTTATTTTGCTTTGCACACTAAGTTAAAAACAAAAACAATGAAACAAAGCATCCATTGATTTCAGCTCCAGACTCCAGAAGTATACAACCTTTTTTTTCTGTGTTGTTTATCTCTTGGAACATCAGCTCTAAAATTACCTGTCCCAACTTTACAAGTGCTTGACGTCTCTGAAAACTGCCTTCTGGGGATCAGTAGTCAAACAGTAATGCACATTTTATAGGAGGCACCTAATCTTGATCTTAAATGAGATTAGGACGCCAAATTAATAGCTGCTAGTTAGAGTCCATTAATAACTTTAGTGGTGTGTGCCATACAAATTTTAATAGGGTTTTCTGGGAAGGACATGGCTCTGTCAGTGCCACTTGTGAACTGCAATTCAGAGCTGCCTGTAGCTTTGTCCCATTGATGTTCAATCGAGAGAAAAGCTTTCTGTGTGCTCTAAGTGGATTTAATTCAGGTGTATTGGAGAAAAAAGCTGAAGAGTAGAAAAGACCATCCACCATTAGAAGAGCAGTTTATCTTTCTCCTAAAATATTTTCTTTATTCAAAAGTACTTTCACACAGGGAGTTCTGTGTTTCCATTACACCTTTGGTATGTGTCTTTGATTTTATCAGCTTATGTCTAATTTCTCTGTCAGGGTTTGGTAAGCTGTTGACTGTTCATTTAACTCAACAGCTTTGAAAACAATTTTGAATATTGTGTATGAGTCACTGTAGTGAAGGGAAGAGGATGAAAAGGAATAAGTGTGGAGAAAAAAGGAGCTGTTACATGTGAGAAGGGAGATAGATGTACTGATACACATGCAGCAACCCAGGGGCTTCTCGTGGAATAGGAGACCAGGGCTCAGGAGTCTCTGAAGACAGAGGTCAGTAGAGTCTCCTTTGTCACATCTGAGTCTATCAGGGTTGCTTATGGGAGCATCTGGATTTGGCAGCAGTCTTCTTGTCATTAAAGAAAGTTGGTCTGATGCATGACATCATTTTCAAGAGAAGGAAGAAGACAGATTCACCAATGGTCAGCAAGTCTTGCTCAGAAGTTCCCACAGCTGCAGTGTTCCGAAATTTGGGAGCCCAGTAGGGCCAAGGTATTGAGTATTCATGCTCACATTCCTGAGAGAAGATAACCCAGAGTACTCCAAATTTCCTTTTCCTAGAGGAAAGTGAGGGGTTTCTCATCTTTAAAGAAGATGTAGTGTGTTCTGTGTGAAGGTGCTGAACCACTGCTTGTGGCTGGTTATCTCTCATTCAGAGCCATCTGGCCAAAACATATTTCTGCTTTCTTGCCTGCTTCACATGCTCTAAGCCTAAACCCAAATCCTAACCCTGCTTCAATTAACCTCCACCACACCAATTCCTTTCCCTCTGGTTTGGTCATCAATATTTTTGCCTTTAACTTTAAGGATCTTTTTGCATGCATTCACTGGTCAGCCATGTTCTTCTCTTAGCAATTCTGGCTCCCTTCAGATTCTACCTCTTTCCTTCTCACATTTTCCATTTTGCTGTGCTACTGGATGTAGATCAGGCATATTTATCTTCTGTAGTACTGCTTACATTGCTGCAAGCCACCCCTTCATTCTAGGCTGCAAAGTCTATGGGATAAAAGGGAACAAACTGTGGGGTGGTTTTCTGGACACTGTTATCCCAACAAAAGCATGGATTTAGATTTAAACTCAGGTGGCAGAAAGCAGCTCAGCTTGTGCTGTGAGTTAAATCAGCTGGTCACAGTGACCCTTTTAAATTCCTTTAGGTTCTTGGATTTTATCTGTACAAGCTGAATCAATGTGTTTTTCCAGTGGCAAAATGTCTCCTATCACCAAGCATGATGAAAAGTTCCACTCTAACTTCTAAGCTCATAACTGAAGATTTCTTCCTTAATTGCAGAAAAGGTAAAGACATGGCTACTGCTACCAAACAAGAATGTGTGTCTGAGGCAGAAGGATTGCACTTGTTTCCATGGACCTTGAGGGATCAATGGGAAAAAGAAGTTTAAAGACTGATGACAAGACTGAAAAGAAGTGAATTGCCTGAAGCAGTTAAACTAGGCTAAAGATGTCCATTGTTGAAATTTTCATCCCAAGGAAATTTCACCCCAGGGAAACGTTAGTCCTTAGTATGTTTTTAAGAAGGGGAGAAACCTCCAGGGAGGAATTCACAGATCAATTTGGGAATCTTAATTCTAGTGAACTGCCAGGACCAGATGGTGTTCATCTCAAGCTGTGAGGAATCTCAGCTCCAAAACTGGAAAGCTTCTGACAAACACATGCAATATATTCCTTAAAATAGGAGTTCTTCCTGGTTGCTGTGAAAGTGTCACCAGGGAGCACTGCTTTCAAAATGCACTGAAGAGTGACCTTAGGAGCTGCAGGTGAATGCGCAATAACCTACATAGAGGGGAAGCATTTCAGGCCAGTCAAAACGGAAACATATGCTTAGAAAAACAGAATTACATCATCTGACTAACAATATGGCCTCTGCTGAAAGTCCTCATCTGGTCTTTGAAGTTATTTGAAGGTTTTATTTAAAATATTGTGAAGAAAAAGCTGGCATATATCATCCAAGTTTTTAGGAGGTTTTGGTGATGTTTTTAACTTCAAGTCCTTTTTTCTTGTTAGACAGGTAATTTTTTGTTCTGAATTAAATATTGGCTAGGCATCAAGTGTTTTAAGTCCTGGCTGTTTTTTGAAATGTAGGTCACCTCGAAGCAGCATGCAAAGAACTGTGCTGGGATTGCTCTTGACCAATATTGTTGGTGATTTTAAAGCTGAGACAAAGCATGGCCATTACATATCACTATCAATGATAGGAAAAACTAGAGGAGCTTACAAAATGTAGAAAGTCTTACTTCATTCCTACTATATTTTTTCACTTTGGTGAACAATACCATAGGTAAAATTTAACTTCTAAACATACAGATTCCTGTACAATAGGAAGAATATTTATTTTCAGAAATGGCAACGAAAAGAAGGAAACTTTTCTTCAGAAGCAGAGATTTAGGAGGGGTTATTGACAGTGGTTCAGTCTGCTACACCCAGGCAAGAAAGAGCAATGAGAAAGTCTTGCTTCAGGTCCCCAGGAAATGAAAGCTATAGTCACATGCATCTATTTGAATATCCTAAAACAAAAGAAAGGAAATAATTCTGCAGAATTCAATGCTAACAGCATATCATAAAAAGTAAGGCCTGCAAGACCTAAAGGATTAGATCATTCTGTTACCATTAACAGTTTTGCAGCAGACAAATTATATGACCAATGTCAGACATCAGATTCTGGGTTATAAACTGCCCTTCTGTGAAGTGAAATGAAGAAAAATACCTTCCAGAGAATTGTACAAAAAGAGAGGCATAATTTTAGCTGGACAGAGGTTATCTTCCTCTGATACAGAAGAATGACCTGAACTGGTGAGTTAATATACAACTTTGCTGTTGAATTCTGATGACCCACCTCAGACTTTTATGTTTCTGAGGAAGGCAATGCCTGTCTGTGGGTTGCAATGCTTGCATGTGTTTTCTTATTAGACACTGGTATTTTATGTAGAATGGAACTTCAAATAAATGCAAACGAAATTGATGGGCAA
The DNA here is from genome assembly GCA_013398075.1 of Notiomystis cincta. Lineage (NCBI taxonomy): Eukaryota > Metazoa > Chordata > Aves > Passeriformes > Notiomystidae > Notiomystis > Notiomystis cincta. Next base: position 345,477 of record VZRX01005354.1, on the reverse strand, counting down.
TTCTTTGCTCTTTTTATATTATGTATAGTTAAAAAAAAAAGTAATTGCATTTTATGCTTTATGGCAATTATTTACAAAGTAAATGTAGCCCACTCTGCTAAGTGTTTTCATTGAGGTCCCAAAAGTAAGCTGTACTTACTTCAAAGTCTGAAGGTCAATTTCAGCCTCATAGTTTCACAATTTTCCAAGACACAGAATTATATTTTAATATGTAATAGAAAATGTAAAAGTAGAGAAATTTCTTTTTAAAATGAAGCTGGAAAAAAAGAAAGAGAGAATAATTTATTTCAAACACAAAATCACTGATGTAACTGCTATTTACTATTGGGAGTCTGATTGCTCTTTTACTCAGGGTAGTCCCACTTCCCACTAGACTTCAAGAAACAGAACT
>VZRX01005354.1:310224-344942 GCA_013398075.1 Notiomystis cincta | reverse complement strand
ACTTTTTTTTTTTTTTCCCTTTATTTCTTGAGAGAGAATTATAAGACATTTCATACCAGAATAGACTATTGATGAGGTAACACATGTAGTGCTTAGTTCACACATGGTAACAGACAAGTAACAATTACTATCATTTTTCTGGTGTTGAATTATAACTGCTGAGATCTGATAAAGACCTACTGAAACCAAATCTTTAAACAGCAGATATAATTGCTGAAAGCACTTAAGAGGTTTATAAACACGTGATGTGTTGTTGTTATATAAACATTGTTTGGTATTCAGTCTTGGTTTAAAGTCACCTAGAGGACTCAGCAACATCTCTGTGTGTTTTTTTATATATATATATATATATCTACATGTATATGTACATGACAAATACACATAGTAAATACCACCACACATGGTTTAAAGAAGGGGCTAGCAAGGGGGGCTTACCTGTGAGATTTTAGGACTGGAAGTGTCAGATTTTGAAGGAGAAATTCAGGCAAAATCCTTTGCATTGGTGATGTATATTCTGAACCTATACATGCAGTCTGTTCTCTCTTTCAAGAAGTGCCATTTCTCCATAAAAGCAGTTGAGGACAAAAAAGTCCACAACAAATTTACAAATCATTAGTTACAAGTTAGGTGATTACATGTGAGCAGCTCCTGGATTGTTCTGTCTGGATAGGTAGGAACACAGTGGTCTGAGGCAGCAGGAGTCCCTGATGTGATCCTGCATTAGCCAGTCTCTTGATGTCTGGGAAGAATAGCTAAGTAGTGAACAGAGACATAATTGTGCCTGATATTTTTTTTCCCCAAAAGCTTTACCTTCTAGAAATGAAAATCGCTTTCCCTACTCTGACCTAACACAGTAAGAAGTCCTTAATATTCAGTCTCAGCTTCTAACCTGTCTCAGTGGCTAAATTGGAAAGCTCTGCGAATAAATCATGTACTATGTTTAGAGCACTTCTGTCTGTCATGATCAAAAGTGTTGTGATAAAGGTAATGGATTACTCCTCTTCCCCTGCTGTAATCACTGGGAGCATCAGCAGCCACAGGACCTGCTGTGACCAGTACAAATGCAAGCCCTGACGTAGGCGTGACTCCGCAAGGCTGATTTTCAGTCTTTGAGGAATAGTTGGTGTGGAGCAGTTGCTCTGAGGTCCTTGTTTTGTTTTGAAATCTACTCTGAAGTGCTCAGCATAGCTGACAGACGAGCTCACACAAACTGGGTGTGGTTCTCCAGGGTTTGGGAAGAACTGCAAAGTTCTCAGGGAAAAGTTTTATGGAGTGCTGAGTATCTATGAGCAGGTAAATTCTTTTGGCACGTTTGTTGGTGCCAAGGGTGCAGTAATGCGCAGCCAGAGTCAAGAAGACCTTGCCATAAATGAAAATGCCATGATTGGCTTTTTTTTTTTTTTTTTTAACTAAGATTTGCTCTAGGAGGCAGTGGGGTATTGTTGCTCCACTTTACCCTTTCCTCTGGATTTCAGTCAGTTTGGAGGCAGAGAAGAAGCAAGAGAATGAGAAAGGATACACAGAATGCAAGAAACAAGTCAGGTATTTAATACACAGCCAGGTTTATCCCGGGAAAAGGGAGAGAGCCAAGTCATATATGTACAGCTCTGGATTCCTTCCAGAGGTTTCTGAAGACCAGGAATGCTGTTGTTCCCTGTTGTTCCCTGTTGTTCCCTGGGCCTCTGCCAGGGAAGGGGGCAGACAGAGGAGGGTGTGTGTGTTTGTCTTTCCCTCCTCAGTATGAAATATGTGTCCTTTCCTCTGCCATTGGCACTGCTTGCCACCGCGTGTGTTTGCAAAATCACCACATCCCCTGTGGAATGACGAGGTTGTTTGAATCCCAAGTTTGAAGGGATGGGCTGCTGCACAACATTTATTTTTGTTTTGCTTTGTGTTTTGATAAGCTTTGGCTTTTTGGTGCCTGTGAGTAAGTGTTTTAAATACATCTTTTGTTCTGTAATAGCAATGCCTGAAATGTTCCCTACTAATTTTCATTTGCATACAGCTATAGATTATTTTTGATTTCTTTCATTTGGTAGCCTTTAGAAGGGTCTTACCTGCACTCAAGAACTAAAAGCTTTTCAAAAATGTTGTGTCATCCTACAAATAGACCCTAATAACTCCAGTAACTATTTAAAACATAATAGTTTACAGTACATTTAATAACTTATGAAAAGTAACAGGTTCCTTTTGATTTGCCACTGTTATGACCACAGGAAGGTTTTCTAAGGACAGGTTAAGCATGTGTGTATAAATATATATAATAACTACATGCAAATACACATTTCAGCATGAATTTTAGAAAAATTAAACATTTATAGCATTTGAGAAAAAAATAGGCTTTTTGACATATAAAGCCTTCTTCATACAAGCTGGTATTTTTGAATCCTCCTTCTCATTGCTTCTCAGGGGTCTTTAAGTCCTCTCAGTCTTCAGGGCACGGGAGTAGTGGTCACAAACAGTGGGATAAGGGCTAGGAACTCTTGCATCTACTACTGTTTCAATGAGCCCTTGTTTGTGTATCACATTTTATGCCCAATCAGTTGGCAAAGGGACAATTTTCACTTCCAACAGTTTGCTGTGTGCAGTTCAAACAGCTCATTTGCTGCTGCTGTCCTGTGCTAGATGAGCTCACACGTGCTCAGTGGCACACCTTATCTCTAACTCACACACGTGTTCTTCCCAGCACTCGCCACCTATGGCTTGGACTAAGCCACTAAAGACAGGAATGGGCAGGCAGCAGTGTGTTGACTGGTTGGGCTCCAGGGCCATTCCTCATGGAAAGCAGTGCTTCATCAGGCTCCCCTGTGATTTTGGGAACACACATTGTGGTGCACGTTGAGTCAGCTATGGCTCATGTTGAGTCTAGTCCTGTCGCCACTCCCAATCCCCTGAGTGACTCTGTGGTGAGGAAGGTGACAGGCCCTACCTTCTGCCTTTGCTCAGGTATCAACCCAGTGCTCAGAAAATGAGATCAAATACTCCTATTAATGTCCCTGTGGCACTGCATCTTCCCTCAGGCAGAAAAGTCTTGCCTCATATATGGGCTAGGGGAGCCTGGAGAAATTCAAGATTTCCTAGAAATTAACCACTTCAGGAGAATCAGGCTCTATTGACTATGTTGTCACTTTACAATGGCCAAAAAGAGAATTTGGATCTGTCTGAACAGTGTCTCTGTAAGAAAATCAGTCTGGTGAAGCAGCATTATTGCCCTTGCCCAGACACAGTCAGGAGGGATCAGAGAAGCTGGCTTGTTGATTTTCTACCTGCTTTTACACCCAATAAGAAGAATCACTTGCTGTTTTAATGGCAGTTTCCTAAAAGGGTAGTGTGTATAATGTTCCTATTCTGTAGTAATGAAGTGGAATAGGCCATATCTGCATGGTCTTAATATGTATATGCACACTAAAAGAAAACCCAAACCTAACGTTAATGCAAACTCTGTGTTGAATGGAGATCTGAGCTGCTCTAGGCCCCCTGATCAAATGCAAGCTGAACTTTATGTGAAGAATCTGCCTCAAAATCTCTGCAGAAATCCTTGTAGAGTCTTTGTTTTAGCAAACAGGGGAGAGATGACTGAGATTACTAAAGCCACTGTGGCCAGAATTTTATTTCTGGCCAGAGTGCACTGCAGAAACTTGTCTCATTCCTTACCGCTCAAGTAACTGATCTGACATTCAACAACTCTTTGGAAGGAAGCAAGCTTAGAAATGGTGATTCCTGACAAGAGCTAAGCAGACTGATGAACAGCACTGGCAGATGTATGAAAGACACCAGGAGAATTATTCTCATGACTATTTAGACTTTGGAGAAGTATTCCCATCCCCACACTCGGTTCCATGTGTTTACCTCGCTAGATGCCATGTTGGAGACACACCTGCTTGCACCAGCTCCGTGGCATGGCTCCAGCTGTGACATGCAGCAGTGCTGCTCCTCTGTGAGCAAGGACAGCTGCTCCTGCAATCAGCCACACCTGCTCATTAGTGAGCAATTTTGTAGCCGTAACCACAAGGCACCGAAATTTACTTAGTGACAGCAATGTTTAATTTTACATAGGATTGCTTCAGAGCCAGAAGTTCTGTGGTGCTTACCAGAACAGGGGTGATACGTGCATTCTGATGTTTCTAAAGAGTGACACTAGAGTGTTAAAAGGCATAGAAGAAAGGGGAATTAGGAGAGGAAAAAACAGGGATGAAGAAAAGCACTTTAAGTTTATTCCCTGTATTACAGGCAAAGTTCATAAAATATTCAGCACTTGAACCCTGAGTATGTGGTCAGAATTTCCTCTCACTTCTGAATGACCTGCTGCACAAACATTGGCTTGTTGACGTATAATAGCTGCCTTCAAACAGGATATTATTCAGCACTCAAAAATAATCTAAAACTCATTTGGAATAGCCAGGTTAATCCCCATCACCTGCGAGTGAGGAATAAAAAATAAATTATTCACAACCCATTACTTCCCTAGTAAAACCCCACAGATTTTTGCAACTGTTAATGTGGCTGGAATCAATTAAACTGCTGTGCATTCTTTTAGGGTCTTAAAGTATTTTTAAGTTTGGGTTTAAACATGGACAGTTGTATACTTTCCCCAGTGTGAATTCACACTATGTGTTTTAAGGTGTTTTGGACCAATTAAAGCTTGTTTAGAAAATAAACCCATTAAAGGCAGAAAGGAGAAATATTTCCATTTAAATAAGAGGGTTTGCTTTTAGCTTAAATCATACCAAGTGAGCTTGTAGGAATGATGAGATGTGGATGGATACACAGAGCTTACTGGAAAGAAACAATTCCATCTGGTTAGTTTATATGAAATAAAAGCACCATGGGTCATAGTTGTAGAGTTCCAAAATCTTTCTCTTATTGAGAAATATTGATTGGATTTATTTCATTTAAATCCTAATTATTTATCCTTAAAGAAATGGCAAACAGAAACGTGCTATGGAGAAAACCAGCTATTCCCCTGTATTCTCCCTGCACTGTCATCAGGGCTGTGTCACCCACAGCCAGGTCTTCCACCTGCCAACAGTTAAGTGCCTCTTCCTGTAACTTACATAAACCCTTTAAAAGATATGTCCTACCGACCTGTTTTTCTGTGTTTTTACAGTCTGTTGGAGGAAGACAGAGCACAGAAGTGTGCTAGAAAAACATCTTCCTGAATAGGGAAGGCTGAAAGGTCAATCATTCACAAACCCCCCTCCCCCATCCCCCCCCCAAAAAAAGGTGGAAATGTGGGGGTAAACAATTTGCTTTATAGATAGAGGCAATAGAAGTTCACATTTTTATTTACTTTGAGATTTCCCCCTGTTTGGGTGACTGCACAAGCTAATTGACCTCTCTGGAGGCCTTCTGGAGATCAGGTACCCTTGAGAGTTTCAAGCCTTCTTTTGGGCATGTTCCCTAGTAAAGTGGATTTCACAGTTACTTGAGGGGGGTCTCACTGAAATCATCCTTTTGTCACGGGGGAAAATACTTCCCAGGCAGCCCTCTGAGGCTGCTAGGTCTACTACTGGCTTTTCTCCACCATTCCTGGCCTTGCTGTTTCCATCTGTTCCCCAAAATGTGCTTTTGAGAGGTGAAAGAGGATACTTTTGTCTGTGTATTTTGCTGACAGTGATCACAGTAACAGCTAATACCACAGCATTTAAAACATGATGATTCCAGTTGCACATTTAACAGCCTTCAAAGACAATATTAGAATATTTCTTTTGCCAATCAAAAGAATATAAATTCTTGTCAGACAGCTTTGGAATCAGGTGTGTAATGTGCTGGATCTGAAAATCAAGCATTTCATTTTCAGCCCAGTCAGCCAACAAAGCTGTGCTGAGCTTTTCCAGTCCTTCATATCCCAAAAGGGTATTACACTGAGCTAGCAACTGCCCTTGGAGAAGGAAGGACTGAAACCCAAGAGCAGAGACTGACATTTTGCCTGACCCTGGCTCAGTGGAGCAGCTGGCATTGGCTAGCTGAGTTCTTCTGCAGCCACCTTCTTTCTTCATGTATCTCATAAGATTATAACCACACCTAAATTAAACTTCAGCAATTTAGAATTTTTGGAAACACTTTTGATCCACTCTTTTACCCTGCAAAACCCTATTGCTGTTAATGCTGGAGAGACGTCAGCAGCCGCCTGACTGAGAGCTCTTGCTTATTTTCTTATTTATTCCTAATCATCTTGGCTTCCTTTGGTTTGTTTTGAGAGGGCAGAGGAAAGTAATGCTTACAGGCACCAAAGCACTTCAGTTTGTGGAAGGCTGAATCATTTCCATGACTTGTAGGAGCACAAATGAGGAGGACTGCTATGGGGAGAGTGCTTCTGGCCAGACAGCCCATGTGCTACTAGAACAGACTGCAGACAGCAAGAAGACAAGAGAGAGCAGTGGTCAGTGCCATGAATGTTGGCCTTTTAGGAGAGAGAGTAGTGAACAGACTGAAAGGAAAAGCAGTGTCTTTTGTGATGGTGGGAGAGGGAGGATGCAGGCATAGAGGTGGTGGTAAGGTGGGACCTCGGGGTAAGCAAGGGAAAGGAATGTGAGGCAGGATTGTTTGATCAAGAATAGGTGGATTTCATGGAAATTCTTTGTCTTTTAATTCTATTAGAACCAAGTCTTCCCAGTGGGTTTCCTCCTCGAAATTTCAAAGCTTTTCCATTAGAATTCCCTAAGGAAGCTATCTCACAGAGACCCCAAGGCTTCCTGAGTAGTGACACTCACCTGCCAGAACTCCTGCCTTCTGCACTTTCTCTCAGTCTGCTGGTCAGCTTATGGCATGGTCCTTACTTCAGAAGGACTTGAGCTTTTTAAATGTGTCAAACAAACAATCCTAGATCTAATAATTGGTTATTGATTTCCCTGCATCCATGCTGTTTTTCTGTAATACATTGTGGTGTTGCCCATAATATAAAACTGAAAAGTGATGTTGGTCTCTCAGTGTTTGGCTCAGTCACTTTACCACAAAAAAACCCTCTTGCATCAGCCTGTGCTGATGGTTTCCATGCAGGAGAAGTCTCTTCAGCAGATACAGCAACTTTGGAAGCTGAGTTTTTGCTCCTGTCTCCCATTAAAAAACCATGGCTAGAAGAAGGGCACAGCTGGAGTTATAAGCAACATAAATGATAAGTGATACAGATGGATTAAAGTGAAGTTTGCCCTCATCTTATGGTGCAGTGCTCAAACACAGCTTAACTAGATCTTGGGGTGCCTGTCTGCATTCTCCCAGCTTCTGCTTCAGGATCCTCCAGAACCTCAGTGCTGTTCGTGCCACTTCTGTCTGGGTGTTATAAACAACACTGTTCTGGGACCTCTTTGGTTTTGGCACCTTCTGGAAATTTTCTTTTAATACTCCTAACAGATTAGTGTTGCCATTGCTTTTAACCATGCTTCCTGAAGGTAAAAATTATGCTTTTATTAGGGCAGCTATTGGGATGACCACATCTTCACACCTTGAAAACTCTTCTGTTTGTTAAAGGTTCTTCTAGCACAAACTCATTTTAAAGACTCAGAAACCTTAAATTTTCTTTCAGCTGTAGAATCTCATTGCAAAGATGTGGTAACAGGTAAGAGCAACAAGGATGGGAAGTCCTGGGTTGAATTTTAACTCTTTCCAGACACCATATTACTGACAACTCCAGACTGCAGCAAATACTTTAAGTAATACGCATGATGCCACTGTGGTGAATGAAAGCAGATGCATCTGATCATAAAACCATGTGTCTGCTCCAGGAGGGTGACTAGAAACAGTAGGACTTCTTTCTAAGCATATTATACTAGAAACAGGCATTTAATAAAGGTTTGGTGGTTTCAGGTTTTTAACTTAATTCAAACCCAGGCATTATCAGTTAACGGCTTGATTTAAGTTGGGGTTTTTTTAACATGTTTTTCCTGTGCCTATGTAACAGAAGAGGAGAATGAAATGGAATTAACTTTCTAGCATATTTTAGGCTGAGAAACACAGTGAATAGAAGCACATGTGTACATGCTTGTACCTGGAAACTAGATAAGCCATTTCTCAGTTAGATCTGATTAATAATTAAACCAAATAGAACAACAGGGAATGGAGTATATTGCAAATAACCTCCTCCTGACTACAGGTCACTTTCCTTTCTGATAGGTATGATAGCAAATCTGTATTGTAAAGACACTGGAAATCATTCAAATGATCAAATAATGAAACTTGTTTAAATTTAAAAAATAAGCATGTTTTTAAAACTACACATGTGGTGCTTCTGAATGCTGCCACAAAGCCTATAGACTGTGAATCAGGGAACATCTGATGGTTCATTAAAGTGTCAAGAAAGGAAGAAGTGGGATGATAAGACAGGAAAAAGCAGGTCCACAGTTGTTTTGGTTAGCCCTTGGGTTGCAAGCTATTCAGTGTGTTGTTCTGAAAAAGTTTTCAAGGGAAGAATTGACCTCATTTGTGAACTCTGTGACCCTCAGTGATAATCACAGGCTTGTTATATGAGAAAAAACTGTTGGGTTTCTTTTTTTGCAAAACAACACAAATGGTGGTGTGTTGCTCCCTGAAGGATGAAGTGTTGATAGAAGCACCTACGTGCATCACTGGTTAGTGGACTGGTGAGGGAATTGAGATAATATTCTTGTGTTTAAAACAGGAACTCATTCTTATGTGGATCTAAAACTACACATTTTAATAATTCTTTGGTCTTAATAGTAAGCATGGCCCGAAATTTGTAATTTATGGCCATGTTCCAATAAACAGTTTGCATTGTTTATTCTAAACCTCAGGTATTAAAAGAAGAATATTAAAAGGGAGGAGGGAGGCTCATAATTATTTTTATTTCGGTGTTAGCTTTCATTAAGGTAACACAGGTAGAGTTATAGTGTTAGTAACAATAAAATAGTTAAGCAGTTAAAAAGAAGTCATGCCATCCTTGTCTGTCCTAGGTTTTTTTTATATATATGTGTGTGTCTCTGTGTGTGTGTCTGTGTGTGTGTGTGTGTATATATACATATGTATGTATGTTTGCAGTGGGTTGACCTTAATTCTATTTTTGATTTTAAAATTTGCTCATCCTGATATCCCCCAAAGGCCAGGATTTCCAAAAAAGTTAAAGCTAAAAGTTTCTGAGTGGCTGCAGCTGGCCCTGCCTGCACTGAGAAGCAAAAGTAGCCAACAGTCAGACATCTACAAGCTCTATGTACCTGCTACTCAGAAAGCTCCATGGGCTGAGAGAAGGCCCTACAATGCCAAAACTACTCTTTCATGCTCTTGCAGTCTGGAAGGTGCTCTCAATTTCATATTCAAAGTGAGACCCATATCCAACACATCTGCTCCTCAGGCTGACCTCTGTAAAACTAAGATTTTATAAAGGAAAATTAAAGTGATTGCATCTTTCTGAATATAGCATGCCCCTCTTTTGCTTCTACTCCATTGCAACTATGTGGGTGAGACTTACCCACAGTAAACTGCAGCTACTATGCTTCCCATAGTCTGAGGGTAATTCAATCATTTTTTGGTGTAATAGGTCTTAAACACAGGAGTCAGTCTTTTCTTGAAGCTTGGTAACATTGAGCACTTTCATTTTCTGCTTTCAAATGTGTGATTAGTGCTCAAGTGCTTTTTATGTGGCAAATTCTTCATCCCTTTTAATGTGATCATAGTACGAAGATCCTGGCCTATCATCAAGTTAATATATGAGAGATATGATTTCAGCTATATAATTTGTGGGCCTACAGGAAATCATTTTCCTAGGAGTACCAGAGGCAGTTCTAGGCAGACATACCTTTAAGCTTACCTGCACTTTTTAATTTAAAGATAAAGAGAAGGCAGTTGATGGCAATTCATGCCTTAAAGCTGGTATTTCAAAGGACAGGGTGAAACCTTTAGTGTCAAAAGTCTCTCAGGTCTCATCCCTTTGTGTGATATCATCTTTATTCTTGAAATGTGTTTTACTTTATATGTATAAATATGTGCAAGTTTGTATACATATATTTGCAACAAAAAATATTGAAAAGGATGAGAGTCTAGGGATTTCAGATAATGAAACTATAAAGAGAACATATCACTCAGCAGTCATATTATCATAACCTCAAAGTTAAAAATATCTAAAAGAAAACAAAACAAAATGTTGCTAATTTCTCTTGGCCTTGACTTAAAACCTAGCTCTGGAGTTTTTCAAAGGCTTCTATTAATAAAAAGTGTTTGTAACTTTTTGTTCATCTAGTAAGTTCTAATTTCTTCATGGTTTTCTCTAAGAGCTAAGTGTTAGGGAGCCTCCACCATGCTCATCCTCTGGGAAAAGAGATCACTGCAACCTGAGCTTCCAGCCCCATCGTGTTCCCAAATGCTGGGTGTTGTGAAATGGGGTGAGTACATTTGCAGTGCTTTCGAAGGGTGTGCAAACAAAATGAAGAAATAAATGAAGTAGCTGAATGAGTTCAGAGAAACAGCCCTGCTGAAGGGAACCCCTGCCCCAGTCTTGACTCAGTCCTGCTGATAGTCAGGTCAGGAGCAGGGGAGTCTGGGCCAAGCAGGACCCCATGGCTGCATAAGGCTGTGGCTGCTCTTCTGTGACAAAAGTGTCCATGTATCCATTCACAGAATGCAGAGCCCAGACTTAACCTACCCAGCCTAGGATCTGCAGCAATCTTGTCACTCAAATTTTGGCTGCAGAGGCTCCACACGGAATCAGCCAGGTTGAGTGTGATGCTCGAGCTGGCCTGCTTGCCTGTGACCCATATAAACTGCAGTCTCAGCATTCCTGCAGCACACAAAGCTGGAAATCACTGTATCTGCTTCTAATGAATGTAGGCTCTGTCCACACTTGGCAGGTTTCTTCAGCTCTGCTGGTTAGACTAATAAAAGATATTATCTCTCTCTATGAGTTTTAGCTCGCTTATATCCTCAGATTATCACAGCTCTGCCACTTGGAGGTCAGACAGAGTAACTTTTTGAGATTAGGCAAAGCTACAGTGATATCAGAAGAAATAACCTGAGAATTATGTTCTTAAACCAACACAAAGCTTAAGGCCAGGGAGTGGGTAGCTGACAGGGCTTTGCAGTCCCTCAGGGTGCTCTGGTTTCATTTAGTGACAGAATGCACTGCCAGAGACTTTCTAGCAGTGAACTCCTTTGGCATCATGCTATGCAGTGTTTCTTCCTGAGGTGTGTGCTGTCCCTGGTCTTGGGCAGGAGCTGATGTTTCTTTTATAAAAACCTGCCTATTTTTGCTGGACTTTTGTGCAAGCTGATCTCAGAACAATACTGGCATGATCTCTTGAAAGAATTTCTGTGGACCGAGGGGAATTTTGAAAGCCATTGTGTGCATTTGTTGCATGGATTTTACCTCTCTCTGCTTCCTACTTGCTAAATCATAACAAATAGAGGATTGTGTTTCATACTCTTTACTGACTCGGTCATATTTTCAAAAGCTATTTATTTTTAATATAAACAAATGAAACAACCTGCCTTGCCTTTTCAAATCTTCAATCCCCCCCTCCTCTCCATGTTTGCAAAACACTGCAGCAGCCTAACAAAATACAGTGTGTGGTGTTTCCTGCTGTGACCCAAAATACCCACTCGTGCTCTGGCCCAGCCACGCAGGTTTGCTGCTTTTGGCTATGAGCAGGGAATGCTTTATGGCAGTTAACTGTTATATTCCATAGACACACAGTATCCTATCCACACTCCCTGCCAAGGCAGTTTCCTCTTGCAAAACTTCCTTTGTCATTTTCCCACATCTTTCCCATACTTTTTTTTGGTTTCCTCTTATCCAGCACAATTATCCGGTGTTTTGAAATGCAAAACCAGCCCCTTGCTTGTAAATATTTCTTTTTCTTTTCTCTTGCACCTCTGCTGGATTTGATGTTTTTAAATCCTCTTTTCCTACATTTTATTTGTCATACCTAATTTCTGACACACCTGTAGTTCATATGTCTTACAAAGCCATGAGCTATTTCTGCTATTATTGGATTGCAGTCTTTTTCAATATTTTTTTTCATTTCTATCTTTGCCCACTTGATCTTTAGTAAGAAACAGTGGTTTGCAAGCATTACAGTAATGATAGTGCTTAAATGCACAGTATTATCTGACATGGAAATGGCTGGATTTCCAGGCATGTTCTTTCATCAGGCTGTATGTCTCAATATTCTGGTAAACGTCCTTTTACTACAATGTGTCATATAAATGGCATCCTGCTTTTCCATCCCATGCCAATATTTGTTGTCCATTACAAAAAAAGAAAAGAAAAACCAAGATAACAACACAAAAAAACCCCAAAGAAAATCAAAACCAGCTGTCAGTGAGCTTATTGCAAGTTAGCAACAGTCAAACTTCATACAGAGCAACAACTTGCAATGTCTGTTATAGGTAGGATATGAATACATCAAGCATGTGTAATAAGTAAGGGGAGAGGGAGAAGAAGAAGAAGAAGAGTGAGAGAGGAATGTTTCACAAATACATTCCAAATTTGTATTTGGAATAATATTTTTATTAATACATAAAACACGTAAAATATTCTGAGAAATTTCTAATAAGCGTGCAGATTGAAAAGTCAAACCAACTCATTAGAAAAACTGAAATATTTTGTGAAACACGAGATAGAGTTCGTAAGTGGTGGGAAAGTTAATTTCATACCAATTTTCAATTGATTGCAGAGCAACGGTGTTACAAAGTCTGTAGATGCAAGTCAAAAAAAAATTATATGGATGTTGCACAGGTCAGAACTGTTTTACTCATGAATTCTGAGCAGAAAACAGATCAGACTGTAACACAAAAGCCCTCCACAACTTCAGTTAGGCAGTAAAACCAGAGACCAAAAAAAGGAATGCCTGCGTCCTGGCTATCTTACATCCTGTGTCATTTGCATTGGTGCTAAATCAGAATGAAAATGTGTCAGTTTGGATTATTCTGTCCACTTCTCAGAGCTGCAGCAAGTAACACAAGGTCTTATACTCCAGCAGTTTCTACACCAGACTTTCAGATTCATTGCACCTTGCCTGTGAATTTTGCTTAATCTTAGAAATGGGATCCTGGATTCTGTATCCCTGTTTCCAGAGTGGTGAGGTGCCCTAGGAAATAAAATTAGAATTCCCTGTTCATCAGTTATGTCCCATTCAGCTACAGGGCCAAGAAAAGGCAAAGTGAAGTGGGTTTCTTTTGGTGTGTGCTGCAAAGCCCAACCAGACATGCCAGGGCACTGAAGCCTCTCACTAGCAAAATCCTTGCTGGTTTTACTGGCAGAAGAGGCAGAGGAGAGGCATGACATGCCAGCAGCATTGTGCCTCAGCAAGATCTGGGGTCACTGGAGAAATTTGCAGAACTGAGAGTCAGCACATCCTTCCCCCTGTACCGTGGTGTTTATGTGTGGTGGGGATGACAGCATCTGTACATATTGTCTGATATACTGAGTTTGCTTGTCACATATCTAAAGATTTTGTATTCCAAGGCTTCAAGGGTTTCATTCCAAATTACTTTCCATGTATCTCAGGTCACAATTTGCATTTACTGACAGACTCTTCTTTGGAGAGCTGAATAGAAACTGGAAGTGACTACTGAGGACAAGAGCAGTTTCTCCTCACCAGACCCCAGGTCACGGGCAAGGCACAGGACTAGATGCAGCCTGATCAGCCCTGCCTGCTCCTGAGTGACCAGACAACCAGCCTCCAGCTCCCTCACCTTCTTCCTTTCATCACCATACACTTCCATGGAAAAATAATTTCATACAAATTTTAGAGGAACATCCAGTTAATCAAAACACAGCAGGCTGCTAGCGCAGCCTGAGCAGAACGGTGCTATCGCACACCATGGCACTTTCAATTCTGCTGCTTCATTCTCTTGACAGAGATATTAACAAAAAGAGGAAACAGGCTATTACTGTGACAAAGGCTTTGACAGCACAGGGAAAATGGCATGTTAACTCAGCATCAGGCAGGCTGAAGCTAGCTGGTAATAACCGTGCTCCACTCGCGGCATTCAAACCCTTTCTCACCACTGCGTGGGTGCGTTTGTCTGCTGTAGAGCAGGGCACATTTTTCCATGCACTTTTACCCACATTTTACCCACCTGAGTACTCAAACATAGTAGCCAGAATGGGATATTAAAAGATCATCTTCAGCCTCCTTTGTTTCAGATGTCAAACCCTTTGAGTTACTTCCACTAGTGTCTGGAGGAAGCAAGTCAAAACTTACACTCTATTTAATGGATGGGAGGGCTCCTATTTGAAGGGGGAGGCAGCTTCCACTGTATATGTAGAAGCAATGTCATCTGATTTTATTGCAAGCAGATGTTGGAGTGTGCTTGACTTGGAAAAACCCATGAGGCTCAGAATTAGCTGCACTAATTGAGGTCATTTGGTAAACTGAGTGTATTTTTGCTGCTTCAAGATCCAATTCAAGATTGCAACAAGCAAGGATCAGGTTTTTTCTGGGTCTCTAAGAAGGCTCTGGCCATTGTTCCATTAATTTCTCTCTGTCTGAGACCCATTAATGATCAATATTGGGGAGGCTGCTTTGTTTGGGTTAGGATTAGAGTTAGGGTGCCTTCTCTCTGCCAGTCCCATGCCATGGGTTGCTGCAGCAGTAGCACACCTTAGATAGCCCTGACATAGGTCTGTCAAACCCCTGTCATTAAACTGGTTAAAAGATGAGCAATTACAGGTTTGGATGGTATTCTGGCCATTTTTGAGCTATGACTTCAATTGCTATTGCTATTCTCTGGAATTTGATATTCAAAATAATGTTCCTTGACCTCCTCCCTCACAGTCTATTTAGGTCCTGAATTCCTTAAGCCAGGAACTGCCCCTCTGCCCACAGGAATATCTGGGCTCACTGTGCTCTTGATCACTGTGAATAGAAACGCAGAGACCACCTTTGCATAGAGGTGTATCTTCTGTTATGTCCAGTAATATAAATGGGAGAGATAGAGAAGCCTTGGGATGTTTATCAAGTGTGACAAAGCAACAGTAAAAAAACCCCAAAGATTTACAAGGTCATGATCATTGGAGGGTGTCCAGCTACCCAATCTTTTTAAGTGATTTTCCTGGAAAATAGAATAAATGTAAGCAACTGGTAAGCCTCATTTCTTCTTTTCCCTTAGTAATTGAAGCTGGTTTAATTAAGTCAATCTAAGACCAAGCTGCTGGCCAGACCCCTCTTCCCCTGCCCTTTATTCCTGTTTTTTCCACTGGGCAGGCACTGATGCAGGTACAGAATTCTTGAGATCTAGTTCAAGGAGCTGATCTGTCTCAAAACATATGCCTGGCCCCCAGCTGCTTGTTCCTGACCCCAAAGTAGCCCTATGCTCAGGCCAGCGGAAGTATTTCTGTGTCCATCCAGTGGACCACGTTGAGAAACTGATCCAGCTGAAGAATAAACAGGGAAACATGATGCATTTTCCTCCCAGCTGAATCAGTTTCCTAATTCGATGTGCTGAGCTACTGAGAAAGTACAGTTAGAGGCAGAACACGGCACAGGGGCAAGAATGAGATCATTAGAGAAAAGGACAAAGTGAACCTGAAGACATGGGTTGAGCTGTGTCCCTGGAGCTCTAGGCAGATCTAGGCTGAGGGGTAAAGTAGGGCATTGCGACAGCTCTGGCTCATCCCAGGACGAGAGGGGACTCTCCTGCAGCAGCTCTGTGAGCAGACACAGATCCCTTTGAGAGACCCAGTAACAAATAGTTCCATGCTGGGACACCAGGTCTGCAGAACAGCTCTGGATACAAACAGGGAGATGGTGATGTCAATTAGGAGCTCTAAATGACACCTCCTTGTCTCCCTGTCACAGCCTGGGAACCACAGCTGTGGGACTGGGGAATTGGATGTGCTAGGGCTCCTCCCGGGGGGAGGCCAAGCTGCAGCTCCCAGCTGTGTTCAGACAGTGGTTTTCTGCTGTCCCCAGGATGTGATGGGGAGCTGCTGTTCCTTGCTTGGGCACACAGCTGTTGGTTTCAGTGTGTTTTCTTTTGCTGCAAAACAGATGGGAGAGAGGGGGATGGTGATCAGATAAAGGTTAAGAAGATATAAGGAAGGTGTATGAACAATCTTTACTACAGATGGGAGCAAATGCTTTGGCTGAAAGTGGAGTTTATATCTGGCATTAAGGTCTGATGTGGTTCCACAACCTCCCCTCTGCCCCCAGGGCTCTGTGGGGCAGCACTGGGCAGCAGGTGTGGATCTCCTCACAGACTTTCTTCCCCAAGAACATCTCAAGGTTTCCATCAGCCCTGCCAAGGGACTTGGGCTTGCAGCATATTTGAAAAAGGAACCAAATGGCTGAAAATTAGGTCTTGCCTTCTTTTGACAGCTGTACTGGGTGCTGGTGTCCTCTTAATATCAGCCTATTCCATCCCAGCACGACATCCAACCTAACAATCAGGAAGCTCCTGCTTCGTGTTTTGTAAAAAACCAAACCAACCAAGCAAGCAAAACTTTTAAAGTCTTTTTAAATGTTACTCCTAAGAAAAAGAAGAAGTTTAACTCAGAGGTAGATAATGTTAATGACTGTAAAATGACAAGAATAAGCATGTAGGAGCCCATAAGATGTATTTTAATGTGAATGTTTATCTGGAAAATAAGTGAGGATATTTCCCCAGACTGGTAAAATTCAAGAGAAAACTAATAGCATTTTCACTTTATCTAGTGTTTACCACAAAAATAAAATACAGCACAGACAATATTGACTGTTCAGAAATATGGATGCAGCCATCAATATAGGAAGAAAGATTGGTAGGACACTTCTCCTTTCTTGAAAGTGAGCTTTGAGTGGCTGCAAAATTTTTAATGATGTTGACATTCAGATGGTCACAGTGAAGCTTCAGCACAAATGTCTTCTGGAGATGAATGGAGCTGCTTATGATTCAGAAATATTATTTCAGCATATGATAGCTGCTGTTTTCAGACACCACATCAATTACTCCTTTCTTCACGATAAAGATTTTCCTCACAGGCAAAGCATAAAGGTTACCCAAACCATCAACCAAAAAACATCTTTATATTCTGAAAAAGAAATAATGGTGTCAAATGAAAGAAAAAAAAGTTTACTGAGGAATTTTATTTTACTCTGGATGAAAGTTTTGGTTCGCTATAATAATTTCTCTGCTAGCAAATATATTCTTTGTGCTTTACTGCTGACACTACCTCCCCTATTTTACTTCTCTGACCTTCTACTTCAGACTTCGTATAGTTTTGCTTACTTCTGCTCCAGGTTGTTGAGAAATTGTGTGTCTGCTTATTTCTGATTAGTAATCTTGTGCCATCTGGAGCATGTTTCATTTTTTAGTTTATGTATCTTATTATGTGTTTCTTTATAAAAAAGACAATTTGCAAGTTATACAAAATATAAACTCTGAGTGAGTCCAGAGGAGGGCCAGGAGCATCTCTCCTATACAGACAGGCCAGGAGAGTTGGGGTTGTTCAGTCTGGAGAAAAGAAGGTTCTGTCAAGACCCTATAGCATCTTCCAGTCCCTAAAGGGGGTATAAGGAGACATGGAGAGGAGTTTTTAGCAATCTTATGCAGTGCCAGGACAAGGGGGAATGGCTTCAAACTGAAAGAGAGTTGGTTTAGATAGGATATTAGGAAGAAAATCGTTACTGTGAGCATGGTTAGACACTGGAATAGGTTTCCTAGAGAAGCTGTCAATGCACCATCCTTGACAGAGTTCAAGGCCAAGTTGGATGGGACTTTGAGCAACCTGGTCTGGTGGGTGGCATCCCTACCCTCGGCAGTGGGGTTGGNTGCTGTCCCCAGGATGTGATGGGGAGCTGCTGTTCCTTGCTTGGGCACACAGCTGTTGGTTTCAGTGTGTTTTCTTTTGCTGCAAAACAGATGGGAGAGAGGGGGAATGTGATCAGATAAAGGTTAAGAAGATATAAGGAAGGTGTATGAACAATCTTTACTACAGATGGGAGCAAATGCTTTGGCTGAAAGTGGAGTTTATATCTGGCATTAAGGTCTGATGTGGTTCCACAACCTCCCCTCTGCCCCCAGGGCTCTGTGGGGCAGCACTGGGCAGCAGGTGTGGATCTCCTCACAGACTTTCTTCCCCAAGAACATCTCAAGGTTTCCATCAGCCCTGCCAAGGGACTTGGGCTTGCAGCATATTTGAAAAAGGAACCAAATGGCTGAAAATTAGGTCTTGCCTTCTTTTGACAGCTGTACTGGGTGCTGGTGTCCTCTTAATATCAGCCTATTCCATCCCAGCACGACATCCAACCTAACAATCAGGAAGCTCCTGCTTCGTGTTTTGTAAAAAACCAAACCAACCAAGCAAGCAAAACTTTTAAAGTCTTTTTAAATGTTACTCCTAAGAAAAAGAAGAAGTTTAACTCAGAGGTAGATAATGTTAATGACTGTAAAATGACAAGAATAAGCATGTAGGAGCCCATAAGATGTATTTTAATGTGAATGTTTATCTGGAAAATAAGTGAGGATATTTCCCCAGACTGGTAAAATTCAAGAGAAAACTAATAGCATTTTCACTTTATCTAGTGTTTACCACAAAAATAAAATACAGCACAGACAATATTGACTGTTCAGAAATATGGATGCAGCCATCAATATAGGAAGAAAGATTGGTAGGACACTTCTCCTTTCTTGAAAGTGAGCTTTGAGTGGCTGCAAAATTTTTAATGATGTTGACATTCAGATGGTCACAGTGAAGCTTCAGCACAAATGTCTTCTGGAGATGAATGGAGCTGCTTATGATTCAGAAATATTATTTCAGCATATGATAGCTGCTGTTTTCAGACACCACATCAATTACTCCTTTCTTCACGATAAAGATTTTCCTCACAGGCAAAGCATAAAGGTTACCCAAACCATCAACCAAAAAACATCTTTATATTCTGAAAAAGAAATAATGGTGTCAAATGAAAGAAAAAAAAGTTTACTGAGGAATTTTATTTTACTCTGGATGAAAGTTTTGGTTCGCTATAATAATTTCTCTGCTAGCAAATATATTCTTTGTGCTTTACTGCTGACACTACCTCCCCTATTTTACTTCTCTGACCTTCTACTTCAGACTTCGTATAGTTTTGCTTACTTCTGCTCCAGGTTGTTGAGAAATTGTGTGTCTGCTTATTTCTGATTAGTAATCTTGTGCCATCTGGAGCATGTTTCATTTTTTAGTTTATGTATCTTATTATGTGTTTCTTTATAAAAAAGACAATTTGCAAGTTATACAAAATATAAACTCTGAGTGAGTCCAGAGGAGGGCCAGGAGCATCTCTCCTATACAGACAGGCCAGGAGAGTTGGGGTTGTTCAGTCTGGAGAAAAGAAGGTTCTGTCAAGACCCTATAGCATCTTCCAGTCCCTAAAGGGGGTATAAGGAGACATGGAGAGGAGTTTTTAGCAATCTTATGCAGTGCCAGGACAAGGGGGAATGGCTTCAAACTGAAAGAGAGTTGGTTTAGATAGGATATTAGGAAAAAAATCGTTACTGTGAGCATGGTTAGACACTGGAATAGGTTTCCTAGAGAAGCTGTCAATGCACCATCCTTGACAGAGTTCAAGGCCAAGTTGGATGGGACTTTGAGCAACCTGGTCTGGTGGGTGGCATCCCTACCCTCGGCAGTGGGGTTGGAGCTAGCCAACCATTCTATGATTCCCATTCTGTGATTCCATGATTTTAAAGTTCTTGAAAGCAATTGCCCTGACAGCACTAAGTATCCAGTGTCCTGCTCTGCTGACTCAGGGTCACCAGTGCAGGAGGGTGTGAGGCTCTTAGAAGAAAAGGGGACACGCTGCCTGCAACCTCCACCCCAGCAGCCTCTGCCAGAGGGTTTTGAGATGCTCATTTTCGGTGTGTGGAGCAAAACTAGTCTCCTAACCTCCAAGAAACATTGTGCATGTGATGTGAATATGGCCATGTTACAGTGGGAAAATGCCTCTCTTTAGGGTAGTTTGCCAGGATGCAGAGAGGTGTACAAAATTGCCAGGGCTGGCATCCATGAGAAATCTCACTTTGAGGTATGCCATGAAAACCTGCACTGAGCAGCCAGCTTATATGCATACCAGAGAATAAGCAATTAGGGTGCATTTTGGTTTGATTTGTCTTTTTCTCTATATTCTGTTTGGGGTTTTTTTACACAATCAGAGCATCTAAAAAAGGGATTGCATGCTGATGGTCAGGGAAGCCATAATTTACATGATTACTGAAATTACTTATTCAACAGTTACTTATCTCACCAATTCATCATTGTTTAAATTTTAATTCAGTGACAATGTAACCTCTGGAAAACACTGCTTGCATCTATAATTAATAGATTGTTATGCTCTGTAGTTTAAAATTTGATATACTTCCCTCAAACTCCATGAAGAAATGTTTCATGTGATCTCTTTCTGAATTCACAACAGATGAGAATGGCCTGCTAGGTTTCATACAAAGAGGTTCATTTGTAGGGAGATGCAGATCCAGTTTGCTGTTTGCTGTCTAACACAATTTAGTCAGAGCAGCACAGCCCTCCCCTTTTCTCCTGACAGCAATTCTCCCTCCAAAATGAGGTTCTGGCAGTCTGCTTTTGTACAAAGTAGACTCAAATGTAATTATGCTGCTATGACAACTTAGTCTTAGAGCACTCACAGTCCTTTTTCTTCTCATCTCTGTAGTGCTGCTACGAGTAGAAAGTGATTTTGTTTTTTCTTCTTCCAGTATAAATAGAAATGCACGTCAGTGAAGTCCAAGTTGTACTGGTCTAAGGTCGGGGTCAGCCCCAGTATATTAAACACTTGTCTCTTAAAAATCATGTAATGAAAAGAGGGAGAAAATGTAAAGTGTTCAGTCCCCTAGCCCTGTGTTAATGAATGCCATGTTAAGCACCCCTGTCCACACATCTGCATAGGGAAGGAAACTTTCTCTATTTGATTATCACATGAAAAGAGAGCAGCCATGGCCACATCTCTCCCTCCCTTACCCTTCCTCAGGAATAAGCCACATAAATTCTTCAGAGCCCTTGGTTACAGCATTTAGTCCTTGCAAAGGAGTCTTGCCTGTGCTCCCATGCAGGCTGCTCCTGGGGCTGGGATGGCTTGCAGCCCGAGTCACTGCCATGTGGGGACACCAGCAAGGAAAGGAAACAAAACCCAAAGACACTTCTCTGGACACTGCAGTGCCTCTGAAGGAAGGCAGTCTGAGGAGCTGTGCTCTGCATGGGAAGAGCCAGTGAGGAGAAGCTGGCTGGAAGGACCACACTGATTATCCAGCTTACTGGAGAGACTGGCTGTTCTGGTGGGAGAACGCCACAGGAAATGCCTGATAGCTGAGGAGTGCTTTCATAGAGAGTGGGCACACGCTTTCTGTTCCCTGCTGCCTGTGCCCCTGTAGGGCTCTGGACCTGACATGTCCTGTGCTGAAAGCAGAACCTCTGCTGTAACAGGTTCAGCTTCCCCTCAGACCTTCTTGTCCAGCCTTTGAGGCTGGCAGTAGAAAGAGTCTTTCGAGGGTCACCTCAAAATTTGGAGCATGGGGCAGGCACACCAAGGCAGAATGCCTCAGGCCAGGCCTGAGGGAACATGTGGTTTAGCCATCAAGATGTCTCTGTTAATTACTACCAAAGCCAGAGCTTTTCCATGTGTTTACCTTCGATGAATTATGTCCTGCAAAAAATTGTAAGTGTAGCCAACATAACTTAATTCACAGTGACACCCAGGGAGCTGTGGAGAGGTGCCAGAGGTGTGATGGAGAGCATTTTAGTTTCATGTGGCTTCCTGAAGCTCCCTAGAGCACATTGAAAATGGTCCAGCCATTTTTTTTCTTTTTATTTAAGGTAAAAAAATATTCCCTTTCCAGCTGTGAAAGCAACTGTATAGGCCAGAACAGAAGGTGTTTGCGGTAAAAAGACACACAGGCTTAGGCAGACTATTTTTTTTTCCCTCCCTGAGTTCTCCAGGGAGGAGAGATGCCAGCATCAGAGGACAGGAGAGAACTCAGGGATTCTAATTTTTTTTCTTTCTGAGCCAAGCACTGGAAGAAGTAGGAACTTCTGTCACTTGATGTCCTCTCTGTCACTTATGCTGAGACCTGAGGTCAGAAAAAGACTGTTCCCAGTTGGTGTTGTGTGAAACAGGCTCTTGTCTAGAAGCAGTGACCCAAACCACACAAGTATCTGAGTCCCTGAAGTCCCATGACCCTCACCCCCACGTGCTTCTTCCTCTCCACCATGCAGTCACCTTGCAGCAGAGATGTAATTCCCCAGCTTCTCCCTCCCCAGAGCACCCGCCCAGAAGCTGCCACATCAGAACTGGGGGTAAACAGGGTGAGCACCAAGGCCTTAGAGGAAGCCACCCCTTCAGCCACTTAGGGTGGCACAATAAAGCCTCAAAAACAAGCTAAGGAATAGCAAGTGTTAATTTCTGGGCCTATGTAAACTGTGTGGATTGCCCCTTGCCTTTGCAGGGCTGTTTCTAAGTGTAACCCTCCGTAGCCATGGAGCAGAGGTGGGTCCTAATTCCCCAGACAAGGGAACTCTGACAGCCACAGTGGGTCTTGGACTTCTGTTATGTTCTCCCACCTTGAGTGCTCGATTTGGGGTAATCCTGGGTGCTGCAGAACCAATGTCTGTCAGCATGGGCATCACCTACACCCATGGGTGACCTGGTAACATCAGACACAGAAAAGCTGCTTTCAAAATGGCATCTGTCAGCCCTTTCTCTCCTCTCTCCCCTGCCTCAGAAACAGAGAGCAGACACCTCCACAGGTGCTTTCCCTGTCTCGTCTTGACATCTTTGTGAAGTGACTGTGACAGAGCGTTATCTTTCCTGTGAAGGAACACCTCCTTTTCCACTTGCTCCTTGACATTTCAGTGGATGAACCAAGAAGATTCTGGCCTCTATTTTAATCAAGTAATACAGATTTCATGTACAGGCTGGTTGCCCTAGAGCTCACTACAGAGTATGAGAGATGTCTTGTCTGAAACACAGACCTAAATCCAGCATTTACTGCACAAACACCGTTTCTGTCTCAAGCCCCATGTTTGCTTCTGCATGTTTTCTGACCTGTCATAATGTTGCCTGCTAAACACCTCCTGGCCCAGACCTCACATTTGCTCTGGTGGGTGGCTCTTTCTCACTGTCTAGATTTCCTGTGTTTTGCAGACTAAGAGTTTGCCTGAGACACTCGTGGAAGCCCAGACACATCATCCATGGCTGAGCGAGGTGAATCTGGGAGGGGAACTCTTTGAGTTCCCACTGACCCACTGGTCAGATGGTTGACTGCTGCAGCCTGTCTGTTGTGGAGGTTCCTGAGGAGCCTTTCCTAGGGGAAGTCTTGCTGCATCTCCATATGCACAGCAAGCTGTTCCCTAGGCAGTCAGTGTTCCCAGGCTGATTTTATATCACATCCATTCAACTCCCAGCTTCCCTCCCCTCTTGTCATAGTGCTTCCTTCACCTCTCTATTGCTAAGGGACACCCCCACCCCACTTCAGCTCTCATTTACTTTGCTCTGAGCTCTGAGGGAACTTTCCACACGGTCCCTGTGAACCTCTGCTCTCCATAGCAGGTCCCTGTTTGCTGTGCTGCAGCTGCAGGCAGAGCTGCACCTCAGCCCCACACATTGGCTGCTTCATCATGTTCACATGAATGATTCCTCAGAAGTAAAACTCCTGTTTCTGTCTGAGATCAGAATACCTGAGCATGTTCATTACTAAAAGTACACCACATTCACAAGAGAAAGGGGCACATGAAAGCTTTATGTTCTCACAGTCTTGATTCTTCCACAGCCTTGTACCATCAATCATATCCCTGCAGAGTACAAAACAATGCCCAACGCTGTCTCTTGTATTTACTTTGTCAAGATGTTAATGACTGTGGGAGAGAAATTAAGTGGTCTTTCCCTGAGGAGATAATACCATTTTATTCTGAGAGGCAGGTCATAACAGATGGGATGTACGTGCACTTACTTTCTTGTGTGCACTTCTCATTTCTCCTTTCCTGGTTTTTTTTGCAGAAGCAAAGTTAAGAATGATTCATACAAATTGATGGTTGACAGCAAGACAAATATTCCCTGTTTTGAGGGTTTTGCAGGAGAAGAAATGGGAATCACACTCTTCCCTCCTTCTCTGCAGACCACATAACAATCTCTCAGGAAATGGTAACTTTCTTCCAGGTGATTCTTATACTTAATCTTAACAATAGCAATTTGTGATCAATGAAGTAAAAGTCAACTGATCCAGCATCATAAAACGAGCTTGGAGCTCATTGGAATTCTAGTTTAGTTTCCTTTGTTGGGTTATATAGAAGTTGGACAAACAATGTTCCTGGTTCTGATCCCATATTAGATTCTACAGCTCCGTATTTCACAGCTACCATAAAAGCAGGTGCCACAGTGATGGGAGCCATATAAGTACCTGGATAGATGATAAAAATATTGTTGCTGAGTGCTTCAGGGTGTGCTTGGAGTGAAGAGACACTTAATCTAAAGAATAAGGGATTGTTAAATTTTACTATATAGCATATGCAATACTAGAATTTATTAGTCTATTGTTCAATACAGTAACTGATGTGCTATTTGAAGGAGTTTTTTTTAATCTGTGACATAAAAAAGTTCTCAAACTTCCTGACTCAGTTTTCCTGTTTGCAATATGTGAATACAGTTGACACTAAGTGAAAGTGTAATACTAAAAGTGAATAATACATTAAACAGTAGAATAGATATATAGCACATAGGTGGAACACGATTCATGTGTGAACTTGAAAAGATCTGGGCTTTCCCCAGATCTGTAAAGGACTGATTTCTAGTAAGGTAAGGGCAGAGAGCAGACCCTGTTTACTCCCTACATGTTTGAGAGTGTGTGCAGGAGAGCTGGTCAGGGTTATCTGTACTGTGGCACTCTTCAAGCTGCCTGTAACCAATAGCTAATAACACACTGTTGTGTGGATGCCCAAAGCTGAGACAATTCAGTAACTCAGTCTCAGAGAGCTGAGCACTCGTTACTTGCCATATAGAGTAATAAATAGTAGATATTATTGACAACTTTTTTCTTTTAATGTATGCCATCCAACACATTCTGGGATTTTTGCATTTACATTCGGTTTCTGTTTTAAATTGACAGGTTTGGCCCATAGCTGCTTTCAGCACACTAGGAGAGGAGAGTGCCATTTCTTCACCTCCCTGCTGTTTGAGGGGAAAGCAGTTGTTCTTTACACAAAATCTCTATCAGTGGCAGCTTTTAAAGACTTCGTTGTGTGATGTCTGAATTTTTAAAAGTTTTGAAGTGTCAGATTTTTCTGCATAAAAGCTGCTTATCCCTCAATTGCAAGAACTTCAAACAGTTTGCTGACAGCACGTAGACAGCC
Source organism: Notiomystis cincta (assembly GCA_013398075.1). Lineage (NCBI taxonomy): Eukaryota > Metazoa > Chordata > Aves > Passeriformes > Notiomystidae > Notiomystis > Notiomystis cincta. The sequence goes on along the minus strand of VZRX01005354.1, from coordinate 319,687 downwards.
CCAACTGAAATAACTTGAGTTGGCTGTAGCTTCTCTTGGCAAGAGGGGGAGATTAAGGGCAAACCCCTGCAATGATGAAGATCATTACGCTGAAGTCCCTCTCTGCTCTCAATCTCTCCACATCTCCAGGCATGACCAGCATTTCCCTGCCTTGCAGTGAGTGTGCATCTCTGTTGTGCAGATCCATCTGTGCTCTCTGCATGCTGGAACCTGGCTCAGCCAGGAGGCAGCCTGTGCTCTGCAGTGGTGTTTACCCACGGCTGGTGGCTGTCTCGCAGTGCTTCGTGCTAGCTTGCACAGCTGAAGTGGCTACTTCACCCACTTCAGTGGCTGACACTAATTCATCCCTCCTCCATGCTTCCAGAGTAGTAGAAGAGCACAGTCCATTTATGCTTTGTTAAATTTGCACAGGAGGTAGAGAGATGCATTTTAGTCATTTTAATCTGGTTATGTGCAGCACAGAGGGACAGTGTATTGATTTTTTCAGTTTATTTTTTCCATCTCTGAATGAATAAAGCTTTTTTACTCAGCAACTGTATGCTCATAACCTCAGACTCACAAATATTTGTCATTTCAGTTGACTCTTCCCTCCAACTTTCACTCACCTTTTTCATATCTTGAGGATCTACCTTTACTGCTAATGATACTCAGAGACATAAAATGTATGATATACATTGATATCAACTCCCTGGTTTTTGGGATCTGAAAGGAGAAAGCCACTACAGGAATAGGGACCTGTAGCAGGTGGGAAGCTGACCCCTATGACTGCAGCATGTACAAGATGCCTGAGTACCTTTGGGAATATAGACCCTGATGTCTGTGTAAATAGTCTGCTGTAAAAACAGTACCAGGGCCTGTGGCATCTCTGTCTGTCTATCCATGCCCACTTCCTACCAGAATAAGCAGAGACTACACAGGTCAGTAATTATGGGAAAGGAATTTTTTACTGAGGGCTTTTTGGATGCTGTTCTAACACAGTCCCCAGCAGCAGGTGCTGGTAAGACACAGGTGATCCTCCTGTGCCTTACCATTCTGTCAGCACTCAAGTCTGGATGCACACACAGGCAGTGGGTGTCAAGCAAGCATTGCAGCCTCATGGCAAGCTGCTTGTCTCTTTTTTAACATGGTGCAAACACTGGATGTCTAAGGAAATGGAAACTCCTTTCTAACAACTGGCTTAGTCTCAAAATTCTCTTTGTATGGATCCCCATATTTTCACCTGGCTCACAGGGAAGTCTGCATTTTCACTGTAGATGGTATCAAGATAGGCAGCTTCACAAACCTCATGAAAGTTTTACTTAGCAGGCAGACCGAGGCTATCACTGAGCACAGAAAATACTTTTGGAAAAGAGTAAAAACACTGTGAAGCGAGGCACTGGAACAGGTTGAAGAAGAGAAGCTGTAGATGCCCCATCCCTGGAAGTGTTCAAGGCCAGGTTGATGAAGCCCTGAACAACCTGGTCTACTGGAAGGTGTTTCTGCTCATGGCTAGGGAGTTGGAACTAGATGATATTTAAGGTCTGTCCAACCCAAACCATTCTATAATGTCTTCTGGGTTCTGTGCTTGTGCTGATATTCCACACTGAAAATAGCTGATGGTCCCTGCCTGGCTCTTTGGCCCCCTGCAAAGCTCCAGCAGCCTTCCTGCAAGCTGTTGCTTTAAACCTAGAGAAAAATGAACAGCTGCAGCCTTTTGGGCTTATTTGGTAACAGCTGTTGCTTGCCACTGTGCTCTCTCTCTCATCTCTCAAGTATTCCTGTCCTTTTTCCTCCCCTTTGGGCTCCTTTAATGCCCTCTGTGATTTAAGAGAATTGGTCATGAGAAAAGTTTGGTGGAGGATGCAGAAACCAACTTTCCAGCAGCCATTTGTGGCAGTGTGCTGGGAAGCCTTCGTGAAGCCCTTCAGGCCTGTGAGAAGGTAAAGATTTGTAAAACACCAAGTACCACTGTGCCTCTTTGCCTTATCTTCCTCCATCCTACACATGCCATGAGGCCACTGGTACAAAGGGGGGGTCCACGAGCAAAACCTTCTTCCCCCTGAGCAACCTGGTCTAGTGGAAAGTGTCTCTGCCCATGGCAGGGGGATGGAACTGGATAATCTTAAGGGTCCTTTCCTTCTGTGATTCTGTAATTTCTCCCCTCTGTCCTGGCAGCCCCATGTGCAGACAACCCCCAGCACAGCCATGCCAGTGCCAGCTCAGGGGAAATCTCTGCACTGGCAAGGTTGTTCAGTAGTGCCTTTCCTTGCCAAGCTCCAAAGTGTGCCAGTCACTGGTGGAAGCTAAGATCTGAAATGCTTTTCCTCTCTTTCTGCCAACACAACATATGAGATGGTGGTACTCTTTGTGATATTTCAGTAGTTAACAAACATGTGTGTGCTGCAAGAAAAATCCTGCATGGAAATGAGGTGGTGTGTAATGTAGGCCTTCTTTTGCAATACCTTTTAAATTATTTTTCTTTTTTTTCTTATTTTGAAGAAGTCTGTGGAACTGGAGCATAACAGAGGAAGACAGGACAAGCTGAGAAGAACCAACTGAAAGGAAAATCTTCAAGTTTGTGGCTACCAGAGCAAAAGGCAAAAAGGTAGGATTGCATCCATGTTGTTGTTCATCTTTCACCCACTCGCATTGACTGTAATGGGGCTGCTGGCTGTGTGCCCCTGCCTGTTGGACCTCCACTTTCTAAAGGTGGAAGGGTACATTAAAAGGCTCCAGAAGTTCAGGGAGATGGAAGCCAGAGCAAGGCAGACTTTAGCAGGCTTGTACTCCAAATGGTTTGGCTCCAGGAGAGCAAGCGAGGGCTTGCAGCGCTCTGCATACGAGCTGGCCCTCTCCAAGCCTGTGTCACTGTCTCTCTGAGACCAGCCCAACTGCACCACCAACTCACAGACAAATACATGAAAAGGAGCAAACCCTGCCTTTTTCTGCTGAAGCAGCTACCTGCTTAGTGTTCAAAACAGAGGCTTCATTTCCATAATGTTAGATGGCAGCATCCTAACCTTTAACAGCACATGAATCAAAAGCTGTCAGCTTTTCCTCTTCTGCCATGAGCCTTGTGATTCTTGCCGTGGGCTTTATTTTCTTGTGGTCAGCCCAAGCTTGCTTGCAAATTTTTCCGGTTTAGAAATGTCCATCGTTTCCTGTGCTCTTTAACAACAGAGGAATGCCAGCCAAGGCAGGCAGCCTCTCCACACAGCTCTTTGCTCCTACACACTGAGGCTGCTCTCGGTAAACAAGGTCACTGCCACTGCCTTTCCCTCTCCTGAGGCAAACTGCAACAGGACTCCACTTTGTGCCCTTGTCCTGGCAGGAGTGGGAGATTGTGAGGCTAGAGGGGAAAACTGGCTTGAAAGTCAAAAAACAAACCAATCCCAAACCCCAAACAACCAAAAAGAACTCCATGGCTTTTTTCACCAGTTGTTGAAAAAAAGTCTTATATACTTATGTGGAAATTTTCCTATTGCTGTTATTATTTCAGCTTGTAGTTGGCCATGGGAACATTTCCAAAGAAACCAGTACTCTGGGAAACCTTTTGTTTTCCAGAAAGGCTGTTATTCAAAAGCAATTAACATAAAAACATTAAAACTGTCTAACTTCAGAGACAGAAGAATGGAGGAAGGAAATGTGAGAGTGTGTGTGTGTGCACGCAGGAGGGAATACCACAGTCTGGGGTAATGTAAGAGGCAGAAGGAGGAGGCAAGAGCACTTGGGTCAGCATGGGATGGGTGCAATTGCCAAGGAGGGTCAGGATGGTGAGACCCCACACCTGTGGGATGCAGGAGCTGGGAGGAGGTCGGCTGGGGGCTGCTGTGACCTTGGAGGGCAGCACAAGAGAGGGAGAGGTGTGGGGCCTGGGGCAGCAGGAGTCCCAGGAGTGAGGGGGGAGATGCCCAAGCGTCTCTCCATTCTTCAGCCCAGGTATGAAATGTCTGTTATGAGTTTTGGCAGCTCTGGGTGCCTGTTGGCCTGAGGTGCAGCTGTAGTTTTGAGACCAGGCTTGTGCTCAGCAGCTCAGGGCACTGCTCCCACACCCCATTGCTTCCCACTCACAGTGTCTGGTGAAGGCACTAGCAGCAGCAGTGTTGAGGGTTTTGTTTTACATTTGTACTGTGCAAGTTTTCTCCACCATTTCTCCAGTGGGTTTTGAACCAGCTGGATGATTTCAGCCTCACTTGAGAGGGCAGAGGGTCACTCAATATTAAAGCACTGTCTGCTTGTGTGGAAATGGAGTTCGATCACAGGGAGCTTCCAGATGCCCCAAGGCAGATCTCCCTGCTTTTTTCAGAAGAGCACAACTATTTTAAAATGTGAACTGCACCATATGCAGCCTGCAGTAAGGTGTTTTCTCTTGCAAAGGGCGTGCCACAGCTATAAATGTACAGATTATCTTTTTAGGCCTTTAGGATGTTTCTATCCGGTTTTCCTCCTCCTGTGTTACCTCATCCCTGACCCTCTCATGTCCACCTGTGTCAGTCTCAGCCAGACAGAGATGTGGAGACCTCAGTCCTCCTCAAGGGGGACCCAGGGGATTTGGGAGTCAGCCAGAGGTAACACATCAGGGAGGAGACCCGTGGAAAGGAAAAGTGGCAGTATTTTTGGGAAGGTTGAGTTCACTGTGACTGGGAGACATGAACTAAAGTTGCTGGGGTAGAATGGCAGGATGCAGGAGTGGATTAAATATCCCAAACTATCTAGGATTCCTGAGATCAGTGACACTCAGAAGAGCCTACCTGTTTCCCAGATGCACATTTGAAACAGAAATCCACAAAGACCTTTGATAAATAAAAGTCTGAAATGCAAAATCTTGTTCTAAATTAGACAGTGGTCTCACACTGAAAAATCCAGACAAGTGGGGCAAAAAGCATTGCATAAAAAGGCAAAAGGCATGTGAACAGCAGGGCCTGCAGAGCAAAAACTTACTTCAAAAAAAGCTCAGGGCAGCATGTGGTGCCAGGGCAAGGGAAGGAGGTGTCTGGGACTGTCCTTCTCCTGCCACAGAGGGAGGCTTTGCAGGTTTTCAGGGCAGTGTTTCTGTGCTGGTGTTTTCCTGTAAGCCTTCCTTTCCATTCAAAGGGCAGAATAAACTTGTGATAGATCATCAGTAGCTGATACAACAGTGTCCCCCCCACTTCCATCCTTCTGTTTGTTTCAAGATCAAATTTTAATTGAAACAAGATATGGTAGACAGGATGTCTATAAATAGGCTCTAAACTGTCACCTTAAGAGGAATGTATGTGACCCAGTTCAAACACCAATATGAAGAAAGAAAAATTGTTAAACACACAGTCCCATTAGACACAGGAAGGTCCCCTTGTAGATTGCTTTAATTTTTGGAAGATACTTATTTGTGCTGGTTCCAGCAAATGATAACATATTTTCTGTTTTAGTGCCCAGGAAATGCATTTTGGTAATAGATTCCATTCATACCATACTTTGCATTGTCATTGAATTTATGGCACAGATAATATGCATGTTTACTAGTTTCTCCTTCTTTCACAATTTTCAAAGAGTTTAATTTCTGTACTCTATTACCTGATATGCAGAAGAGATTTTGTTTGGGTTTTTAACCAAATCCTCATTTGAAATATGTAATTTTTGATGGTATAATATTCTAGATTGACCAAATTATGTATCTGAGAAAGCATTTAGAATATTGTAGAGGTTGTGAAACCCATGTAGGGTGTTTAAACTTCCAGTTTCATTTATATAACACAGTATTTAAGTCGTCTGAGCCCCCAGAAGATTACCTGTATAAGTAGCAAAGGCAGACAGGATTCAGCTTTTGTTATTCAATCTCTTTTCAACATATGAAATGCTTTTCCAACAGCTGGTTATGTAAAGCAAGGTTTATTGAGGTTATATCTTTCAGTACTTGACTCTTGGCACTGCATATTTCTCATTTGTTATTTGCCTCACTTTTTGAGGGCTTATATGTATCATCCTTACAGCTGAAGTTCTGCAGCAGCCTGTATATTTTGAGGAAAATATTTATTTGAAGCATAAATATGTTTATTTGAAGCATAAATATGTTTTCACGATAAAAAAAAAACACAAAGCTAAGAGTGGCTTATATTTTAAGTATGCTTATGGAAGTTTAAATAAATGAAACATGGATTTCTAGACTTTACCCATATTCACTGAGCTCGACAGAGTATTACTATAGATAGTCAGCCCTCAGAGCCAATAACAACAATATTGTGTTTCTAGAGGTTTTATCAAAATGAACTGCTCCTTATCTGTTCTGTGAAGCTACAGAAAACTCTCCTATCCAACAGTGCTGGCTGCTGCACACACACTGCAGAAATTTTCAATTTTTTTTATACCAGGCAACGCTCCGGTTGGAAAACATTTCCTCACCGAAAGAGTGGTTAAGTATTGGAAGAGGCTGCCCAGGGAAATGGTGGAGTCCCTGGAGGCATTCAATAAACAAGTAGATGTGGCACTTCATGGTGTAGTTTAGTGGGCATGTGGTGTTCAGTCAAAGGCTGGACTGGATGACCTTGGAGAACTTTTCCAACCTTAATGATTCTATGATTCTATGAAAAGCGAAGTAGTTACTGCTTCAAGGTTAATAAACAACATATTCACCAGTCAGAAATGCAGGCTACGGGCCTTAACAATCAAAATATAGGTGTCTTTTTGGTTTGGTTTGGCTTTGGTGTTTTGTTTAGTATTTTTTAAGTTGGCTGGTGGATTTAGACAAAACACTTACCCTAATGGAAGCTGTGAATTTCAATATCCTAGGCAGTCTCTAGCAGGAGAAGTCACAGAACTTGCATTACAAAATGAAATATAAAGTTGCCTCAAGTCACAGACAGCAAGCAGTTTGTTTTGATAAGGTTTTTGCGACAGGCTGACAGTTTAGTTCATTGACTTTGCTCTTGCTTGAATTTGGGCATTAATCTTGTTATCTAATGGATACATCTTAGGATGTGTTTTAAAACTTGTTAGCCTGAATACCAGGGTGTACAAAAGCAGGATAAAGAGATGGGTGGTAGCACATGGTGTGTCTCCTCTCCTTCAAGCATAAAACACACACTCTTTAGCAGAAAAACACAGAAGACACAAATCTCAGGAGACCACAGTCTGCCCTTGTTTGACTTTCTCACCAGTTTGGAGACTTCTCTCTGGGCACCACATCAAAGTGCCTCAATTGCTTCCAGCTCATCGTGGTTCTTGGTGGTGGCAAAAGGTGAATGAGAGCAGAGGAGAGAGCTAGGTGAGGCCTGAAGCTCCCAGGAGCTGAGAAGGACCCTCTTACAGCCCTGAAGTGCTGTACTTAGCCAGCCACACCATGATAGAAAGCAGACAACCCCATTCAGAGAACCAGCAAATATGTAAAGCAGTATGAAGTATGTGCCATATGAAACTAATCATCTCTGTGAACCCTCAAGCTGGCATTTATATTTCAAAGCAGTAAATTCACCTGTTTGCACCTTTTGCAATAAAAAACTCAAGATATACATGTACAAGGCAGGACTTGGAGTAGATGTCTTAAGTAAAACATCATCTTGGAGGGTGTATTTGCAAGCACAGAAAGAACATGGGTATTTTCAAGTCTGAACTGCACATGTCCAGCATTATGGGAGGTACTTTCTTTTGCAAGACAAGGGAAGACTGCTGAACTTTCTAAAATTGACTCTCTCCCTATATCTCCTTTCAATGCCTTTTTAAATTTTCCAGATAGTCCTGGCCTCTGTAAGAATCTGGGTAGGGAATAGAAACCATATTGTTTAACATGGGTGACCAGTCACAGAGCATATTTGAATGCTGAACAAAAATGATTGGAGATATTGGTACCATTCAGTAACCCATAGGCAAAAAAAATTATTTTGTTGAACCTCTTCACCACATGGTTATAAAAAAAGACTAAAAAATGTTATCCATTTGTGGTCAGAAGTATCAAGTACAACAAATCACACTTACTGAATACTTCAGTTACTGTACTTGGCAGTGAATTTGCTTTAACTCCAGGAGAGCATTACAAATGAAATCTTTAGAAGAGATGTGAACCAATTGTGCAATACTGGACTTTCTGTTCCTCAGGCCATAGTCCTGCTCCCAGTCCCAGATTCACTGTGCCTACCAAGAAATCCATTCTATTAAGAAAACAGAAAATTTGAGCAGTTCCTAACTACAGAAGGTAGCATAGCAGCTAAGCTATTTGGGATGAAACCACGAGACAACTGCAGTTCCAGCAGGATTTGGCTGAAGGATCATGTGGGAAGCCTTTCCCCTGCCAGACCAGTGATGAAAAAGAGACAGGGGGTGAGGGGGACACAAGTTCCAAGTTGTGAATCACCCCTCGTGTTGGCCAAAGAGGCTGCAGACGGAAATAGGAGGGAAGCGACCCCTGAGGCTGAGCTCTGCAACCTTACTTTCCCCAGGCCCCACTTGGAAGAACTGTGCTTTGTTTCCCTTTCTGAAATATGCCTTTTCATACAGCATCTGTCATCATTAATTGGAGCATCTCCCTCCTGCATCCCAATCAAACAGTGCTGGCAAAGCAGAATCAGTATTACGAGTGATGTCTGACATGTGCTGGCCAATTCAAGCCGTGAATTGCTTGCCTCAGGCCTGGCAGGGGTCTCCATTTAATTTTAGTCAGAATAAAATTATTAACAGCAATGAAGCATGAGTAGACCATCCAGAAAAGGAAAAAGCCCTTGTTGCTGAGAGTTTAACTCTCAGTTTCTGGTTTTTCCTCAAATATGTTTCAGCAACTGACACTTTCTCCCACGGGAGGAAAATACCACCAGGTAAAAGATGGCAGCAAACATGTTAAAACTGGTGTTACACCAAAAATCAAGAAGAGGTGAAAAACAGCTGAGAAAGAGTTCAAAGTCAAAACTGCACACATCCAGAGGTGCCCCATATCTTAGCAAATATATCTTTCAGTCAGAGAGTTCCTACTTCGGGGCACAGGTACTCTGCACCAGACCCAAATGCCCTGCACTAGGAGTCAGTTGGGAGTGGGATTTTGGCCAAGCCTGCAAGTGGAAATGCATGTCAGTCACAAAGTGGCTTCCTAGTCTGGGTTGTAATGTTCCCTAAATGTAGTAGAGAAATGAGGTTTTACTACAGAAGAAATGTTGGGGGCCCGGGTCCATTTATCAAGAAATGCCAGGGAGCTGCACTCTCAGAGTGAACTTCCCGAGAATTTCATTCCAGCAAGGGGCTGCTTTTCGCCCTGCTTCCCGCTCCCTGGAGAAACAACTGCGGAAAGTAGGAGCCTTTGCAGCAAGTCTGGCCCTGCGTGGCCGGAGACGGAGCCACCTGTGTGCGTGTGTCACGGCGGCCGTGCCCGAGCCAAACAGCCGCTCCCTGGAGCCCCGGCCTCGGGAGCGGCGTGGCACGGCCTGGAGCGGAAAGCGGACGGGGCTGCGGGGAGCGCCCGCTGCGGCAGCGGCTCGGTGCGGGAGCTGCGAGCGGCTCGGTGCGGGAGCGGCTCAGTGCGGGCGCT
>VZRX01005354.1:268325-308589 GCA_013398075.1 Notiomystis cincta | reverse complement strand
GGCGCTACTCCCGTGAGCCCGGGCTGCAGATGGCCCCGGCCTGCGCTCGGGGCGGGAGGGAGGCACGGAAGCGGGGGAAAGGACGGTTTTTCCCCGGAAACTTATCTGTCTGGCAGATAGCGAGCCCGGCATCCGTGTGTTCTGCGAGGCGCAGATAGAGGCGTTTCGCCGCTGGATCAGCCCCTGGGCTCCCCAGCTGCTTGGCTTGGGGTGGGGTTGGCCAACAGTCCTGCGTGAGCATGCTGGAAAATTCAAAGTGTGTTTCCTCAGTTCTTCCCCCTTCCACACCCCCTGCCAAGGCAGCAAACTTCTGGTTCCTTTCTCAGAACCTGACTAAAGCTTTGCTCCACTAAAACTTGCCCACCGTGAAAAAGAAAAAATTGTAATGGTTAATACAAAAAAAAGGCCTTTCTCTAGAGAAATGTGTTGCAGGCTGGCTAACTCTTTCCTTTTTCTGTTTTTCTCCCTGTTAGCCTTGCAGATACATTTATTCTGTGGTAGGGTTCCCATCTCTGCAGCTTTAGGCAGTCTCCATCACTCATTGCTGTACTGGGGCTGGGCTAGGACAGCAGGCCAGATTTCTGGGATAGAGGCATTCCCCCTGTGTGGAGAGGGAGGAGAGAGGGACAGCATGCCTCTCTACTTTTCTTGTCAGCCTATAGCTGGTGATTTAGATAATGGTAAGGCACACTGAAGAAGTGTGCATCTAAGCTCATCAGTAAGGTGTGTGTGAGATATTGGCTTTAGTGGGCTATGCTGGCTCTGGATGGAAGGGAAAAGATTTTGCAGTGTTACTGCCCAGCCCCAGTTCACCCAGCCTGGCTCCCTGCAGAATAACTTGTTTTAAGGTGGATTTATGAACAGAGATGCCACCCCCTTCTTGCAAAGCTCAGTAGCTGCTTGATTGCTTTTTAGCGTGAGAGTTCAGAAAAACATTCTTTAACCGTGATGTCTCCAGAGGTTTGTGGTAAGAAAACAATGTTAATTTGCCCAGTCTAGAAGCAGAAAGATGAAAAAATAGTGAAGTACACTGTGTTCTTTGTTCCAAATACCTGAAATTAGTGTCTTTGTTGGAGATAAATGCCATAAATGGCTTCAATATTTTCAGGTTTTTCTCTCATTTTGGAGCAGTGCTGTATTGCTGCCACAGCACTGCTGCACCACACAGCACAATCCACCTATTTACACTTTTTAATGAGCAGTGACTCTGCTGTAGCTATTGCATTAGCTGTGCATCCATGATTTATTGTAGTTTCCAAAGGAGAGTGTGTCATATCAGCTTCTAGAAAGGTTCAAGACAGCTGCATGTGTCATGGAAAAATAAGAATTGATTAACAGAGGAGGTAGGAAGCCAAAGTAAATACTAGAAATGTGTAAAGCAGTTATGGTGATGTACATTAGTACATATGAAGGGATGTGTAAATCTGAGTGCTTGACATGATTGATTCTTATGTTGAAAGGGAAGTCATTGTGTTATTATGTTTTTAGTTGGAAGTCCCTGCTGACAGCGTTGGAGCTGTTTCAATGTCCCACTCAATTAAAAAATCTCAAATATTGTGAAGAGTTGGGCCTGCATTCCTATCTTTCCTGAATTTCAAATATGGAAGGACAAGTAACAAGAGAGAAAATGCTAAACTTTGAAAACTGCGCCTGTCAGCAAAAAGCCCTGGTGTGTACATGCAGCACCTCTTCTCTGAACCACATAACTCATGTTTAAAACATATCCCACCATGAGAGGTAGATGTGATGGTAGCTGGGTCACAGGACCATCTAGAAGGCAGAAGGAGAGCTTTGTGAGTCTTGCAAAGCCTTTGAGATGCTCTCACCTCTCTCACACATTGCAGACAAGGGGGCCAAAACCTGCCAGTTACTTAAATCAGTCACTGAGACACATCCAGTTAGCTTGATTATGAAGAGAGCATGAATTATAATATGCTACTCTGTCATTTTAAGATAAATGTTTTAAAGCACAAACCCCATCATTATGTGTACATATTAAAAAGAAAGATTGTGTTTTGTTTGGGGTTTTTTAGTTTACTTGGCTGGGGTTATTTGGTGGCGTTTTTTCGGTTGGTTTTTTTACAGCAATTTTAAGGCTTTTAGACTTGCTAAGAGGTAGGTCCAAATTGTGGTTAAATCCTGCAGACGATAGTCTTGCTGATCTCAGGATTTTCCAAATATTTAAATACATGTCTGGATTTCTCAAAACCCCACAACACTTCAAAAACATTAGGCCCATTTCACCTTTCCCCAGATAACCAAGATGGCCATAAACTGCTTGAGTGTTCTGGTCCTGGCAAGATTTCTTTTAACAGACAGTCTCTCAAATAGGTCTTAGTGGCTTATTAGCAACTTCAGGTATTATATTTAGCAAACAAAATCAGAGTTTATCCCCTAGCTTTTGCTTAACTACAATAAGTTATTTATAAGGTGCAAACCTATGTCATGCAGACGCTTTTCCAGTCATGTTGTTTATATAACAAGTACCATTAAAAATGTCATGTGGTGGGTATGGAGATGTCTATAAAGTTGGAACCAAGAAAAATAAATCTCCCAGTAAACCCTGGCACTCTTGTGGCTGGGATGGATCACTGTGCCATCCCCAGCACTGCTTCCTACAGGAGCCTGGTGCTGGAGGTTGGTGCATGTGAGCTGCACAGCCCTGGATGTGGGCTGGTCTAGATGAGAATCAGTTTTAGCAGAATCAAATGGAAGTCCTTACCCAGTGATAAGCCTGAAGTGCTCATGCACTATTAAGTTCCTGGCAAAAGCATTACAATGTATATATTTACACTCAGGATTTATACATACATTTACACTCAGGGTTTGTAGATATAGTTACAGTGTGACAAATATCCCTATCTAGACAAGTTGGCAGGAAAGAGACAGTAAAAGAACGGAATAAGCGCCCATGTGCCTCCTTGGGTGAAGTCTGGAGGGTTTCAGTGTGTGCATGTGTCTTTTTTGTAATTTACTTAAGCTGATTTAAGTTTCTTAAGTGGTAATTGCAAGCCTTGGGCAGCAGAAATACACTTGCTGAACTATGCTTGTCCTATAAGAGGACAGCTGGCTGGCCCCATGGCAAGCCATTTTTAATTTTCAGGTGAAGCTTCTGGCTTTGGCCCACCCTGGCATTTTGTTTATCCTCTGTGGAAGTCTGTCTTTTTTGGCAACATAGGACATTAGCTTTCCTTGTGTGGTTTCAGCTTTTCTTGCTTTTCACTTGGGAGTTTTCCTCTTCCAGTGGTTCTTTTCTCTCATCAGCAAGCAATTTCTGCAGATCTGCAGGTGAATTCTAGGCATTCTGTATAAACACCTTCCTTTTATTAAATTGGTCATGTATTTTTCAGTCCTTGTTCTTAAGGTGAACATCACAGAGTTGTGGTGTTTTGTGAAGGGTTTTAGTTGGTTGCTTATTGGGTTTTTTGGAGCAGGGAGGAGAAGTGAGAGATGGAGGGAATCACATCTCCCAGGGAAGGTGCTGCTACTAATTATGCCTTGGAGATTGTTACTTCATGGCTCAGATATAATTAGTACTTGATCATATGTGCTATTTAGGACAAAAGAAAGCCTCTCTTTCTTATGACCCAAAAATCCAGCTGTTACTTTAAATATTCATTTGTAGGAGTTCAGGAAACTGCATCTGTGATTCTTATGTGTCCTAACACCCCTGAACTCCTTCCCACAGCTGCCACACCTGCAAACCCCCCTCTTACCAAAACTTTGCCACCTATAGTGATGCAGAGGTGCAGAGGAGTACTCTTAGGACACCTCTTACTGCTGGATTCTGGTTGTCTTTTGAGAACTCCTTAGAAATGTATGTTGTAGGACAAGATTTTTAACCTTGTCCATGTCTTATCCATGTCAAGTTGGCAAAAGCTGGAGGTAGAGGGTAGTGCAGCCCAGATCATGAAGGTAATGGGGACATTGCCTCACAGGCAGAGGAGTTCTGGGACGATGATAAGAGGACCCCTGCCTGACCTTGATTATTTTCTTTACTCCTCTAATTCTCATGTTGCACCACTTCAGATCCAGTACTGGGAGCAATACCAGGTGCCTTCTGGTGATAAGATGTGTGTGTTGTGTGAGCTAGTCAGATGATAAAGGTGTTGAGTCAAAACCCACTGAATTGGTAAGACTCATTCCCAAATCTTCAGAGCGTTGCAGATCCCTGATAGGATCTGGGCTGAAAGTTTAGACAGCCTATGCCCAAACCTGCATTCCTCTATCCTCACACAGCTACTGACTGGATCCTGGGTGGTTACCAAGATATCTGAAGCTCTTGCCCTTGAGCATGCCCAGAGGCATGTCAGCCTCAGCAGAACTGAGCAGCTCAGTGCCATGGTCTATCCCCCAGCAGCAGATTCAGCTCTTCCAGACTACATCTGCAGAAAGGCTGTTGTGGGCTACTGCCTTTGTTTGAAGTACAGCAAGGATGCTGCTGCTGCAGCTGCTGCAATTCCTGTTCTCCTCATCCCACCACCCAGGGTAAGGATGCTTCCCTGCACTGGCCTGGTCCTCTCATACGGGCTTGGTCTCTTCCTTCAGCTAACAGATTCACAGAAGCTTCCCCATCCCCTGGGGCATGTTTGAGCTTCCAGGGCTGTGCATAGCTGTTTTGCAGTGGGTGCAATCCCGACTCATAGAGCTGGAGGGATTAATCAAGAATCCGTTAAGTGCAGCGAGCAAGGCACGTGTGTGTGAAAGGTGGAAGAGCAGGATTCCACTGCTTCTGCCAGAAACCATCCCTGTGGCTTATGCCTACTTTTTATGAAAGGTATAAACAGACCTTGTTGTGACAGTCACTGTCTAAAGGCTCTGGACAGGTCTGTGTGTCCCAGTGGCACAGTATACAGGAAAGGGACAGGAAGAATGGCATTTGCACTCTCTGTCCCAGTGTGATGCTTCAGAAGGACATTTCAAGGTCCACAGAGAATTTGGCTTCCAATTCTTTTTTAGGTAAATTATACCCATGTGGAGAGAGCTGCTGAAATAAACTGTTTCAGGGCTGTGTTTCACAGTGGGGGTTAATGTGCTGTTTCCCAAGGGTTCAGGAAGCATGGGCCAAACCCATGGACACGGAACACCTCGTACCTCACTGAAATGGTGATAGTAATTCTCAGCTTAAAAAGCTCATGGGAAGGGCTCACATAACACTGGAAAGGAGTTTCTGGTACTTATTTCTTAGCTGTCTGATTTTGTACAGCCTGATAGAAGAGATGAAGCATAACAAACAAATTCTTGGTTGTTAAGAGTCCAGAAGTGTTTGGTTGATTTGGCTTCACCACCGGTTTCAGTAACATAAGCCACTTTATTTGGAGGAGAACAAGGCTTGTGCCTATTAGTTGCTGTCACTTGTGTACATGAGACTGATGGCAGCCATTGACTCCACATCACCAGCTATGACATATATACATCCTCTTGAAAGGCACAGTCTGAAACAGTCATTTAAGCTCTATTTATATTCCTTATTTCAAATATTAAGGCCACCATAATGCCATATCTATTACTTCAGATGATTACAGATCACGCCACAGAGTGTTTTATAAATGATTTCTCTTCAACATGGCCTTATATTGTCAGGGCAATTGCTTCTACAGTCCCACTTCTGGTCCTTCCACCTTAGCCTAAGTCCAGCTTTTGCTGAAATTCCTGAGATTCTTCTTTATTAATGTTGTTATCAGATCCCACACTGCCTCTGTTGCAAGAACAAGATTTGGGCTCACAGACAATTTATTAAAGATCCTTACTTCTGTCCCCTCTGCATCGTGTTTATCCATTAGTCATGGAACTAAAGACCACACACACAGTATGTAGGCAATGTACACGTGTTTATGGCATCCTTTTAAAGGCATTGCTTCCTCCTGGGAGAAGAGGACCAAGAGAAGTTGCTATCCCTCAGGATATAAGTGGGATCACAGCAAAAATTCAAGACCTGCCTATTCCCCTTGCCTGCTCAGTGCCCAACTCACACCAGCTGAGAAGACCAGGCCTGCCTCTCTGCTCACGAGGGTTCATTGCTGTACATTTATCAGATCTATACAGTGGCACTGAATGCACACCCCCCCCACTTACTTCAATATGATGAAGCAGGGAACACTTTCTTCCCATGCACAGGTAGGCAGCTGTCTTGAGAAATTCCAAAACCTCATGCTGAGAACTGGCTTGTGTATGATCTGTGCCAAAACAGAAGTACCCACTCGAGGGGCACCTATTTTGCTTTACCACAAACTGTGTTTTGGATTCAAGGCTTGCAGAGCAAAGGGACATTAGTCACATGGGCTCTGACTTGTAAACGATTTCTTCACCTGAGAGTAGTTTTTACATCCCAGATTGGGGCCATTGGAGAAGGCTTCAGGCAGTGCATGGGCCAGATGTAATTTTCTGGGAGCACTGGAGTCAAGTAGCAGAGCCACAGCAGTCAGCATGGAAGAGCTGAGGGGAGCTCTTGCCCAGAGGAGAGTAACCACAGGCAGCCCAGCTCCCTGCCTAGTCCACTAGTTCTGTGCTCTTTGTGTAGAGATTGTTGATTTTAGACTACAGTGCCAAGAGACAGCAATGGTCTGTACAAGTGACCTCATAAGTTAGAAACCACGTGCAATTACACAGGCAGTACCAAACTACTACAGGAGTTTAAAGAGTGTTTGTTGTTGTTATTACCTCTCCCAGGAGCTTAGTGCTATTGCTGTCTGTAGGCTGTGACTTACAGTAGTGTAATCACCTGAAAATACTGGGTTTGTTGAGCTTCTCAGGTAATACAAAAACGAGTCAAGCAATACTTAGAGATAGCAAATGGACTTAAAATGTTTTTCTTGCCTGAAGATGTATTATTTTATTATATTCTACCCATCCATTTGCCAACAGACAAAGTAGTCTTTAACTGGGGGACACTTACTTAAAAAAGAGAATTATGAAGGAATTTCTGTAACTTGTAATATTAGTGGTATGACCATCCTAGTGTGACTGAATGTTCAGTAACAATACAGATACAACTTGAATCTTGTTTAAAAGAGCACTAAGTCAGGGTTTTCCTCCTAGAACCTGACACCAAGTCTGTGAGAGTCTTCTTTCTTGAAGTGATTCAGGAACAAAATCTATGTGCTATTTGAGAATGTAAGCCACACACATTGCTAGAGATTGTAGGAGACCTTAAAATCCATTGGTAAGTTTTCTAATAATAAATTATTGTTTTATGAATTTATTAAAGATTACTTAGCCCTTCAGGAAAATCATTCTAATCATGCTTTTCAAGATTTTTTTTCTTAACATGGTAGACTTGGAAAAACCTTTTTAAGCTTATACTGGTTAATTTTTATTTTGATATTTTTCACCAGTAGAAAGTCCTCCCCTTTGCTTTTATTTTCTTCTGTCACAGGAGATTAAGGCACATCTCCTTTAGTATGACTGCTAGTCCCGTCCTCCATGGAAGCCCATATATAGCAATTCCATAGGGATCTACAACACTATGATGGGAGAAAGCCAGGAAATACAGGACAGTGAAATGGAGAGGCTCCAAAGTGAGCTGGCCCAAGGCCTGTCTCAATTGAATTTTGCAGCTCTCTAGGATGTGAGGCCAAGGTCATTCCTACTTCAGATGCAGCAAAGGGAAGGGCTGGGGCCGGAAGTTTCCGTGGGCACACACCTGCTGTTTGAAACAGCAGTGAATAATCAAGGGAAGAGCCCTGGAGCTCCAGCACCCTGCTTTCCCATCCTCCAAAGAGCCTGGAGGCAGCAGCTGCAGCTGTTGATTGCTTCATTCCTCTCAGGCTCCCAGCAGACCCCTTCCCTTGGGAGCAGCCGGCTCCGCAGTCCCTGACCCCGGTTCAGCACTGCATCCTCGTCCCTGCAGCACCAGGGCTTAGGCCACACCAGGCAGTTCAGCTACAGAGGTTCTGCTGCCCTGGGGCAACAGTGACTGCTTTGTCCTGGCCTTCGGGAGCCAGCAGATCCACCTGAAGCTACTGCAGTCTTAAATAAAACCAGAAAACCCCATAGTAGGCTGGAGACAACTCCCCATGGCCAGTGCTGGCTGGACCAGTGGTGTGTGTTGGGCAGGTAGCTGCACAGGAAAAAGGAGCTTGGCCTCTGGGATAGGGCAAATGAGGCATGGAAAACATGCTTTCCACCTGCCAAAAAGACTGAGGCTAAAGCTTTGCCAGTTGGACCGCACCTTGAGAGTTGCTGGACAAGCTCACTTCTCATTAATGTCAGTGGGATTTCTGTGGGCACTTAGCAACTGGTGAGCTGTAAGCCCTTACAGGGGATGAGAGGGGAACATGGCAATGCAAATGGGTCTGAGGCTGAAGCCATCCGTGGTCTGTGTGAAGTAAAGCACCAGGTGGTACTTCCCACGTAGTAATGGTTGTACTCTGACAGATTAGTCCTCACTCTGACTGCTGGCTTTCTGCTTTCGAGTTATGGCAGTGCTACATAGCCAAAACACATTCTCCCCAAGTCTTAAATGGTATTCATTGCTGCTTCTCTTTTCAAATGCTCTTGGTTTGTCCTCTTTTCTATTTAAATTCAACTTATGTATGTTTATCTAGATAATATCCTGTAAATACTTTTACATATAAATGTACTTCTCAATTTTCACTTCTTCTAAAGTTGTCAATAAAACATTTTAAAAGTGCTCTGTGGCACAGATAAGCTTTGCACTTCTGCATATTTTCTCTTACATACAGCAAGGGAGGCACTGCTCATTTCTCTCATAGAAGGCACTGCTGAGAGCAGCAGGTTCCCGTACTGTTTTCAAAAGGAGCCCAGCAGGACTGAACGCCATTGCACACGTTGGCCACTAGATCTGTTCTGTCCTCTGCTTCCAGCTAAAACAAATCTGGTTTGATTGTTCCACATAGTAAACTGTTGTTGATTGATGTAATGCTGAATGGTGCTGGTGGCTGATTCATCACTCTTGGCTTGACCACTGCACAACCGAATGAGTAAGAGGGAGGTACTACTGACTAGGAACAAAAGGCCAACAAGGGAAGAAACAAGGAAGGGAAGAAAAGGAATCTCGTAGCCATCACAGAGCATTGAGAGCAGAGTCACTAATGTTTTTGCCAAATTTAAGATGTATTTCTTTTTCTGATGCTAATTTATTCTGATTTTGATTTTGAAAACAGAATGCATAAATGCTGCACAGGAGAAATCAGCGAGAAGCAACATCTTAATATAGAGTGCAGGACTGCATGGAACACTTCTGACAGTGGAGGAGCCTGAGCTCCTACACAGTCATTCCCAAAGAATGTTAAAAATATTTGTGGGAGAGAACAAGCTTGTGAAATGGATTTTCTGAGCTGCTGTCTGCTTATTTAAAACAAAAATGATCTTACAGCAGTTCTATGTGTTTCCTTTTCATATCAGTGTTAAGCTTATCTTATAAACACATGTTCAGTATGTAATGTAAGTTAAAAATATCCATTATAAAACTCAATGCAAAGAGAATGTCGCTTGGATGCTTGCTGGCATGCAGAGAGATATCCTGTCTTATTCTTTTCTGTGCTGTGATACAGTTGTAGCATTATCAGATATCATGGGCTTTGAAGGAACTATTGTAAGCATCTCAAAGACTTTTAGAAATTGTTTTTGGCAATATTAGATCACAAAAACTGAGGAATGAGTCCCACTGACTTTCATTAAACAAAGTATCCCATTATTGTTTTTTGTATTTTTGGAGTTGAGTTTAAACTAGCATCGATAACAATCCGCATATTTATTCTTTCAGTCAGAAAAAATGATCTTAATTATTATAATGTCTACAGAAATGTGCATTCAGAGCACAGCTTAGACACTGACTAGTCAGTGCTGCGTGCTGCTTGTGCAGGCAAAGAGAAGGGTGTGCCTTGCACAAGATCCTGATGTCCTCAGAGGAGCTTGCTGAGTCAGGAGTGCTGCCTCCTGATCAGCACCTCACCTCCCCAGAGACCTGGGGAGTCCTGCACTAACACACTGTGGCACAAGTGTCCCACTTGGCGGTTTTGCACATGGAAAAAGAGCATTCCCACAGCAAGTGGCAACTTGTGTAGCAGCCAGTTCTAGTGCCACCACTACAGGATGGCTGATGGAGTGTGGGAGTGAAAGCTGTGTGACAGGGGGCTAGGAACAGCTGAGCTTGAACTTGGAGTCCAGATTACACCCTAGCAAGAGTTTAAGGCTGGGACAAAAGACTCAGAAGTGGAAAGACAGCAGCTTGTCATAAGAAAGAGGACAGAAAGAAAGAAAGAATGGGCAGAAAACCATCTGCCCTCTTCCCCCTAGACTTAGTTTCAGGCTGTCATGGTCATTCTTACATTGGCATGTTGGCGTGTACCTGTCAGCCATCCCCCCAGCAAGAGTTCAAACTCTCTTTCAGCCTCCTTCTTCTAAAGTATGACAATGTTCAGTTGCTCTCAATTATTCTTTTGGTGTCTCATGGTGCCAAGTTCAGTGCTCCAATGTAAAAGGTCTTGCCTTGCTGAAGGCCATCTGGGTGTCGGAATGCCAATGGACAGTGGAACTCCTGCTATTCTTTTTTAGGTAAATTATCTGGGAAATGAGTACTTTCTTCATACTAATTGGTACTAATACTGTAATAACTAAGAAAGGCAGAAGAACAGGCAGGTTGTAAAATGAAGCACTGAAAAACTGCAAAGTGTCATGGTTAAGAGTTACCTGGTGATTTGATTGCATCCTGTTACACATGTTCATCAGGGTATTTTACAAGCAAGTTTGAGTCCAACTTTATTTATGCTGGCAGTTAATTCAACACAAACATTTGTGTGAAGGTTTTCATTTCCACACTGCCACAGAACCCTAAAAAGTCATCACAACAGCAGCACTTGCTGTGTATTTTAGCTTCATTTTACAGATGGATCAAACTTCATAGCCAAGTGGCAAGCACATCTGGTAAGGCAGGTTTAGACATTTGGATATCTTGTTACCTTTTCCTTAATTCAAATGACAGTTTCTTCTGTGCCAGGTTAGAACATAAAATATACAGGGTGGAGATGAAATCCTGTCTTTGCAGAAATTAATATAAATGAGACATTATAGAACAGATACATATCCTTAAGGTCTAAGTTATTCTATTCACCCAACTAAATTGCTAACAAATTGGCAAACTAACAAATATCAGCATTTATGAAAATTAAATCCGTATGTTCTTCAAATGCATGTATCATCAACTACTTCCAGATGTAAAAATCCATGGATAGTTTTAAAGAATCTCAGTCCCACAGTCAGTTTCCATCATGATACTCCAAATGAGCACAGTTCACAATATTTAGTCTGTTCAGGAAACAATACTTGTTGCTTTCCTTAGAGCCAGGTATCCTGTAACCACATCTGAAGGTAGCATCCGAATATAGGCAAATTCTTCAATAGTACTAAACCTTAGCTTGCTCTGTGGGTCTGTGTAATTTGCCTGAAAAAGAAACAATGGTAGAGATACGATTCAAATAAAATTTCTAACCATAATAGTAAAAGCAATTTCTTAATTACAAGACCACAAAACAGTGAGTTTCTCTTCCTAGTAAGAGCACTGCTGCTCTACCATGTGGCCACAAGTCTTTTTTTCTTTCTCCTCATGTGAGAACTTATGAGAAGTTAACAGACCCCTATAAAATCAGATTAGAAATGCATTAAACATAACAGAGGGCTGAAGTAAGTTTCCTATAAAACACAGTGCAAAAGAAATTCCTCAACTCTCTAAACTCACCCTAGCAACTCTGTGCCTTGTGCAGTCTCTCTCAAGGCAGCTCTCCAAAGAGTCAAGCTGCTGCCAATAAATTACCCACAAAGAGGCTGAATTATGGGTGCTCTGATAGCTTTGGACTGCCTTTCTCTTGCTGCATACAACTTAGCTTTTAATTTACTTTAAAGTGGTTGTTAAAGCTAGGGAGTCTCAGCTTATGGTCCTGTGACTGAACTGATAAGAGATTTGAATGCAGCACTGTGGTTTGCTCCAGATGCCTGCTTTCAGGATAGCAGCCTGGCCAGCTCACCCTGGGCTAGGCTTGTATCCTCTGCTATATTTGGACCCTGGGTGCCTGGGAGCAATGCCAGTTTGCTTCTATCCTCTCCCCTTCCTTGTTGCTACAGAAACCTGGAGCCCAGCTGAGCTCAGGGCTAGGCCAGGAGGCTGCACTGGGAGAAGGCAGGCATCAGGGCCTTGCCTCTCCACATTCAGCCTCCAGGACAATCCCTGCCCAAATGAGTACTTTCTTCATAGTGCCTGCCAAGGCTCCCAAAGTGTCTTCTGTGCCTTTCTTTAGCACGAGTTGGTGGCAGGCAACAGGCAGCTGAGACCCCTTGAGACATTGCTACTAAAAATAGAAAAGGTCAGGAAGAGCTGGAGTACTCCCCCATGCCACACAGTTATAGTGCAGAGCTCTCTACATTTTTATGTTGGAAAGCACCTGTTGACTGTGGTAACAATCCAGCTGATCATTTGGTCTGATATGACTTAGAAAATTTAGTGTTATTTGTAGCTTGCTTTTTTTTTTTTACAAAGAAATGCTGCCAGGTTAGTTAAATGTAGTCAGCTAACAGTTGAAGCCATCAATTAAGATTCAAACAAATGGCAAAGT
The DNA here is from genome assembly GCA_013398075.1 of Notiomystis cincta. Taxonomy (NCBI): domain Eukaryota; kingdom Metazoa; phylum Chordata; class Aves; order Passeriformes; family Notiomystidae; genus Notiomystis; species Notiomystis cincta. The sequence goes on along the minus strand of VZRX01005354.1, from coordinate 296,020 downwards.
TAGAACATTAGGAATAAATTTATCCCTGGTGGTAACTTCATGGTTACAGCAGGTATAAATTTGCTTTTATTTTTGCTCTTTACATCTGGCTTCATGTAAGAAAAAGCTAAGCAATTAGACTGCTTTTCAAATGTGCATGATTCTGTAATAAAGTAACCAAGCACTATCTGCAATTTGTATTGTGCATTGATCTAGGTTAAAAATATTATGGCAGCTCTTCCCTGTTCTGGTATTATGTATTGGGCTGTACTGTTTGCAGACAGTAATGTATGGTAACCAGCCATTCATGCCATGCCTTGAGCCTGAAAACAAACTTTATCAATACTCTAGCAATAATTAGAGATTAGAATATTAAATTAAGATGAATTTGCAAAGAAAAAGCTCTGTTGTGTTTAAAAACTAAGTCAAAGGCCATGGACACATGCTCTTAAAATACAATAAACTAGCTACCTCAATCTGTTTCTATAGTAACAGGGCTGATCCATTTTCAGAAAAGGAAAAGAAGTGTAAACATTTGAAGGTTTTTTTTTTAATCTGCTTTACAATAAATTACTCTGTTTTGCATACTAAAATATCTAAATACTCATCTTGCAAGTTTGGAAATAAAAGGTTTATTTTGCAGTGTAAATACAGTAGATAATAGCTTTAGAATTCTAGGCTGCCTTACAAATATAAATTGGCTGCTCTGCTGAGACCATTGGTAAATTTAATTCCATTTGTGCTACGCACAGAAAGAGAAGGGGATCAGTAGAATTTAATTGTGGCATCTAATGTAAAAGCAAGTATGCTGATTGAGAATGTTTTAATACACTTCTCTTTTTGTACCTACTAGACAATTTAATTCTTCCCTTAATGGGTAATGCTAAGGATTTTTTTCCCCCTGTGGGGAATCCAGCATTCCCACAGAAAATATATTCTTACACAAATGCTTTTATATTTTACACAGAAAATACAGGGACATTTTTCTAATACCACATTTCGACAATATTCTATTGTCCCACATATCCTCCTACTAGGAAATGATCTTGAAAGCATATTTAGTGCTTCTTATGAAACATTTCTAGCCTAGCAAATTAAAGGACACACTGTCTCAGCTATTTTAATAAAAAGGGTTTTTTTTTAAACATGGTAATTTTATCATAGTCTGGAGAAACCTTGCAGGCCAGGTAAAATAAGAAATTTGACTCACAATGCAATTAGGGAATGGAAAATTAAGGAAAAAAAAGTGGAAAGAGAAGAAAAGAAAACAAAAGCAGCACTGAATGGATTTGTATAGAGAGTATCTATAATGAGCTGGAATAGTTATAGTACATAAATCACTGATGGAAAAGAGGTGCTGGTAAAGAATAGCTGAGGAAATTTCCTAAAGTTTAACTGGCCCTTAGCTGGTAGGGATGTGGACTCCACTCACATCTATACCCTGCATCACCAGCTCACTATAGGTGCAACGACTGATTAGTTTTGAAATACATCAAAGGTTAGTGCTGGAAAGCATCATCTGGTTCCTTGGAGATGAGGCAGGAGTCTGCCTGGCTGGAGGGAATTATCTTCCCTGGGTTTGTGGGCAGTCTCTTCCATTTGCTGTCTGCCAGTTCATCTGTGAGGGAGATGTTTCTTTCCCACTGCCTCCTGAACGCCAAGGGTTACCAGCCTTTATCTGAGCAACTCACTCCCTTTCCAAACCACACTCAGAGGCACAGGCTGGACACATGCCACCTCCTAGGTGCCTTATTTAAATGCGTTACTTAAAAAAATAAAGTCTAAGAAAACATATGCTACCAAATTAAGATCAAATGCTAGGATGTGCAAGATTACAGTTGGTGCTATAGCTATTCTTTGATGCCTTACACTAAATATCCACTACAAGGCAGCCCTTAGCTAAGTGCTCACCCATTCTGTGTCCTAATGAGGACTTTTTGCCTAATTCAGTGCACAGATTACAAGGTGTTGTGCTAACCTGCATCAGCATAATAAATATGTACCTTTAAGGACATCTCCAGGAGGTGATACCAAGCCTGTGAAGGTGGGCTAGTGCCCTTTGAGTGAGAAACAGATTAAAATGGGGGAGGTGACACAGAAATTCTGTGCAAGGCTCTTTGACATTACAAAGTTTTCATTATTGTAGCTACTTAGTGCAACCATTACTAAAGCATTTTTTTACTCCAAAATACAACATTCCCATTTATTTCAATTGTAATAAATGCACAGACTTCTGCAAAATAAATCACTGGCATTTGAAGGTGAAAAGTGAAAAGATATGCTGTTACTAATACCTGTTCTGTTTTAAGTAAAATTATTCATGTAACATAGGAACAGTTTCAACAGCAGATACAAAATTTTTGTTGGGCAGAATTCAATGACTTTACTCCTGTTTTGTGCCAACAGGAATGGGTTGGGGAATTCAGGCACCAAATTGTAACTATCAAGACTTTCTGGAGCATGTGCAAACTGTATCTAAGTTAAATGTGGTTTGGGGTTTTTTTTCCCCTTTCTCCTCTTTCTTTAACAAAAACACTTAAAAGAGCCCATCTGTGACACACAGGCTATACATCTGCCAAACTCCAACTTCCAGCTCTGAAGGATAGGGGTATTTGAAATTCTCAACAGTCTATGCCAAGTGTCTGTTTCAGGCTGATTTGTTTGAGGCAAAGTTTGAGAACAATGATAACAAGGTTGGTTTGTTTTTTTTAAACTGATCCAGACAATCAAATTTTGCCTAATCTCATTATTGAAAATTGCTGAGCCATCTTTTTAAAACTTCCTCTACAAGATACAATTAAATAAATCCACCTCAGGCAAACAGCATGGCAAGTCAGTGTGGGTATACCTTGGCAAAGTTAGCAGTCATGAAGACCATGGGCTACCAGCTCTCCCTGCAGCTATCTTAAGAATTAGAAATTATAGGCACCAATGTAGATTCTACAGGTGTCAGAGAAAGAGGTGTCATAAGAGTTACTTGGCAGGACAAGGTATTTAGTCTGTCCTGACACCTATTAACAACCCAAGGATTTTGTGATGTAGTGACAGTATCTGGGGTTGGGTCCTAAATCACTGGATAATTATTAAGCCCAAGTCTGAATAGGAACTTCAGCATATACATCTTTTACAAAAAAAAGACACCAGCACTATTTCATTGTGGAAGGTGAGATGCCAATTTTAAAGGGGGAAAAAACATACTTACCGGAAGTCCTGAGATATCTGAATATTTCTTAGCAGGTTTAAAGGAAGGAGGAGCATCAATATTAAAATCTAGAGAGAAACAAAGGCATAAAGTAAGTGTCCTATATATATTTTCTTTTCTATAACATAAACCTATTCTCTGAGGTCTTTATTAACTAGCAACACTAAGGCAAAGAAATATGAAGCAGAATTACCTCTGAAAACATTTAGCCTGTTAGCACTGTAAATCACAGCCTGATCCTGCTCACCTATATAGAGTTCAGCAAGCAGAACTGCCCTCCCCAAAAGGAAAATGCCAGAGCCATTTGAAATGTGTCCATTTTTTCCAAGGCTTAATGAATTCCCTTGCAGTCAGTCACGTGCAAAGAATAGCCAATTGTCATATGCATACTGTATGTTAAGACTGTGAAACATTGCTCAAGACTGCAGCTCTGAAATACTATAATCCAGAAAAGCAAAGTAATCTTTTAAATCAGTTAAATCTTTAAGCATGTACCACTTTAAGCCCAGTCAATGACCTAGAAAATTGTCTGAATGTTTAAACTGAGGGTTGGAAATTGCTGTTCTTTGGTGCCCTTTAGATAGCAATTATCATTCATAAACATTTTTTAAGGTACAGTTGGTGTGCTTGAGTAGTTGTATCTTCAATTTTGGATGTTTACAAAAATATCTTGAACCTGACTAATTTCTTTCCTCTTTCCTGATCTCCTTTGCAACTCATTCTGATGCTATGTTCAATTCAAACACTCCATCCATATCAAATTTCTAACTCATCATCTCATAATTCAAAAGACCCTAATGCCGGAGACAGCTGGTGTTAAATACGAAACTGAGTTTCTTTTCCCTCCTTCATATAAAAAATCCTGTAAATTTCTGGTTGCAAACAGAGCACAGTAGAAATAGCAACATCAGCAGATTGTCAGTTACAATGGCCAGGAACACACATAGTCTGCATTTTTCTGAAACAGTTGCGTCTAAAACACTTCAAAAACCGGCAAGCTATTTTTGGATAAAGCAGCAAGTCTGACAAAAAGTATATGCATATACTCAGTTTTGAAATGCCTCCACTTGCTTAAATGAAATCCGAGGATTGCATTCTGCCGGCAGCTACGTTCAATAGTATCCTACTTTACAAGTGACTTGAAGAATTTCTAGACTAAGACCACTGCTGTAACTCTGCTCCTGTGGATGTAACTGGCTAGGACTGCTAATCAGCACTGCTAATAGTGTAGTTTCAGCTGTGCTGCACTAAGAGAGGATGTAGGATTTAAATCTCCCAAGAATCCAGGATAAGGAGCTGGATAGGAAGCTTGGGCTGTGGTCTAAGCTACCGCAGGTATGTGGCTTAGCAGAAACTATTTGAAAATTGCTCAAATACAGCTAATCAAGCAGCAGCCACCCACCAAAAGACCTCTGGACTGTACACTGAGAAGGAGGCTCCTAACCAGTGAAAAGGTGACAGAAACCTCCTGGGAATAAGGGTTTCTAACCTGGCTTGGATAAATACTTTTTCCTTATTAAACTCTCTCCCCAAATGTATTTGAACTTTGCCATGATACTCCAAATTATTTGCTTCCCCCTAGTTTCCACTTAGGGCTGATGAGTGTGATCTTAAATGTACTACTGGACCCTGTTTAAGCAGCATACTGCATGCACTGATGAAATAATTTAGGTTAGTTTTAAAGAAAGTTATTTGTGTGGATTCTATTATTTATAAATACATGCAAAGCGTCTAAGCAGCTTACAGCTAGGATCATTTAGTTGCCATGGCAATGCCCTTTCAGAAGCAAGAATTTGTTTTAGGTTCTTCCAAGTTCTGTTCTTCTTGCCAGCTGCTGCTCCACCAATGCCCGAGTGCTAGAATTAAAAATATGGTGTTTAGAGAAGAAATAAATAAAGAATACTATTTCAGAGCATGACACTTCTATTTCATAGTCTTTCTGATATGTCTCATCTTGTCATGAACCATTTGTTATTCTCACTTATTTCATCAGCAGTACTGTACACTTTAATCTTGGCTGCAAGCAAAAACAAAGCTTTTGGACTGTATCAAAGCTTCTATGTTTCCGATTAACTGAAGGAAATTAAAATCTGCATTTTACATGGAAATAGAAAATCAATGTGGTTAGGCTTAGCCTGAGATTACAGGATTCTGTATGTACTTCCTATCATGTTAGAACTTATTACTATGAAGTTGTTTCTAAAATTGTGATTATATAGCTAAATTTTTCTCTCTCCTTTTTATGGCATATTAGAGGTGTAGCTATTTTACAAATTATCCATGACTGCAGAAAACACAACTGATCTGGCAAAATGTAATGAATACTATGAGAAACTTTCTGGAAATTTTATTTTTCTTTCCAAGGCTAGGAGACAGAATAATAGAAAAAGAATAATAAATAGAATGTTGGCTGCCAAGACAATTTTGCATTTTGAAAGGTACACTAATGGAAGGCTTGCCACAGGTACTATAATAGCAGTTGCAGTTATCAAATGTGATTGCTACAGAGTAATTTATTTATGTCCCTCCAGAGACAGAAGCTGCACAACATACTGTACTACTTCTAAATGATCAAAGGACACAGTTTTACAGCTTAACTTCAGAAAAAGAAAATGTTCTTACAATTGAGGAGTTGCTATTTCTCATAATAATTACTGCTTGCCCCATGAGTCTCATTGAAACTCAGCGAAGTTCTGTAAACACACTTCTGCTTTGAATGTTTATAAATTAACCTGTTAAATTGATGAGGATGACAGGAGGAAAAATTCAATGAGAAACCTTTTTATTGTAGACATAAGATATATTCAGAAAAGATGCTCATGAGCTGATATATACTGGGTTTTGGTGATGGATATCTGATTTAAAACGTAGAAGCAAATATTTGCTCTTAGGGTAACACCTTGGTCATCTAAAGATCATTGTATAATAGAGACTGCTACAGCATTAAACGAAACTAAATGTATTTCCAAACTACTAATTCAAATTCATTGCATGAATTTTCCCCCAAATCACTGCAAAATGATTTTTTGTTCAGCAATCTCAAAAGCAACCTCTGTTTTTTTATGAACTTATGCCTCCTAACAATGAGGCTGAGCATCACCTCACACACCTACAATGAAAAGGTGACAGCGAAGTTCGCGAAGTTCAGAGAAAGCTGGAGCTAGGACAGCTGGAGCTCCTGCTCTACAGGAGCTAATGCTCTACACAGCTGTCAGAAACTCTTTTTCCCCTGCCCCATTGCCAAGGGATGTAAATTCCAATCGGAAAGTTTAGGAAAAGGTCAGGTTTTTCTCATTCTCTGCTCTTAAGTCTATCCTCTGCAGCGAGCTAAGAGTTCAAACTTGGGCATACATATGAGAGAGAGACACTATTGAATTTATTTCCTTCTTTTAAAGGCAAATTAGGCTGAAAAGAAGCAAAATTCCATCCAAATTGTTACTTTCAGGTCATACCAATGAAATGCTGGTTAGCGCTCAGTGCATTTCTTCTCAAATTAGTTACTCTATTGGAGTGGACAATTTCACGGGTTTAATTATAACTACCTATTATTTCTGCAGCAGTTGCCAAAGACCCTGTACGTTCATTATTATTTCAAGCATGCAGACATTAGTACTGCCTCTTTGGAAATGGTGACACCCCTCTAAGAACTGAAGGATCAGCTCAGAGCCTCATGGATATTTAAATCCTATGTGGAAGCTACATGGGATGCCTCTGGGCACAAAAGGAGCTTTTGCAATAAGCTCCATTTCTCAAAGATGCTGGTGCTTGTTGGAGGATTAGTGAGCAAAGTATAGGGTCTTTGAATGCCCCTCTCATGACTGAAGTTGTCTGCAAAGCAGATGTAGAGCGACTCACATGTCAGAGATTAATTTCATACCCCCAGCCAAACCTGTGCTTAGCGAGCTGTGCGTTGCCTGATTACTCGTTATGTGCTGTGGGATATCGTATCTTGTTCATACAGAATGAAATCTGGATAAAATCCTTCTTTCTAAGTGCTGGCTTAGGACCAGCAGTCTGAGAAGTTTGCTTGTCTAGAAAGCATTTGTACAGTGTGCCAATGAGTTGGCCTTGGCACAGCAAGATAAAAAGATACCGAAAACAAACCCAGAATTACTAACTTAATCTTCTTCACCTTCTCTCCTAGTTTAACCCTCAGAGCGTTTAGGAGCCTGCATTTCATCAGCTTTCAGTGTTTACATGACTCTGAATGCTGGCAGGCCAGACTTCTAGGGAGCACAGAGCATTTTGCTTCTAAATCTAGCAATGATTGGAAGAAGACAGCACAAATCTGTTAAGAGTTTCAGGGACCAGAAGCGGAGCAAAATGCCATTTGCTAATGACTCTCTGGCTAATTTCTATCTCAATTGCTTTGCAGCCTGCCTTGACTAGGAACTGGAACATTGGATTCCTGCACTTGTAGTATTAACTGTTCCTCTCTAGCTGTGGTAGTTTGTGAGATGCCATATCATAAAACTTCCACACTCACCTGAACCTAACAGGTTTTCTCACTCTGCCCCAGAATTTAATGTAACATTTCTGCCTTTGGACCAGTGCCATTTTCATGTTATAATACAGTGTGACTTCAGACCACAGTGTGACATGGATTGAGGTGAATTTCTTAAAAACTGCCAACCTTTTATTCGGCTATTAAACTGATTTTCTTAATATTTACACTAGGAACATGGTTAAATAGAATCCTAGTTAGCCTTTTATGGGAGAAGTTTGGAATTTCAAATTGTTAAAATAATATACTTACGATGAAGTTTGGATCTTTAAATGGTAATGGCTTGGCAGTAGTTTCCACTGATCCTGTGCCGGAGTCTGTGTTCAGAAATTTATTTTCACTCGGAGCTTCTCCACCTGCACTCTGCAGGAAAAATACAATCATGCTGCTTGTTACTCTGAGCAAGTTTAGCTGGAGACAGAGCCATCTGCTCTATTACCTACCTGTTGCCTTTTTAGCTTTCCTATCTCCTTTGAATCTTTAAAGATGTTGCATGCCAAGAATGGGGAAGCATGAAACAGAGCATTTCTCAATCAATTTACAGCTGACACACAAAAGGGAGGAGGGAAATAGAGTGGCCAAAGCCCACTGAGTAAAAACTGCATAGGGTTTATTGCAGTATTAATGAAAGCCACCTCATCTCACTTTATAAAGGGCAAGACAGCACATGCAACCCAAACCAGCAGAAATGTACACTGGATCTGCTTTAGAATGTTCTGTATAAAGTATTAACAGGAATATATAAAATTTATAAAAAGGCTTTTCATCAACTTTCTAAAGAAAAATTGATTAATCATTTTATTTTTCATCCTTGGTGCCAGCTGTGCTTGAGTGAGGACTGAGAGAAAAAATATTTTATTATATATTATTTTTATATGCAAGCTTCACAAAATCTACATAGGTATTAGTTGGTCTTCTAGATTTTTTTATGGTTTGTTTATTTATTTAGCAGGAAGAGCAGTCAGAGAAGATGAGCGTGACTGGAAAGCTAAAAAAGTTGCGTGGCAGTCTAAGCAATTTCTAAGCAATTTCTGATAATTCTGAGTTGTTGGTTTGGGTTTTTTTTAATTTGTTAGTGACCTGTAAGTCTCCACATTACCAGAACTAGCCCATGCTACATACATAAATGTTTCTTTGAAATCCTCATCTACCCCAAAGCAAGTGCAAACTTTGCCACTGAGTTTGGCAGTTTAGTCAATAGCAATTCATACTTTGATTTTTTTTTTTTAACTTGGAGTAAAAGCTTGGCTAAAAGCTAAGTCAATATTTACTGAGCGGATGGTTAAAATGTTCTTTTACATTATGTTCAGAGAGATAATACTTAGGGAAAAAAAGTGTTTTCCTGTAAAAACCTTTTGTGTTGATACAATACACATTTAAGTATGAAAAAAATTGTTATTATTTATGGCTTATGGGAGTACTCTACAACTGGACTATATAGCAAAGGCCATGATTCAGCATATCCTTCTCCATGTGACTACAAGGGAAGTGGTTTTACTCTTAATATGTGCAAAAGTAATTGCAGGATTAGGGACTAGGCAAGTTGAACTCTTCTTAGGGGAAATACTTCAGTCATTCTGCAGTGCTTGTTTTCAGCATAGCAAAGACAGGTCTTAAAAATTGGAAGTACAAAGTGAAAAAGCAATGTTTCTAGCGCCTGACTAAAATAAAAATATGAATAGAAATAATCTATTTTCAAAACAACACAGTCCCCTGTAAGTTCATATTACAGGAGATAAGGCCATAATAACATCAGCAGAAGCAACAATGAAGCCTGTAGCTTAAACTTGATTCCTCTGTTGACGACAGACAACTTTAAAAGGCAGTGACTGTCAGGGAAACAGAAGAAATGCAGATGGATGTTTAGAAACACATACATTATGTGGCAGTGAGCAGAGAAAATATCTTCATCAATCCTGAGTAAAGTGGCTTTATACACTGAGTTCCTAGGTTTCAAAGTATATTCTTGCACATGCATGCTTCCAGCACTTCAGATTTCAGCAGCAAACATTAGTCAGCCTTGAGAAGGACAAGGCTTGAGATACAAGATTATTTTTCATGAATTCATTATCTCTGATACTGCTTATTATCAGTGTAAATTCTCTTAAGTGGAAGAATCAGCACTCAGATTTATTCTTCAAAGCATTCTTGCCTTTTCTTTGGTACCATCTGGTTGGTTTTAAATCCAGTTCTACAGATTTACTACTACTTTATCACTTTTACCCTTCAGTGATCATCTCTTAAGTGTTCTGGTTTCTATGAAACAGGCTTTGAGTAGTATTTCAACAATATCTCAAAACAGTAACTAGTACTTTGAGACTCAGCAAATAAAAATAATTAAACAGCAAAGGGGAAGAAACTTCTTTATACATATAGTCTGTAATTTCTGCAGATGGATACACTTACATATTACACTCACTGTCTTCAGTGTTTTTTTTCTGTGTGGATTCAGTGCTAATCTTGCTGGTGCAGTGGGAAGGAAAGTAAGGAATTGTTCCTGGTAGGACAATTCCTGAATGTAAATACTACACGTAATTTCTTTTCTGTACCAACCCCTAAGGGATCTCAGGTATTAGAGCTGCTAAGAGTTGAACTAGTTCTCATCACAGGACAGAGGTTGATTTTGTAGGTGCCAGTATCCCCTGCATGGTGGCAGAGGCAGCAGGATCTAGAGCAGCAACTTCTGCTTTTGGCTTCATGGGATCACCCAAGTCAAGTCATGCTCCAGTGCCAGTGAGACACAATGCCAGCAGCAGCCTCTGGATCTGTCATGGACAATTCGAGAGCAGCAGTTTCTTCTCCAAGGCAAAGGGAGCAGGCTGCTAGGCAGGGCTGTAAAGCAGCTTTCGTACCATTGAGGCATGGAGCTCATACCATGATTTCAGAGCCCTGTGACAGACTGGGAAGCAAATAAGGCTGAGTATTATGATTCCAGTTAAATTCTGGGAACTGAGATAAAGATGTACTGTCGAGGCATGCCAGTTCCCTCACTCAGCACTGCTTGTATGAAGCCTCTCATTTTTAGCAATGGGACCATGGCAGAGAGACACTCAGCTAATGTGCTTTTCTTTCTGGAAAAACATTAAAGAGTTGAGCAGAAGCACTGCTTCCCAAATAATGTGCTATTGCACAGAGGCGTGAACTCTGGCAGTACAGAGCTTTGAAAAGCTCTTCCCGTGCAGCCTGCAGAAGTCTCAGCTGATATCCTCTGCAGCTTTACAGGCACAAACTGCAAGTGCCCCCAGAATCTACAAATCTCTCTGGCCTATGTTTTAAACATCAGGATTTAAAGCATAGGAAACATCACGTAATTTTTCAGGTTTGTTTTCGGAAAGTTTTTTAAAGGCAGGGGATATAGATCTACCTTTGTTCTGCAAAACATATGTTTCCTGAAAGTGAATAATACAGTGATAATACAAACCATTATTTACAGCCTGAAAAGAGATTCCTCAGTGAACAATTACTGCACAGTAAAGGTAATCTTTAACTTTTAACATCAGTTGAACAAATCTCTCTCAAATGTGCTTGTTTTCTTGGCCATTTAGATTGGAAGATAGTTCATTCTTCACTGTCTCGTGTTGGGACAAACAAACAGGAAGAATTCAAATGCCCTTTGTAGTCCTGTGAAGTGACAGTGGTGTCGTGAGCACAGTGAGGAAGTGTCTGTCACCAGGGAACATGCTCTGCTCAATGTGTGCTGTAACCCCCAGTCACGTGTGGGGCAGCTTCCCCTTCCTGCCCAATCCACAGCCCAGCCCCAGCACATTTTCCCTACCGAGCCACTCTCTTAGCTAACTCACCCCCATACTCAGGGGACAACCCCAAATACTTTGCTGTGGGGCTAAAAAGAAGGTGTAACCATGGGCTGAAATGCTCAAAAGCTTCTTTAAAGTTTCTTTTTAACTGATCTTGTAAACAATCTTTATGGGGAATTCAATATACACTTCAAGGAGAGAGCAGCTTTTAACATGCACTTTATAACTAAATTGTGTCTTTTAAATGGTGGTTTATGTAACTAGGGCTACAGGGAATTTGTGCTACATTAGTCACTAAGCAGCATGTTTTTCTCCATAGTCTGTTGAAGATTATAGCAACAAAGACTTTGGAGTGGCTTTCCATTTACAGGGTACACCTGCATGGGAAAATGAAGGTATGATTTCAGTACAGCTGAACATGCTTATGCTAGTTTTACCTCAAACAAGGATAAAAACACCACAGTAAAAACTGCAGCTAAGCCATCAGTAACTATGTTCATCCTCTCCCAGCACCTCTTTCTGTGGCTATTAATCCCCACTGAAGTCCCTGTTGCCACTCCTTCTCATGTTACCCCTCTCTGTTCTCCTCCTCCTCCTCCCAGTATGCCCAAGGTACTGAACAACCTTGACTGGAATGGCATGTATTAAAAGTCATATGCAGCGGGTCAAATATTTCTTACAGGAGCACTTGAGCAATTTTATTCCCTCTGTAAAGTTGTGTTTATGTGCTTTAGCTGAATTTTAACTACAACCACAGTATGGCAAGTTGGCAACCTCTATCCCTCCTGGCATAGGGAGAGAAATAGTGAAGGGATCAGCTTCTATTTTGCATTTCTTTACACAAGACCATCTATCGACTATTCAGAGCATCCCTGCTGGGTGGGACACTGTCCCCCCGCACCTCGTTACATCCTAGGACTGGGTGACAGTCACCCAAAGGAGGAATATGGCAGAGGACTTGGTAGCAAAAATTTGAGAGAGACTGAAAACCTGCAGCAAACACTTGGGAGTCCTAATAAGTTTGTTTTAGGAGCAGCCAAGTCTGGGGAAGAGACCTGAGCTAAGCTTTGCTACCTTAACACTGGTTTCTTTTGAGTAAAGCCAAACCCCAGGAATGAGCCTAGTTTGGACCCTGCTGTGTATGCTGTCTGTACTGGGAGAAGACACACTGGGAGGCTGCCTGTTCACATACTACTTTAAGTATTAGGTTTTGGTAGATCTATTAATTTTTTGTATATATTTTGTTCCAAATTCCCTACCGCAGATGTTTTCACATGATTTCCAAAGACTGTGCCATCTGTCTGGTTTTATTTAGAGAAGCAAAACTTGTAGACCATGGAAGCAGCTTTCTTTGTTTTGGCTATTCCTAGATGGAATCAGCATTGTGGGGTTTGTATCATCTGTGATGGCACTAAATACTAGGTGAAATTAGCTTATTATGAAAGTGCTTGTTTCACTCAAAATTTCTTTCTTTGTAATTCCCCAGCAAGGATTAAAACTGTGCAACATCAGTATATATCAGAAGAGCTGATATATACTGAAGTGAAATTTCTTACCTATTTAATTTTGGATTATATTCTTTTTTTTTTTTATTATTATTTTAGACTAATAGGATTTTACTATATATAAAAAAATGCACAAAAGTGTGAAGTTTAAAGTCAAAGATATAAATATGTGCATTTCTGGCATCCTGTCACTGCATATCATGCATGTCATGGCTTAGAAAAAAAAATGGATTTGCACATCACTGAAGGTATACTCTGACCATCAGTGGCCAGTTTCACTAGGTGTCAACAGTTTTACATGCTGAAACAAAATTTAAAACCAGAAGGTAACTGAACAGTGTGTTGTTAAATCAAAACTTAAATGCATAAATAAATTCTATGAGAACTGGAAAGGGAGTTTCTAATTTAAGGATGCAAAACCAATACTGAAAACATTGATTCTCTCTGTTTTCTGCAAATCATTAATTTGTTCGTTTTGACAATATATTGAGTACAGGAATTGTAGATGAAGGTGATTACACATGCTGGGTTCTGGTTTGGTTTTGTTTCTGCATTCAGGACTTCTGAAATGCCGACTTTGTCTTATAATGATGATGAGAGTGTTGTATGTCAGTATTGAAAAAGAAGCAATTAGAGGGGTCTGGCCTCAAGCATCCTGTTTACTGAGGAACCCACTTGTCTTAAACTTTTCTATGTGAACTTCAATAAATAAATTACTTTTACTTTCTTTTGGCAGCTGATTTTCATAATCACAATACACTACAGTGTTGCTTTAACTCAGCTTCAATAATGGTGTGTGTCTCATTATTCCTGTAGCAGGTTACTTCTAAAGCAGCAATATCCAACTTGTAGTAACTTACTTGGCCTTTAGCTGTGCCTAAGTTCTCTGATATCCTGACAGAGCTGTGGCTTGCAGCCAGGGAAGAAAATGGTAATTTATAAAATCGATGGGTAATACCTGTATTTTCACTAGCAGACAATTACAGTGAGTGAGAATGCCATGTGGAAACAGAGCACAAATGTCACTAGATGACAGCAGCAATGATATGAGCAGACTTTAAAATTTGGAGTAGATTCTGAATGTCAGCTATTTAACAGAGTGCCAACTAATACTGCTCATACTGGAACATATATTAAGCTGTTTGATTAATATATTAGCTCTCACTATAACAAGGCTGGCCTGGGCTCATGCACATTCTGAATATTTAAATCATTTAACTTTGCATGATGACATGACAGGGGCCATTAAAACTTGAACACGTACCCTCTGGCAGACAAAAACGCAGCTCTTTACATTGCTGGGAATAATTCTCTGAGAAAGGTGTCAGAATTAGATGTGCTTAAGCTCAAGTTAAAATGATGGCTAAAAAATTTCTCATTGCCAATATTACTGCATACCAACACACCATAGTATATCTCTGAAAGCAAACTCACTGAACACTCAGTAACAATGTAGGACTGAAGAAACAGCAATGCCTAGAACAAGATTAACTCTGTCCATGTCTGTGACAGAAGGGTTTGCTGGAAAGACTTTTTTGGTAAGTTGTATAAACATGTCTTCCTCATCTGGTTGCATTTTACTAGTTCCTGGATTCAGCAGGAAAAACTTTTTCCCTCTTCCTTTCCACTCACTAAAATGAAGCCCAGTACAATTTCTCCAGCCTTTTCTCTCTCAGCATTTGGGGTAGTATTTTAGGAACCTTCTCCCTTCACAGAAGGTCCTACTTTATTTCAGCATAGGACAAAAAATAGTTCAGCTTGAAAATGTTCAAATGTCAAGAAGGAAAAAAAAAACCCTAATCTTGCACATTCACAGCAAATTTTGTTCCACAGGGTACTGAAAAACTGAATTTACTTAAAAAAAAACAAAATCCTGAGTAGTATCCAGCTGAAACCATCTATTAAGTACAGTGCAGATCATTGTCCTTGAATTCAAGCAGCTACTAGGGCTGGCAAGTCATTCATGTATACAGTGTAAATTGGGAGTAAATCCATCTAAATCAGTGGGTTTCATCACTGTCAGCTCATCTTACAAGACAAGGGTCCTGGTATAGGTTTCTGCTTCCACTGACATCACAAGTAAATATCCCAAAGGCCTGACAACAAAAATATTTTTGCTTAAATTACCACGTTGTCCTCAGATGCTACTGCTGTTTTTGCTTATAAAGAAAGCTGAAAGAGGGTTGTTAAAACCAAACATAACAACACAAAGCTTGAAATTAGATTGTTGGACTATTATAATAATAGTTTATAACTCCAAGTACATGTATCACTAAATGTACTTCTTCTGACCATTTCCCAGAGGATTTCTGAGTCACATGTCAAACTACTTACCTGTACAGGACTTACAGAACCTGCCTTTCCTAGAGCAGTGGCTCTTTCCCTCTGAGTGGCTGAGCATTTCCACTGAGCATCAAGAGTTAACCAACTATGTAAATTAACTCCAAACATAGGACTAAAATTTAGATATAATCTCTGCCGTTGGGTGTATAAGAGTACAGGGGAAGGTGTTTGAAGTAGGGCATGGAAAACACTTCAACTGCAATTTAAATAAATAAAGATAATACATGAAGACACACAGGCTGCCCAGATAGCTATCTGGACATTATGCTTTCGAACTTCTGCTGTTCTGAGGCCAGTTAAACATCTCACATTCCAACTGCCTCAGAAAGGCTGAATAAAATTTTACTCATGCACTAAAAGATTGGACTGTCACAAAGTGATGGATGGCTTTTCTATGCTCTCTGTAGGGCATTTCAATACCATAGACTCCAAGTGCTCTTGATTAAAAGGCGACATTCTCATTTAGGGTCCTGTCAGTGCCTGAGCTTCAAACCATTATCATTCACCTGCACTGGTGGTTCCAGTGACAAAATACTTATCAAAATGTATAAAATACTAATTACTTTAGTCACTTTGATAGAGGTATAAAACACCCTAATGCAAAGCTCTATTACAATGTGTGAGGGTTAGAATTCAAAATTAAAAATGCAACCAAAGGGAGAATAAGATTTTAATTACACTCCCCATCTCTCAAGCATTTCTTAAAAACCTGGGGGAAAAAGACATAGCAATTTCATGGCACAAGATCTCCTTTCATAATGGTACTGCTCGCTTAAAAAAAACCCCAAACAAAACAGAAAAACTCAAGTTTACTTTCTTCTCTTCAAAATGATTAAATAGTCAAACAGAGAAAAAGATGAACAAGCCTCAGTAAAAAGCCTGAATTTATTCTCAAGAGATTTCAGATTGCCAACCATGTTTTCCCATTTAAAAACTTTTAAGTACTGTGATAGGCAAAGTTTCATAACTTACAGATATTTAAAGGAAAAAAATTTACTATTTCCTGTGGGAAAAAGCCTCAAATAAAATGTAATTGGGACGCAACTGTGAATAGCTTCACACTATCCCAGAAAAGCTTGGTTTAATTTGCATTTGCCACAGAACTCCCTTCGGCTTAAATAATTGCAAGGGATCTCTCACTTTTAGATTTCATTTGGTGGATTGGGACTACTCCTTGTTTATAAAGTTTGACAGTTTTCTTTATTAAGAAAATTGTAACTTGGACAAATTCATAAGCATAAGCGGAATGGCATTGCCGAAGTGGCCCTAGAGCTAAAACTTTCAGTATATTTAGAATCCAAAAGCATGTGTTGGGCCATACTTTCATCAAGGATAAAAGTGAACTCAGCTAACAGAGTATTTTGATCCCTCTAGAGAAAAAAAAGTCTCCTAAATTGATGGGCTTTAAGACTGAAAATGGATGGAAGCATACTAGCAAAAAAGACTACAGTAAATCACAATTGAATTTTTATAAAAAAACTGCCAGTATGTTCCTGACTCTATCAGAAAAAATCAGTCAAGGACTTTGGCTAAACTGCATCTAAAAGTTTAAAATACATCATTTGATAGAGAACAGTTAAGGTCAAAGTACTTCTTGAGAGAAGAGTGGCGGATTACAACATGCTCATGTGCCGTTAGCATTGTGACGCTGCTCAGGGAGCACACCAGAATCCCTGTGCCGAATAACAGCCTTCAGCCAAGGCAGGAAGGGATCCAAGTCCATTCATCTACACGTGACTGAACCAAGGACAAGGAAAGCAAAAAGTTATCGGCTCTTAGGACTGATGGGAGAGTAATTTCACTCTGAAAAAAACCAGAAAAATACTCAGTTTCCTGATTGTAGTTTATTCTGTAGAACGTACATTCTGATGGGAAATAACACTTGAGTAACAAAGAAAAACAAATCAACATTTCTTCAAGGAAAAGTAATTAATTAGTTTCAACTGAAAACAGGGTGTATCTTTCTTCCAGAGCTCCTACTCTATCTATTTTTCTTAGGAAAAAACACACCTGAATTAGAAGAGTTAAATTTTACCTTCAAAATGTTATCAACTACCAGGTAAACCAACAGAGAAAACAAAACTTTACTTTTGCATTTTCCCTATTTTTTAGCACTTGATTCTGTCTTTCTTGTCACTTTAAGTATATAAAAATTCTAGGTTTGTTTCATTTCTGCTAATCACACTACTTCTGCCATGAAGTCTGCATTGCAGTCTAAAGTTACTTAGAAGAAGGTTTCTCTGTTTGTGTACAGGTACTTAAGACTGCCATACTGAAATGCCATGTCAGAAAGACAAAGGTTAGGTACACTGATCTGTGAAAACTGCACTTCTACAGGAACTGAGAATAAAAACATTCTTTCTACAAGCCTTCAAAAAGTTATCAAAGGCATAATGTATCAGAGAGCAATAATTTTATCAGATGCTCCAAAGGTCTTTTAATGAAGACAAGAAAAGAAACTATACCTTAGATTTTAAAATTCTTCAGACTAAATCTGACATCTTTATTGTTTGTCTCATATTATGGGACAAAAAAAAGTCTGGTTGCACATACCCTGAATACTGCATTCACTTTCCTTTATCTAATAAGTTCAATATCAACCATTCCAGCTTTGAATAGCACACCAGTCTCCCATACTCAGCAAAATTGTGGATGCATTATCCTATGGACACCTACATTTAACTGGATAATGAAAAAAGAAACCCTAACAGCTGAACCAAAATAAACATATGGCAAATTCTAATTTAGATGAAAATAAGGTAATATAAGCATCTCTTTTAGGCTATTTTGAGGCAGCTCAGGAGGGAAAGGGAAGAGAGTTGTATGGTAGAGCTAATTTGAAGGCACATTTCTGAAATATTTCTGCAGAAACATTTGTACAAGTAGGTGGTTGTTTACCCAGCTATGCAAGTTCTGTGGCACTTCACCCTGATACCATATACTGGAGTTGAGGAGCTGCAGCAGATCTGAAAAGTGCCAGACAGTTCAGCATTTTCAAATACACTTCTATCCCGACTGCCTTTTCTGCTTGAAATAGAACAGAACTATTATAAGACTTGACTTTCCCACTACTTTAGAATTAGTGAAGTTTTGGTACCACATCCACAATTGTAGGTAAGAGGAAAACATAATATTTAATATTTTGTAGTGTGTTTAACAGGATCCTATTTTAAGACATTTCCCACAATGAATTATTCAGCAAATAAAAAAAATACCTTTTGGACAGATAAAAAAGGACAAGGATAAAAAGGGCAGTTGTAAAAAAAGGCAACAAATAGGTTTAACAAAAATTCAGGTGAAAATGGAATTTCTGACTTGAGAAAATTCAAGGTCATTAATGTGAGACTCAAACTAGCACTTCTAGTTGTAGACTATGTAAATAAAGATAATCAACTTAAAGAATAAGGCATTTCCAGAGAAGCCCAAACACACTGGGCTTCAAGGAAAAATGGCCTTCTTCTATTCCAGTTTGTTGACTTTAACAGTTAGTTTGGCTGTCAGAACATTATCCTGTCCTTTCAAGGGAAGAGCAGTTCTACTAAAACATAACCATTGTTACAGTGTAGGGAGAATTAATACTGTCTAAATGTAGTCATTGATTTTGTGGTAATTTTCATGTTTGAACATGCCTATGACAGGAGCCTAGGACTGTCTGTTTAGGGAGAGGACACACCCATCTTAGTCACACAATCAGGCATCTGGAAGCGGACACAGGAACACTGAATCACTGAGGCTGGAAGGGGTCTCAGGGGGTCACCAGCTCACCTCCTCTCAAAGCAGGCTCAGAACTGACCTTGGACTAGATTCCTGGGGCTTTGACCCAGCAGGCCCCAAACACTTCCAAGGGCAGAGACTGCAAAACTCTCCGTGCAGCTCTCCATCTCCCTGGCTAGAAATCAATATCTTATAAAATAAAAATACTGGGTTTTTTTAACAAAAAGCTCTTTTGGACATAAGCAGTCATATAACTCACATTAATTGCTGCCCTAATTTTTGCATGTTTCGATTCAGCAGTATTTTGCTGTAGTCCTGATGGTTTCAGGGCATAAATGTAACAAAGGTTTTAGACACAGAAGTCATCTTTTATTAAATGTACCTGTTTATCTGGAAAATTAAGACAAGCTTCTGGATGGACTGCATAGCAATACACCACAGACTCAACAGAAAGACTTTTTATGGCACAGAACATTCACACAGTTTCTTAGAGGGTTTTAACTCCTTCCTCCTTTATCCTAAATGATGAGTGTTTTCACAATACTTTCTCCCTTGCCTGATGAACATCCTCTATACTCCTGAGATGCCAATAATCTTTTCTTCAAATATGGTCCACTTGATTCATATCTAACCAAATTCTAAGCATTAGTTCTGTATTTAGCTTGGGGAGTTTATGTTTACTTTCAAATATGAAAAAAGACTTAAATGCCTGAAATTTGATTTGAGTTTTCCAACTGTACCACTTAAGTGACAGTAGCCATACCTGTAAACCTTGTCTAATTTATGCAGAAACTATCATATGTGTCTCAACCTTTCCTGCCCTTCTTCTGGTTCTTTCATTAACTCAGAAAAGTAAAAATCTGAGGAAGCAATAAATAAGGTTGTTGTGATAAGCACACTGGATCCTTATGAACATCAGTGTAAGTAAAGCTACAAGTATGTCAACACTTTAAGGGCAGAACAACTCAAAAACCTAAAACTTAAAGCTTAAAACTGTGTAGAAGGTTTCACCTCTATGCCTGTGGATGTTTGCAAAATGAGCTATTTTTTTAAATTACTTCAGCTTTTACATGGTACACATATTAGGCAGGTTGTACTAGAATTTTGTGTGTTTATTGAAAAATAAGGTCACATGATACACAACAAATTATATTTCTCTGTTTAATAAATGATAAAAAGGCAAATATGATACTAAGAGTCTCTTTTTATGTCGTAAATCCCATCAATGGCCTACAATGCTTTATAGAAGGAATTTTAATTCCCAAAAATGCTCCTTATCCACAGTAGAGTCTTTTAATCAGCAAGAACAGTTTTTTCTTCCTGAGTCAGCCAGAACTTACATCCTGGGGCAGGACAATTATAAGACATTTCACCACAGATACTCACCCCTGCCAAAATGAGGGACTCCGCTACAGTATAAGAGTTTCCTTCTATCCATTTCAAACTTGTTTCTTGAATTAAAAGTATTGCATTTTTACTACAACATAAACACATTACTAGGTGCCATGACTATTTCACTTTTTGTCTAGAGTTTAGAAAGGCAATTATTACTGATCCCTGTTTGCACAACTCTGTATTTTGTACTAAAATTATCATAAGACAAAACATGTAACAGAAATAAATATGTAAAATACATAACCAGACCATTCTGATAACCATGTTCATTACCAAACTATGGATTTGTTCTCTTTGGAATAGAGACAAAACCTCCATCCTTGGCTGTAGAGAACACTTTTCCACACTCCTCATACCACACCAGACCTTTGCTTAGCCCAGTGGTCAGGGTATGCTTGGGATAATGGGGGTTTGAATCCCCTCAGGCAGTGGCAGGAATAGGTAATTTCAAGTGGAGGACAGATTAAGCAGTTGTAAGGACAGATGATATTAAAAGCAAGGATCAGTGCATAAGTGTGCTTCTACTTTTGAAAGAAAGGATTTAATATCTGCTTTCAAAATGGCAGATGTTCATGGTTCTGAATCCCAAGTAGAACAAGTTGCCTAAATCTTTGGGGAGAAGTATGATTAGGACTAGTACATATTTCTTGACAGCTTATTTTGGTGGCATCTCACAGTTAGTAGAATCTAAGGGACTTAGAGACTGACAGAGAAGCAATATGACAGCTGAAGCTGTTACTTTCCAGGCCTTCCCGCAGGCAGGGACACTGGATCGAGCATTTCATTTAGTCTGTTACAGTCAGCTAATGAAAGCTGGAATTAAGGGTATGTAAACTCATGAAACAGGTTGCTGGTAGTGGAAAAGGGGTTTTCCTTGCACTTGGTCATGCCTTTCCCAACTGCTGACCACTGTCAGTGGGCACAGGTCTGGGAGAGCCAGAGCTGCCATGATCAGGCAGCAGGAGCATGAAGCTGAGACTTGTGGAGGAGGAGAAGAGGGAAGAAGATAGGAGGAGACTGGGACTCCAGTAATGAGAAACCAATACATTTGCCTAATTGAGCCTCTTAAAGTTGCAGGTGTGCTTTGCATGAGGGAAGGCATGCTATTTATTCATGGATAGGAATTCTTGTGTCAGGGCCAGGCATACTGCACAACACAGAGTGTCACAGCTCTTATGGCTTTCTGCAGGTTTAAATAAACAGCCAATCTCTCCATTCTGTTTTCTTGGAATATTTGAAAAACCTGTTCACAACCCTCCCTGGCTAATAAATTAATAGTTCTATTAGCCCTTCTAATCCAAAATGAACACACTGATATAAATGGATATAATATATAATTGATATGACTAACAATGCCTTGCTACAGCAAGAATTGAAGTTACTACCAAACACAATTATTGCACTTTAGAAAAATGTGAAAACCAGTGTGACACCTCTTCAAATCTGCAATATCTAAACAGTCAAGTTATTACAAATTTTCTTTTGTTAATCTGAATCTTTTACAGCACTAACTGGATTCTGAGATCACTTTTTAAGGGTATTACCTCTCAGAAAAAATGTCATGCTAAAGTACATGCTCTTTCATGCTAAAGTAGATTGCTCTTTCCCCTTCAAAAAATAATCCTTCCTATTTTATCTCCTTATGATAGAAGCAGTGAACTATCTTTATTAACTCTCCTAAATTTCCTGCATGTTTATTTATGAATCCTGAAAGTAGGTGTGACCAGATTAAGACTTCATTTTCTGTTAGCTAAAGAAGAGATTAAAATTGTCTGCTAGGACAAGTGGAGAAGGGTAAAAAACCCATGACACCAGCATACTGATGCCCATAGTAAATGCCAACACACATATGCTTTTGCCTTTCTACAACATAACACATCTGTGTTTACTCTAAATCTACCATCTATTCACATTTGTTTGGGGGAGGTAGGTAATTCTCTGAGATTGGCACAGTCTGGTATAGAAATTCACATACTTTTATGATTACAGATCATATCAAGCCTTCAAAATGTGATAAATGTCAAGCAAAGTTAATTCTTAGCTCTGTTTTGACAGTTTCCATTTTAACCTAGATTGCTCCATAAAAGCAATTCCCTTTTAAAAATAAAGCTAAGCTTAAAACACACATATATTTTGCCAGATTTCTGTAGAAAATCTGCTTTTTGTCTTTTAATTACCATTCTTCCCCATCAGGGACTGGAGGGATTCTAGTTCTTTAACAGATTTAACTTCAAATGTGCAAATGACAAAAACTGGTGCTTTGGGATAATCCTGGTTCTCCTTAGTGGACTGCCTGAAAATAGGATGTATTTTGGGAAGAGTATTCAAGCTATTCAGTATCAGCTTTGTTGCAGAAAGTATCTTTGTGGTGCAGAGTCTGAAAGGATTAGATGTAAGCAGTGGCCCTGTGAGAGCTTCATTCAGAGAGCTGCAGGTCTGGGGGATTTTCAGTGCTCTGTGTTCTGGTGACATGCACTGTGATGCCAGAGTACATTAATATGTGTGGGACAGCCCATTGACAGCAATGCTACCTGATAAAACTCTGGTTAAGTCACAGCAGTTTGTTTTGAGTTGGCTGCTAGTTTTGTAAGAGCCAAAACTCTTGGGTAGGTTTAACTGTGCAAGTGGCTGAACTTGAAGAGCTCACCTTAGCAGTTGTTATCAGTAACTAGCAATCACCCACAATGTATCACGGTATTTATATTTTATCCCTTGGAAGTGTCATTTAAATCAATTTAATTAGGGTTGAATTAACATCCCGTGGGAACACATTGTATCTTTTAAAGATACCATTCCAGGCAAGCAGTAGCTTCAGACTAGAAGTGTTTCACTGGTTAAATTCATGTCTTTTCGGTTACTGTCATAATCTTACAGGATGAGAGAGCTTTTAAAAGTGTAGTCTAGAGCATAATGACATGATAGCTTTTTAATAAACTCAAAAATAGATATGTACTTATATCTCCCTACTAACATGCTGTGTCAGGTTCCTTCTGTCTTTCTGGGCAGGTGGATTGGTGAGAAATGCTACTTTTTTATTAAATTTCCAACTACAAAGAAGAATCATGCTTTTCTGTAGCAGAAAGTCTAATATGGAATAATATTAAAATAATTAGAGTAAGTTGGGTATCATACTGATTGCAGTAAACAAGGTCTGAAGTGACAAGTAGGTAATTTTTAATTTTCACTTGGAAAGCTGTTATACTGTGCCACACTAAAGGAGGTGCTCTAGGAAGTTGTCCCAGAACATGGTGACAGCAGCAGCTCAGTTCAGTAGCTGTAGTCGTCCTTGCTGATTCTGTAGTTAAACTCATTCACCCTAACCTTGATTTTCAGCAACTAACAGCCAGATCAAATGGGCTCTTTAAAAAAAAGTTATTTTTAAATTGATTTGATAGTTTCCTACTAAGAGTGCTAGGCTTGGTAAAATGGCATAACAGGAGATTTGATGAAATTTACTGATGTTTAGGGCCAGATTCTGTGCTGTTTATGTACTGGGACAAGCTCCCTGCCTTTAGTGGGCATCTTTTCAGTACATAACAGTAACCATGTTAATATGGATATAGTTAAGTCCACTTGCTGAACTTATACCTGTCCATCAGACCTGTGAAATCTGATGATCTTCAGTTTATGATATAAAAACATCATAATATAGATACATGTAAAATAAAAATGGAGTCCTAATTGTATCAGTAACTCCATTTATTTTCATGTTGTGCATTAAAGAAGTATATTTAAGAGGATAATTAAACCATTTTGATTTTATTTTCTAACACTGTTGTACAGTTTTTGCTTTTAAGCATAGAATGAGAAATACAGGAAGCATTAAGTAGACATACCAGTAGTACTGCTGCAATAATAATAATAATTATAGATAAAATCAATATAAATACTTCACCAGTTTAAGTCTGAAGTTATTTCCCAAATAATGTAAGCAAATTTAGATTTACCATCTCTCTTTAATTGTCCTATGACAAAATCAGAGACTTTTTTCCCAAATCATTCTCCTATCTTACTGCAAATTTGATCTTTAAAGATTGTTGGCTGTCACGGGAAAGCATTTTGCTTCATTACTTACATCTTGATCTAGAATATACTCTTTTAAAAGCTTCCTGTTAGGGTATAATTTATAAAAATAATGGTGTGAACATAAAGGTAGAGCAACTGGTGGCATTTTAAGATCAGTATCGAAGATTCTATCCCAGGTTAAATGATAGTAATTAATGAGACAAGAGACCTGGAAACAAGTCTGCACAGGAGCCAGGGATGGAGCTGAATCAGCAGCTACTGGGAACCACTGGGCAGGGACATCTAAGGGAATGGTGCTGTGTAAATCACTACACAGCATTGGTTTTGACACATTAATGTTACCATTTAATATACATAATAATCCTCAACATGGCTGCAGCAAAGACTGAGGTATTTTCCAGTGGCACAACAGCATGGGAGGAATAATTGTGTAATGCTGATGAAAGTGAAGTAATCAATTTGCAATCATGCTTTCCTGTAAACTCACTTTTAATACTACATTGGGTAAATGCAGGCATTATGTCCAAAAAGGATGTGTCTCCTTCTGCAGACAGGACTGACAAGCCCTGTGAGCAATGTGCTTCCAAAACAAACATGACTCAATACCTTTGGGTTGGTAAATCACGCAAATCACACAGAACGTTCTGAGCTGGAAGGGACCAACAAGGATCATCAATTCCAGCTCTCAAGTGAAGGGCCCATATGGGGATTGAATCCATGACCCTGGTGTTACTAGCCCAATGCTCTAAAAAAAGATGAAGAATGGTTTTTGGGAACGTTCCTAAGGTGTATCTTAGAGAAAGTAGCAATTCAGATGTTGGAGAACCAAAATCAAAATGGGGTTTATAAAAATCTGTATACTGTGTGATAATTGTGCCTTCTTGTAGGACATACACAGTTACTCAAACTAGTTGATTGCATTGCTATGCTTAAGCAAATTTGTTATATTAAAAAGATAAACACATTTTTGAAATTTAGTTTTACCAGACCAGCATGTCTTTCAAGGTGAGCATTGTGACAAGCTGCTTGTGACATATGAGAGAAAAAGTAAGTATGCAATTTGCAGAACTAACAAAAATCCCTTTTTGTCTAATTTCACAGAGATAGAATCAGAGGCGTGGGGATGTTCACAGCTGGCAAAATATGAAGTGTATTTTCTTGTAGGCCAGCACAAGATTCTCAGCAGAAGTTACTAGTTAATACAATAGGGGGTCCCCAGATCTAAGTTGACCCCTGCAGGTAGTTTTAAACCTCCCAGTAGGGATCCTCTTACCTGCAGTTTGCTACTTAACCAAGGAAATAACGTCAGTTTACTTAAAATAGAAACCATTTCATGCTGAGAGATGGCACGATATGTTTTGGTGAGCTACGGCATAATCGATATTTTTAACTCAAAACATGCAGAGCCCCCATTTCATTTCTGTCTGAACTGGCTTGCACCAGAGCTAGCCAGCAACACTGAATGAGATTGCTAGAGTGAGCTGTTTCTTGTCCCATTCCTGAGGTTACACATTTTCTGAGGCATTTTTTTCTTTTCCTTGTGGGATTGATCTGCACTGCTGAAGTCAATGAATGCGTACGATGACTTGGACGTAGTGTTGAGAAATTACTTCTTTCTCCACTGAAATGGCTTGTGAGAAGAATTACAAAAACTGTTTATCTCACACAATATTGAAACCCAGTTTGAGTAAGAAATCATGGATTGTCTCATAACACTGGAAGCTGTCCACAAGCTTGTGTGAAGTTTGGTGTGAACTTTGGAAAACAGTTTTAGAGGCTGAAGGGTGTGGGGAAGTTTTTTAAGTATAAATTATTTTATAGACACTTAAGTTATATATATTAATGTATAATGCTTTATATCCTGCACACACACAGATATGTATGCACAGAGTAGACTGCTCCATGCTGGAAAATCCAGATCATGATCTCTGTAACACCTTGAAAAAGTCACACATGATCATGTCAGGCAGTAATTTTTCACAGTTGTGGTGCAGTTTGTTAGCGACATTAAGCACTGTGGTGTGTATTCCCTGCCCTAGGATAAGCCCACCAGCAAAGAAACCATGTAACTGCCACAGGGTGAAAACAAAGAGCATCATTCAAATGAGGAAGAGTTGGTGTCTGTGCTCTCGTGCGTGCACAATGGCTTTTATTTGCCTGGAGAGAAGATTGCTGAAAAATGCATAAACACTCCCCTGATCTGGTGGCTCATGTGAAAACAAGCAACCTAACTAACTGGCATAGGGCAGACTTTGTAGCTGTGCTACTGTTGTAGTTCATGAAATATTACTGAGAAGAATCATTTCTAGGGGGAATAAAGTAGTCTGCCGTTTTTTCCAACACTCTTTTGACCACTGTAGCTACCAAAATCTTTCTAGAAGTAATCCAAGCCATAACAGCATCTAAAGATGTCATGTACACACTGACTCTGAACATCTAGGACTTAATTTTGGAGCATGAGATGCCATGTCATCATCAAGAGACAGATAAAAACCAGAATAGTTTGAGTGATTGCTTATTTGAATAGTGGTGTGATCTACACCTCATCACCAAGAGGCAGATGACATCAATTGGGGTGCTGGTGTTACACAGGGCAGAAAATGAGGCTGCACCACCCGCTGGGATTGAGGGTTGGAGTTTAGGACAAACTGACGTTAATAACCCTTCTCCCGCCCTGGCTGACCCTGCTCCCCAAAACTCAGGCTCTGAGGTTACATCTTCACGTCACATGTAAGTTTTCTATCCAACCGGTCCAGCTAAGAGAAGGCCACACGCGCTGCACCCAGCAGAACTGATGAACTGTGCTCTGTCCAGCACAGTTCCATCCTCAGCGACAGCTCAGCTGCCTCACACTAAACTCGGCATCAGGCAGGGTCAGAGGTTTGTGCATTTGGATACGCACGGAGCTCAGGCGCGGCCCGACCTCGCTACAGAGCTGCTGCTGCTGCTGCCGGCGGGGAGCGCAGGCAACAAGGAGCTGCGGGCGGCTCGGTCGGAAGCGCCACCGCACACCGGTGTCGCCGCACACGGCATCTCGGGCGTCACAAGCAGCTTCCACGGCACCCCGGCGAAGCTCTGCCTCATCCGGCCGCACACGCGGCCGGGGAGGGGAGGAGAACGACGCCACGGGTCCAGCCGTGCACATGGAGGGGAGGGGACACAACCTCCAGGCTAAGGCGGGGCGCAGGGAGGCCCCACAGCCGGCGTCCCGAGCCCTGCAGGGCCTCGCCGGCCCCAGGGACACCGCAGCGGGCTCGGCAGCTTCCCGCACG
>VZRX01005354.1:243315-263157 GCA_013398075.1 Notiomystis cincta | reverse complement strand
AAAAAAAACCAGCAACTGTTTTTTCCCCTTTTGGTTGTGTATGGTTGTGTATGGTTGTGTATGGTTGTGTATGGTTGTGTATGGTTGTGTATGGTTGTGTATGGTTGTGTATGGTGTATGTGTGCTGAGTGTCATTTGAATTTTCATAGAGGCTCTGGAAAAAGGAAGGATTGAAGTTCTTATATTCACTGCTCTGTCAGGTAAAAAGCAATGGATTCCTGCAGGGAAGCTTGTGGGGTCTTGGTGGTGGTTTGTACCTTATTCTTTAAAAGTACTTGGAGGCTTTGATGACTTTTCAGAGCCTGCAGTGTGAACTCTTGTGATTTGCATTTGTTCCCTGCAATTTGCAGCTGCAGGCACTGCACTAGCTCTGTTTAAATATAATGCCAAATGCCTTTAAAATAGGTATTTGAACTGTGGATTAAGGAGACTACTTTGGTAATATTAAAGGCCTTTTTATTGCACACATCAAATATCTAACATACAATGCAATCTTCCTGAAGCTGTTTCTATATTCTTAGTAACACAAAAAGAGAAGCAGGGTCTATAGAAATGCCTTTTGTCATTTTCCTAGTAGCTGTCCTTCTCAAAGTTTATTTTAAAATGTGACAAATTTGATGCATCAGAAATGAGCAGTAAGAGTCAAAGTACTGTTTTGTTTGCAGTTTAGTTGTACTTTACTTGAATTTTTGCTAACTCAAGTAAATTTACATTGTAGCACACTGGCCACTTGCTACTAGAAGTGTGGACTACTGACCAAAAATTGTATTCATGCTATGCCTGGCAGGTTTTACCAAAATACTGTGTAGGCAAGGGAAATCCAACCCAAAAAGTTTTGTAAATACAGACTTCACTATGGTAAAATAGAGTTTTGTGCGGGGAAAAAAAGTTTTCATGTAGTATTTGACTTTGATTTTAAACATTATTCTGTTTGCATACATTATGAAAGGAAGAAACTGGCTATTGTGCAAGTTAATGGAATCCTGTATTCTGAATATCCCACATAATTAATTACTATGCAGTATTTTGTATATTTAGGTACTGTCTCAAAAGATTTATGAATTAGTTTATCATATTAAATTTAACTTTATCTTTTTGAAAGTGAAAATGGGTTAAGAATGTCCCTATTTAGTTTGCATTCAGAGTCTGACAAATGTTTTCTGCAGTTATTCATGTGAACAAGTTCTTGATTTCCAAAATGCTCAGCTGAGAAAGATAAAAATGTCATGATACTCATTTGCATAATCTTTAATGTTGTAACCACCTTGAAAATGCTGTGGGTTTGTAGACTGAAAAATACGTGGATTAGCTGAATAAGTAATCTGATTTATGAACATAAAATCTTGGTGGGATGGCTATTAGTTTGCAAGCAATCTGGAGACTGAGCATGGTTATGTAATTAATTTATTAATAATTCAAAGGAATAAATTCACAGAAATAAAAATGTCCCATTGAATTCATTAACGGAACAGGAGTTGAAGTCCCTGAATAAATTGCTCAGAGGGATTAGCTCATCTAGCTCATCTCTGCTTGTTACAACAAGTCTTCTTGGTGCTATAGCACTCTTAATTCTATAGTAACTTTGCATTTGCCTGTACATTAAACCCGTGGTATTTTTATTGCAATTGGGATACAAATTTTAATAAGCCAGTAATGTCAACAGTGTCTCTAACTGTTAGTGGGCAATTTGTAGCTGTTACTTGCTTTGCTCACTATTAATTCTCAATGCAAGTAAAAAACTCAAAAGGTGAAGATGCAGAATTCAACCAAGGTGTGACATCTGCTTGATGACATCTTGAATTTGGTGGTTGGTGTCAGCCTTACTTGTTTTTTCCCTAAATGCTAACTAGGACTTCAAGTGCTAGATAGACTACTCTGGTGTGTGCTGAACTAGTCAGACTGCACCCAATGTCTTAGCCAAGGTGTCTGCTCTGAGTTGTTACTGTGCAAACCAGATGACTGGGTGGACAATAAAGCCCTAATTAAATGTGCAGGTAGATACTCAAGAGAAGCCCAGTTAAAGCATTAGAACTTAGAGAAAATGTTTCTGGGCTTCTCTTTTTTTTGGCCTTATAAAAAATATATGTATGTAAATAAATCAGCACAGAAAAGCACAAATTCACCCTTAATTCTACAGCCAGTGATTTTAAAAGTCTCACCTGTTGATCCTGGGAAATCCTTACAGTTCATGGTAAGTGACCAAGAGAAGCAAATCAATACTGCTTAGCATTAGTGCAAAGCTAAAATTCCTAAACAAATCGTCTCTTCTTCAGTAGAAACTGTTCTGTATGGAAGGAAAGAAATGAAAATGATGGGAACTACATAAATCCTGGGCTGGGGTAAGAATGAGTGGATAACAATTGCAGTAGAAGGCATTGCAGAGCCGGGATGATTGATGAGCTGGCTCTGAATCAGCGGGGTTGCAGTGCCCTGAAACACACACGTCACACAAGCAGGAAGCCTGCAAGGCACACGCTGAATTCCCTTCGTTTGTCAAAGCTTTGGTCAGGCTCAGTTTGAATGCTATGTCTGGCTTGGGGCATTGCACCTCTGGTCTCTCTCCAGATCTTTTCTGTGTTGAAGAGAAGAGGATTGTCTGAGGTCTAGGGAGTGCAGTCTAGGAAGAATGAGAATTTGGGTTATCTGTGTGACACAAGGATAAGGAAGAGAAGGGGACAGGAGGAGATTCCTGCAGGAAAGAAAGAGCTGTTCTCTGTGCCTGTTAAAGATGAACTCAATTTATTATGTGCTATAGGCCATTCTTTATATACTAACCAGACTTCACACATTTTTGGGTTTGTGTATTTGTGATTTTTATTTGGGTTTGGTTTTGGGGTTTTGTGTTGGTTTTTGTTTTTTTTTTTTGTTTGGTTGGTTGGTTTTTTTAATAATAATGTTGCTAGTAGACAAATCTGTTTTATTACTTTCTGTGATGCACTCAAGTGGGAATGTATAGAGGAATTTTGGTATTTGCAGGAATGATGCTTGTTTTACTCTTTCAACAATAAGTTGACTACAATTTTAGAGAGTTTGGGTTTTCTTTGTAGGTTTTGGTAGATAAGCCCAAGAATATAAAAGGCCACTGCAAAAGGAGAAGGACCATCTCTCTGTGTGTCTGTAACAATGAAGAAATAAAGGGATTAACTTTGCAGCAAGGAAGATTCAGGTTGTATTACAAAGAGCTTTTTTTCAGAGAAGACCCGCTTCACACTAGAATAGCTTGCTTTTGAAGGTTTTGAAAAACAGGTTAGACATCTATCACAAAAGATCATGCACAACTGATTCTACCCAGAGACAGGAGTGTAGATTAGATGACCTCTCAAGAATTTTGGCAGTCCTGTTTTCTGTGATTCTGTCAATTCCATGGTTATTCGTTAAAGGCGTGTGCTTTCACACAGAGCAGGGAGAATGTGGGGCTGCTGGACGGGGTCAGACTGTTTAACCCAGTGCACCATCCCAGTGGGAGCTGAAGGCAGATGTGCAGGGAATACTGTACAAAGGGGTGACTACACAGGATGATGCTTTTTCTGTACATGGTTTCTGTGTATTTAGTAGTTTTTGTTGGAGTCTAATTCCCTGAATTTATCTGGTGCCCCTTGAACAAATCTAAGCTTTTGGTGTTCATGGTATTCCACACCCAGATGCTCTTGCAGCTCAATCACCTGTGTGGAAACCTTTCTCTTGGTTTTGAACCTGTCCCCCTTTTAGCTTCATTTGGTGCTTCTTGGCTCTTGTTCTTGTAGACAGACATTATAGACCCACCCTCTCCATTGCAGCTGAAGACTTTATAAATCTTTACCTTATTCATTCTTAAATGTTTCTATGTCTAGATTCAAAAGTTCTAGCTTACTTAGCTATTTATTATATGGTAGATGATGCTTGGATTTTCCTTGTTTACCTCTTTGGAACATTTTTGGCTCTACATCCTTTCAGATGGAGGGAACAAAGGTCATATAGAAGTTAAGATGCAGGCACTGTATAGGTAGCAAAAAGATGTTCTTTGTTTTATTTTCAATTCCTTTTCAAATAAGTGATTTTTTTTTTCTTCTTGTGATGCTGTTGTTGAGCACTAAGCTTATGTTTCCTTAATCTGCTGTCCTAACCTCAAGTTCCTCTTCCTGAGTAATACTGGTCAGCTCATTGTATATTTGAAATTTGGAAAGCTTTATTCTCCTGTGTATCTTTAAACATTTTTCTCTGGCTAATTTCCTGTGCTGTATTATTGCTGAATTTCTAAGTAATATAAGGTCTGTATATGGCTCTTCATTATTAGCCCTCACCTTCACCACCCTAAATAATGAAGTGGCATCAGCAACATTTGCCACCTTCCTACATATCCTTTTCTGGCTTTCTTATAAATACATTGAGCAGCACGAGTCCCAGGATAGATTTCTGTGAGGACTGTTTACGTCCCTAACTCTTGTAGGTGATTTTATTCTATTTTTGAAAAAATTCTTCATCTGTGCACGAGCCTTCATTATTTTTTGGTAGGTCCTTAGCTTCCTTCTTGGAAATCCTGGTAGATTGTATCATCTGGATTTCCACTGCCCATGTGCATTTGGGAATAAAAATAAGACAGTAGTAGCAAGCAATGTGATTATCTTTGACATGAGAAACTATTCTCTTCACCAAGTACAAATTTGTTGGTTTAGTCACGCTGTCACGTTCCAAGTTCCGACACACGGCCTTTCCTGTGCTTTTTAGTGCTAAGAATACAATGATTTAATCATTTCTGTCTTAATTTTTTTAACACTGGCATTATAAATGGATGCATTTTACTGCTTGAAGAAAGATTTTGATGAAGATCATTGTTAGCTGAGTGCTGTTGAGTATGTCATGTTGTACAATAAAAAATTTGCAAAACAATTTGAATCTTTTCAGTACTAATCATGCCTATTGAAACAAACTGAGGGTTTTTTCCTCAGTATTGTTTGGTGTTGTGTTATTGCTGAGATTATTGACAAAAATAGGTGTATTGTCTTTTATATTTTCTAATTTGTAGTTGAATATCACTCAGCAAACTGAGTGAGAAAAAAGAAAAGTAGCCTCAAGTCAGGATTATGCTCTCCTGGTCATGTCCATTGCTCTGAATTTGGTAAGAAGGCTGAATTTACTTGCCTGTATTAGGTGAATATATACAGCCCTTTGCCAAAAACAAATGTTGCTGATTTTGTCATTATATGAGCAAGCTAAGATCTCTGCCCCTTTAATGGAAAAGAACCCATCATTAAAAATGTAATGCACATTTTCAGGTAATTAAAAATGATGCATCTGAGTACTTTTCAAGGTTTTTCCCTGCCCCCAATTCCTTCCTTCCTCCAACACACTTCTGGCGTGGGAATGTGTTGTTTCCTGTAGCAAATACTGAGGGCTGATATAAACAGAAGATACTGTCTTGATCACCTTTCATCTTTTATGATTGAAAATGTTATCTGCATGGGTTTTTTTTATTTAAAAAGAAGGAAAAAAAAAAAACAAAAACAAATGAAACAAAACAAAATCCCCAAACCCTACAAATATTTAAATTCCTCTCCTGAAGTGTTTTAAGGAATTTGTCTTCTCCAGCTAAGGATCTGAGAATGCATATAATTATACATAATAATTTCACCACTGTCAGATTAGATTGATTTTTAGTCAATTTTGTGCAGATTAGATTCAACTCAGGTGCTCATACTGAAAGGAGGTGCATTAATCTGCAGTGACATTCAGTCTCTCCCAATTAGTAAATTCTAAGAGATGTTAGATAATGCAAGTTTGGTGATGTGAAGCATTTTTGTTCTGCCACGTATTTAGTAAATTTAAGGAGATTTAGGCCTTCAAAAGCAACTCTCAGCAACTTAAGTGTTTGGCCTACAAAAAAAGAAAAGAAAAATTAATAGAAATGGAGAATATTTCTGACAGATTTAAAGCCTAGAGACAAATTCTGGTGGTTAAGCTGAGACTTTAAAAAAACCAACAAAACCTTTCTGTAAAGTAAGGCTGTAACACACACATCTTTGTGCAATCAAAAGGTGTCTTTTAAAATACCAGTTGGTGTATTGACTTTTATAATGTGCATAAGTTTGCATAGTGGTTTCCCTAATGCTACATAACCTTGTTTTCTAGCATGTGTGTGTTTCTGTGTAGTGTTGAAGGTCACACATTAATTTCTTCAAACTGCATGTGGTCAGGCCATAATTTTAATTATTTGCAAGGCAATGGTACATTAGCACTGCAGAAGCGAACAGCGAAGGATGAAGAACTGAAAAATGAAGTGCGAATAAATGACATTGCAATGTGTGCATGTCTTCTGATTTGGCAGAATTAATGCTGGCAAGGCTGTGCTGTAGCTCAGAGTATATGTGTGTTGCTTAATTATCTCACTGAATATGCTTATTGCATAATCTGGGGTAGGAGTAATTGAGTCCATTACTGTACATAAACAATTGCCAATTTATAGTACTTCAGAAAAAATTCTTGACTGTAAACAGATGTTACAGAATCTAAAATATTGATGCTATCTTGCTTTTGCTATGATGAAATCTTAAGTGATTTCTAAATGTGCTCTGCCAATGCTTGTTGAAAATTGATGGTATTTTCTTTGTTTCTCAGAGAAAAGAGTCTACTCCAATTATATTAAGGGGTTTTTTTCTTTCTACCCTTGCCTTAAATTTTCAATGAACTATTAGTTTATTTTTATTTGTTTAATGTTGATGTTGGCTAACACCAATAAGTCACTTCTTTTTACTAACTTAAGAAGACTGGCTTTTGATTAAGTGGGGGCAATATGGGATGTGATTTTAACTGATGAAACAATGATGATTTTGTAGGCAGGTAGGCAGTTTTCAATCTCCTGTTTAAAAAGATACAAGTTCATTGTATTTCAGGAATGTTTGCATAAATCCCAAATTTTTGTTTAAACAAAATACCCAACCTGGTAGGAGCTTCATATGAATACCAGAAACTGGTTTGAACAGCCTGGCAAGATATAAGGGTTTTCCTGCAGATCAGATTCCCTTGTAATTTTAGGGTTTAAATTCTTAAATTTTGCCAGAATGTTAACCTGCCTAGTCCTGAAGCAGTGGTCAATATCCACTTTTTCACTTCCATAAGATTCTGATTGTTTGTAATTTTACATGGGGTTGAAAAGAGGGAGTTTCGCTACATCTGAAACAATACATAGCAGAAATAAGCTTGGTTGGGTGGGGTTTGCGTTTTGTGTTATTGGAAGTTTTTTCCCTTTATTGGTGATCATGAAATATCTACTGCTTTAAAATATGTAACTCCTGCATCAGCAGGGACACCATGGTCTTCTCTGAGTGATTTCTGTTTGGATGGAGCAAGGCCTGGTCTTACTCCTCTTGGAAGCAGAGGAAAACTCTCCATTAACCATAGCAGAAGCTAGAATTCCTGCAGAAAGAGGAGTTACTTCATGTACTTAAGGAAATTATATTTCTTTAAAACTGGAAGTTGGACCTCTGTTGTCTTATGAGAATGAAGTTGCAGCCTATATGAAAGACTTTGTATCTAACTGCCCCCTTACTTTGTTAGCTTATAAATTCTTATTACACTATATTCCATGCAGCAGTGATAGATTGGATTTGAATAAATACATATATATAAATATAGAAAGACTTCAATATTATGTGACATGAAGCCACTTACCCAGACACAAACTTAGATATAAAGAAAGATAAAACCTCTATATACATATATAGAGGTGTGAGTGAGTGTGTGTAGGATGTCAGAGGGCTCTCCTGTTATCATTGAAGCTTTGCTATGAAGTAGAGTGAGTGAGTACATGCCTCCTGTTATGCATAATTATTCTCCCAGTCTCCAGGGGAAGTTTTGTGTCTTATGTCTGCAATATGAAACTGATCTCACAAATACTTAGCCCAGAAGTGTTCATTTAATCTTGGAAGTAGTCCCACTGAATTTAATGAGCCCTTAGATGGTAAATTTTTGGGGGCTCTTATTTTCCTTTGTGCCTGATTCAATGGTAAGAACAATCTCCATTAGCTTTTACATTAGCTTCTGCTGTTACTTACAGCAAAATGCTTTTAGGTTTTGGCT
Source organism: Notiomystis cincta (assembly GCA_013398075.1). Lineage (NCBI taxonomy): Eukaryota > Metazoa > Chordata > Aves > Passeriformes > Notiomystidae > Notiomystis > Notiomystis cincta. Next base: position 255,105 of record VZRX01005354.1, on the reverse strand, counting down.
TGAAAATGTTAATTGAAACACATAGGCACAAAAACTCTGAGGCAAAACACAACAATTAAATTAGAATTATTCCAAAATACATTTAAAGAATATGAGTTGGCTTTCTGAAATTTCAAAAGCTATGTTTTTGAATGTTGCTCCAGGGATCATCTCATTTTGCCATCTTTGTGGTTTTTGAGAGAGGAAGGATTGTAGACCTTGGACAGTAAGACTCCAACCCACTGATGAACGTTGATAATCAAGGTAACTGTGGCTTCTCTGCAGCTGGGAGTAAGTGTAGAAGATCACAGCTTTTGTAACTGATGCTGGCAGCCAAAAGTATCCCCTTTTACCCATCAGAGTCCTTTGAACTCCATTCCAGTTAACATTCTTCCAAGTGACTGCAGCAGCCCGGGATGAGCCTTCTTTTCTTCATGCTTACCAAATTACATGCATAAAATAAGTATTCTGCAGGCTGGGTTGGCTCAGTAGAATTGCTGTGGTCTTACTATATATTTATTAATAGGCTGTATATAAAGCACAAGCTCATTCTAGATAATTGACACCTCATTTCTTTTTTCTTCCCAGATGGTTTCAATCTTTGCTTTCAGGGCAGGGGATAATTTAACCTTGCCAGCAGAGACTTTCTAAAACTTTGCAAGTTTATAAACTTTGTAAGCTTTTTGATACAGTTAGAGCAGCATTTCTATTCTAGCAGTGTAAAACTATGTCCCACACTAACCAGAGCTCAGTTAGGAGGCTGCAGTGCATGACCATATTCCTTTAGGACCATGCTTTGAAAGAATTCATGGGAAATTGTGCATGGTTTCTTAGGTATTTTTATCTTGAGGATTACTCTGCTAGCATCTGTTATCTTCTCTTTTGAGAAAAAGAGTGGGGTAGGAAATGGGAGCAGTAATAAATACAAATATAGGCAACAAAGCCATTATGTTATGAGAAAATTAGGTGAGATGAGTTGGTTTGTGTATTGGCTTTTACTTTAAATCTGTGTTTGAAAGGTACATTATTTACTGCCTTGGTTTGCATGTTAAAAAATGGTATTCTAGCTCAGCAGTGCTATCAAGAAGTACAATATGTCCCACCTCATTAAGTAGTATATTTCTTCCTCTCCATCTGTCTAGAACAGCAGGAAAACTTATTTTCAAATAGAAAAATAATCAGTTTTGTCCATTTCCTTTCTTTACCTCTGTATCTGTAAATGTTCAAAAATTTGTTTGAATTTGAATAGGGAAGTGCCTCTGGAGCAACAATCCTAATAAAGGCCCTATTCAGAAGATCAGGGCGTGTTGTTTGGTAGCAAGGTGATCAACTGTGAGAGCCCAAACAAAAAAATGGAGAATCACAGACTGGTTTGTGTTAGAAGGGACCTTAAAGATCAGCTATTTCCAACCTACATGCCATGGGCAGAGACACCTTCCACTAGAGCAGGTTGCTTTTACTGAACACAAATCTGCCCATTTAATAAAAATAGAAACTCTGTTTGACTGACAGCATAGCTGAAAGAAATTTAGAAAGGGAGGTATTTCCTGCTCTGTTTGAATGTGTGACCAGGAGTTCATCACTGTTTGGATATTAGAAGCAGCACAGCACTTGTGCAGTGTTTCACATGAAGGTAAATAACTGTCAGATGCAGGAGAATGCCCTGGAGTTTGTTTGATTCATTGCAGACAAGTCCTGTTCACATTAAGGGCCTGATCCACCCCAACAAAAGGGTGACACTGGCCACTTGCTTAGCTGAGTAGACAGCAGCAAACTGCAAGTGCTGCCCTTTCTACTGGAATGAAGAGAAAAAGCTCCAAAATCCATGAAGAAAAGGCAATAGGAAAACCATCAGAACTGCCTATGTTTTCAGATAATTGCTTTCATCACCATTCAGCTTTTGGGAATTCCAGTGTTCTTTAGGTTAAAGTGAGTTTCCTCATGGGACTCCTATCTGTGCCATCTCCTTATTCTCTGCAGCAGCCACTCACAGGTCCTGCAAGAAATCAATTTTAAGCCTATATTGTCTTTCTGAAGAATACTTCCCAAGACTGAATGAGGGGCTGTGATTAAACCTTTTGCTTTCAGAGGCCTCAGATCATCCTGATAATGTTCAGCTAGTTGGAGTAGTGATACTGAATGAACAAAACAGTGTTAACTTCAAAATGTCACTCCTTTGCAAAGTCAGCGAGAGTGGCAGAAGTTGGCTGCAGATGAGGCTGAATTCCTACATCAAAGGTTGGGTAAAAAAATGTATTTTGCATCTGAGGTGATATCAGAGGATATGTAACTGTGTGACAGAGTATTGTTTGCAATAAAAAATCATTTTTAAGAAGTAAATAAATACAGGTTTAGAAAATGGCAAATAGGCTAAAATAATTAATTCTCTCAATCCTAAAATATTTACATCTTTAGTTCTATTGTAGACACAAAAGGTAAGAGACCCCAGTGAGTTAACAAAAGAAATAAGCATGCAAATCAATTTCAGACTAGAGACATCAGTTACAAATTTGCCACTGGGTGATGTTTAACAATCTGAGAGTAATGAAAGGAATTTTCAGGAAGAATAATTTACTGTGTTCTGGGCTATGCGTGTGCTGAGGATGATGTCATACTCTGAAAGAATAACTATTCAGACCATAAATAGTCTTTCAGCTAGAGATTTAACACTTACATTGCAAGGTAGGGGTGTATTTTAGAAGAAAATGCTTTTCCTTTATCCAAAGAAGGATACTTAAAATCATAAAGTCAGTTTTATTTTTAAAACTCTGCTACACAGTGATATATTGTAATGAAAAGCAAGACGCATGTAACAAAACAGAAGCATGAGTTAATAATGTAGCCGAGGCCTGGGGGAGGGAGGAGAGACCTGGAATCCTTTGGGCCCCGTGTCTCTGACTTGCTTTGCAGCCTGAGGCGAGACCCCAGTTTGCCTCCCGAGCAGCTTGGAGGGAGGTCACAGGGTCGCCCCCTGCCCTGCAGGGTCACCTGTAGTGGAGTTGGGATTGGCTCTGGTGTCTCCTGCCTTGATACAAGTGTAGCTTCTGTCTAAAACGAGTGGCGCTGAGCAAGTTGCGTCTGCCAAAGCTGTGAGAACCTCAGGTTAAAAGCATGGGGGGATGTGCATGTTTGCTCCCCTAGCGCCTGCGCTAACCGGTGCCAATGCCCCCAGTATTTAATAAAACTCAGCTCTTGTGTACATTTAGGTGAGTAGCAGGAGCTAGACTTTGTTTAGATGCAAAGGTGCAACTTTAGAAGTGTACTTTAGAAAATATAATACTGTGCTTATCTGATTCCTGACCCCGGTGTTTAGCCCCAGAATTAGCATGGCACAACTGCAATGCAGTTAATAACTATGAGCAGATACTATTTTACCTTCCATGGCCACAGCCCATGCTGCATCATTCTGTTGACTGCATCACACTGACAAGTTCACACAAAGGTTGTTGGACTTTGAAACGGTTCAAAAAGGAAAGATCATATTCCTGCACTGTCTTTGACTTTCTTCCATTGTCTCTTTTCCATAGCAAGCTTCACTATCCCACTGGGACTTGTGGTATTTGGACATTGTATTAAGCACTTTATCTAAGCTCTCTGGAAATACCTACTTACTGAGCTGTACTCACACACATCTGCTTCTCACTTATTATACTGGAAAGCTCATAGACTTTTCTCTCTTGCATTATGGGAAGCTGTCTCCGAAATGGCACTCTGGAGAGTTAAACCTTTTTCTGGAAAAGACTGGAGGAAAAGAAAGGTATGAAAATAGATTAATATAGAATTGAATACATTAATGCTGCTCTGTTGGTTCTAGACTATATGCTTAATCTTTTTCCCATCATTTCCTAAAAGTACAGCTCATTGCTTGCACAGTCTCCATGTTTGTTACTTTTGAGGAATGGATCTTTCTTACTGTCCACCTCTGCTAGGATTTCTGAGATACAATTTTAATGTATAAGATGTATAATTATTTAATATACAATTTCTGAAAATAATGTGGTTTATTTTTAATTTAGCATAACAATTAGCTGAGGGGAATATAGGAAAGGTTTCTGTGGCTATATTGTGTAACAGGGATGAAAACACAGTCTTTCTTTTGGATCCACAAGATTACTCTCCAGGTAGCTATTTGCATCATGTAAAGGACAAGTTAAAAAATACAGGCAAGCCACAAGGTGGAAAGAAGCACATCAGGCAAACCTTCCTTATTTCATCTGTGCCAAGCAGTGCTGCTTTGGCTGTGGCAGCTGCTGTAGCTCTGGGGCTGAAACAGCAGCTGCCAAGTACTGCCCTGAGGTGCTGGAATTTTTTTTTTTCTCTAATCCCTCCATCCTGGGTTTGTGCTGAGCCACAGTGCACTCTGTTCCTGTACAGGATTTAAGAATTGGGCAGTAAGCATTAAAATAGCTCCAGGTGGAGGATTTTCATCCACCTTGTCTAAAATCAGTGCAAGCCTGGAAGGGAGGCAGTGAATCAAAGATCATTGCTACACAGCAAGACAGAAGGAAACATGTTAGAATGCCCTTATCACTTAAACATATCCTGAGCCAAATATTTTATACTTGTATATACTTTGATATTGTGGGGTAGAAGGATTTGATAGTAAGAACAGAGCAGCAAAAATTTAGACATCTTCCTAATTCTTGAAAATTGTTAAAGAAATCTGAATGGTGGGTTATTTCTTGATTATACAGAAAAACATCTTTATACTTTGGGTAAATTATTTGACCCACATACATATCATCCACTGTTTTCAGAAATCAAACCCCTAGGGAAGATGTGTGAATTCTCATGGTCTAGGAATGATCATAATGGAGAGACTGAATTAAAACATAGAGGTGATATTTGCCTTTTGCTTTTGGCAGCAGCTTGCTTGTCTACAAAGCTCACCTGCAGCAATTGTCAGTACATTTCAATTAGACATATATTTCAGGAGAGACTTAGCTAAGGATCATCTTCAGGGTTATTGCTGCTACAGACTCCTACAAGTAGTAGAAAACAAGTGACCTGCAAATCACCTTTGTATTAAAAAGAAAAAGGAAACTCAAGTTCAGCTGGAAGCTGGAGAGGTGTCACCATGTGTTTGAAATGGCATGTGTAATCTTTTCCAGGGTACTCATTTTGAGAGATGTCAGAGGGAGGATAGGGAGTTAGACACACCTTTGGTCTGTCCCAAACCATCCATTGGTGCAGGTGTAGCTCACTTGAAATGCCATCTAGGTAAATGGTAAATGTAATGAAATAATTGAATTGCTGTGGGTGTTAATCATTTTAAAAATCCAGTTGGGAAATCAAACTGGAATCTAGATTAGGGGTGGAGTACTTTACTGAAAATAACATGTTGGAATGCTACTCAATGCACACTTTAGGAATACCAGACTAATGGAAAACTTACCAAATAAATCTTAGGGCTTATTCTACCTGAAAAGTGAGTGGTAAGTGGTGTATTTTTATCACGTCAGTCCAGTTCCTTTATCTGCCAGTAATTTCTTCTGATGCTTGTAACAAAAAACCAGAAACGTTCCTGCTTTCTTCTGCTGCTTGTGCTTAACAAGCCATATATATAACAAATAGTGTTTTTTTAACACAACTGTTTATTAAGTTCCAATCATTGCCTCCACTAGAAACCTGCTGAAGGCAAATGGACTATTCAGTTGTCACTGAAGGCATAATTTAATGATGCAGTGTATCTCTACACTGATGAATTCAGCCTTTTTATTCTGCTTAACCTATGATGTGTGAAGCAGACGGTAACTTCGCCTTGCAGACCTGTCTGTGGGAAGCCCATTTCCTCTCCTTTGCTCTTCTGTATGTGATAAACACAGCCTATTTAGTAAAGGAGCCATTGAAGTACAAAGTTGAAGCCTCAGGTGCCACTTTTACAGTCCCTTTTCAAAAGGTACCTTGTCCTTCAAGCAATTGGTTTCCAAGGGGCCTCCAGCATCCCCTACAAAATTGTCTTGTTTCATTTTTGGCAAAAAATTATACTGCTGACCCGCTGTATGAAGAGCGATGGTAAATAGTGAAGGATGGATGGAAGCATTTGGGTGAGAAATCTGTGACAGGCTTTTATGTGAAAACATTTAGTATCTGCTGTCGCTTTAATCCCTTATTATTTTTAAGTCAGTGACAAAAACATCCTGCTGAAATAAGAACACTGGGATCCCATCTGCAGGGAGAGCTGGTGGTGTTAGACAGACCTTACTGTCCTCTAGATGTGACAGTGTGTCAGGCAAATGTATTAGTTGCTAGTTTTACTGTTGTTTTTTAAGGCTGCTCGTGAAAAGTTGCTTTAGCCAGGCTTATGAACTTTCAATTGGCTGCATAAAATTATATCTTGTCTTTATTTATCTATAACATAAAGTTATTGTGGTAAAAATAAAATAGAGACTTCATCTTTTAGAAGTTTACTATACCTTTATGTTGCCTTCAGGCTGCCTCTATTTTTCTCGGGAGAAAGCACATTCATATTTCTTCCAGAATGGGACCACTTTGTAAAGGCTGGAGCTGTTTGTGATAAATCTTCAGTCCTTTTGGTTGCATGTATATTTGAATGAAATCTAATAGTTGTTTTTCTGTTGTCTTTTGGACATCCACATTTTGTAGCTGTGGATTAAGTGTTTTGTAATATATTGAAACATTGCTGTGACATAAATATCCTAGAAACACAGGACTCACCCTTTTTCCTGTTGAAGAATTTAAAAATAAGTATCAAAACAAATTATCACATATGGAATAACAACAGGCTGTGTAAGAGTGATGAATATGTTCCAGGTTTAATGTAGATGGAAATGGAAGTACTTTCATACCTGCCAAAACCTTTTAACAATGTTTTGAAAACTGGTATTTGCATTCTTGGAAATGTTTATATTTAGAAGCAACCTCCTACTTTGGCAAACTTGGTTTAAATCCTCTTGGCCCTCTGACAACCAAACTGACAAATATACAGATATGCTCTGATGTTGTCTGAAAGCTTGTTTTCACCACAGAATGGGTTTGCTTGGAAGGGATCACAGTGTGAGTTGTCTGGTCCAACCTCCCTGCTCGAGCAGGGTCATCCTAGAACACATGGCACAGGATTGTGTCCAAATAGTTCTTGAAAATCTCCAGTAAGGAAGTCTCCACAGCCTCTCTGGGCAATTGTGCAATAGAAGAGTTAAAAAAAAATGTTTAAGGACTGGGATGTGAGAAACTATCCCCCAATGAGGAACTAACAGTCTGAAGATGTTACCCTCTCGTGGTTTCCTCCAGTAGGCCCAATAGAAAGGTATAGTATCAGTCAAGATGAATTTTAGGAGTATTGGAAAAAATAATTTCAAAGGTCACCAACAGTGTGCTCTTTTATCAAAACCTTTGCTTAATGATTCATGGTCTCCTGCAACTCCTGACCCTTCTGTGGTACAATATTCCAGCATAGATGTCAGGAGCACCGTGTGGCTGCTATGCAGCCTGCACGTGAAGCCACATGATTTAATAATTATTAGGCTGCCAGACTCACATGATATCTTTGGGATAGGCTTACTCAACCCTGTTTTGCAGGTCCAGTCCCACTGTTTTTCTGTCCTTAATTTTCTCCTCAGGTACAGGACAGCATCCTAGTTCCAGTCCAGTACAGGGGAAGGAATTCTGTGAAGGTGACCTGTTCTCTCTCTAGTCCTTCCCAGCAAAGGAGCAAAGCAGACAAGGGCTACGCACTCATGGGCTCAGGGAGCATTCATGGTGAGAGTGCTGGGACCTTTAGTACCTAGAGTACTCCTCACCTTGGGAGGCTGAGACAATGTTTTTACACCTCTGGGTGTCAGCACAGATCCCAGCTGCTCCCTCCTTCCATCCTTAAAAGTTGGGTGAGATCAGATCAGCTGGGAGGTAGGACTGGGTTCATGAAAGACAGACAAGTTCTTGCGGTGCACTTTCTTTCTTTTTGCTATTTGTCCCAAAGAGTGTTTTAATTGATATCAAGAAAAATCCACTCAGTACAGCCCCAGTTCCTTTGGACTAAATCAATGATCTGAGTGAGGAGTACAGAGGTTACCTGCTCCTGTTGTTTGGTTTTGAGCAAAGGAGATTTACCCACCTTTATTCACTGCATATCATGGGAACAAATGGAGGGCATAAAGCACTTTGTTCTTGCCTGGGCTCAAGGGAGGAACAACAAAAAAAAAAGAGGTTGCATTTAAAAGACAGAAGCCTGGGCTTCTGAAGTAGAAGCCATGTATGACTGCCTCTCAGATGGTGCTCCATTTCAGGAAAAGTGGTGAAAGGACATCTGTTGGCAAACTGCCTTTTTGGGTTATTGAAAGCAGCAAGTTGAAAAACAGCAGAGATGAGGATGTGTGGGATCCCAACTGACCATAAGAAATCAGATTGCACTCTTTAAAAGAAAACTGATTACCAGACATATTAAACTTTAATCTTATTTGCAGTTAGTAGCCCCAAAGAGAATGCTTTGTTGGAGACCTTCCAAGAACAGCTATTTCAGACAGCTCATAAAGCAAAGACGATGTGATGGAAATAATGCAAATACAGTTCAACTTTTGCTGTAATAAAGTTAGCTTATGAAACCCTTTGTAACAACCTCAACAATAAATGCCAATTTCCTCATTGGTAATTAGCTCTGGTGGGACAAACACTTCCACAAATTTTATGTGAAGACAGTGTTTGCATATTTCTTTCTTTTGACAAAGCAGACTATATCTGGCACATGAATATATTTTTTATTTCTAAGTACCATCTAAATACTGAATGAGTGCAAAATGACCTCCACTGAGCTACTGCCTGTCTGCATTCAGTTCAAATGGGATGCTGCCTCAGATGCAGCAAACTGCCAAACCCTGGCACTGTAACCTCCTTCAGCTGGGGAGTATTTTAATCCCAGTTCTGTGAGGATTCTTTGGCAGGGCTACTCCTGGCTGTTGTCTTCAGGACACTAAATCGTATTGCTGATGTGAATTTTAGTTACATGTGCCTTGCCTGTGGGCACTGATACTTCCATTTACCTTGTAGGCAGCCTGAACTTCAGTTCCTCATCTGGCAGCTTTGACATTTGTCATGGTCAATTCACCTCTCTGCAGCCTTAGGTGGGCTGTAGATATAGGATGCAGGGAACTGTGCCTATTAGTGCGTGGTGCAGTACAAATTGCACAGGGGGGGTCTCCTCTACTGTTTTCCTTAGACCTGGTGTTTTGTGGGGTTCTGGGCATTTCTGAGGAGTGGTGCAGCTTGGGCAAACATGTAACCAAAGTAAGAAAAATACTTGAAGTTTTACTTCCCTCCAGGCAGCTCTGCAGTATGTATGTTAGGGGAATTTGAAAGTCTCATGAAATCAAAAGGCTAACATTGACTATAATTACAAACCATCACAAAGATTTTTAAAAAGTATTTATTTGTTCTCATGACTTAAAGATGTACATGTTGTAAGAGATCCTTCCAATAGTAATTTTACAAAGTTGACTTTGTAGTGCTCCACAATCCATAAAGCTGAATCTCAGTATAATTCTCTATATGCAAATGCCATAAACTTAGTCCTTAAATTATAGACTCCATTTTTGAATGTTCACTTACTCCAAAGTAGTTTTGGAGTCTTTTTATTTACAGAGTCTAGTGAATTCATGTCACTTCCTTAAGTGTCTTTGGCTGTATCTAGACATGTCACATTGCCTTTTTCTTCTCATGAAATGAATAACATTTTTGCTAAGTGAGTTTCCTGGACTTGGCTGCAATACAATAGAATAGATAACTGAGGTGTCATAAAGACATTCCACCAGAGGAACTTGGGATTCATCCTATGGCATCATCAATTAGAACAAGTGTTAAGCTGCTTGCATACAATGGATCATTAAAAAAAATAGTGTAAATTTAAAACACACCCTTTTTTTTTTATAGAAAAGCCTGATACTTCTTGTATTGTCTGTCTATATATAAGCACACACATATTTAGTGCCCAGCCTATAAATGCTAAATGAAGGCAGCTCAGCAGCTCCTGTGTGTGCATTACCTCTCACAGGGAAGCTACCTGTCACAGTGCACACTCCCTGGTGGATGTATCAGCTGAGCAACACAGCAAAGCTCAAACATTTAAGTTGTTTAAGCACACAAGGAATCCCATTCAGCTCACTGAAGGTGAACATATGTGAGAGCCCTCCACTGGGCAAAGAATACCTCCTTGTCCTACTGTTTATGCATTGGCTACCTTGGTATTTTCACAGGAATGTTTACTCTGTCACCTGACTACCCCTTTAGGCATTTTCCAAAATGTTTTTTGTTTTTTTATTCAAACTATTTCAGTCAATATTAGTCAAACCCTCTTTTAGTCTAATCCTCAGTGCACCTTGGCTAGATGTCTTCTCAGGAAGCCATCCTGCACTTTTGACTTTTCCCCAGTGAGGGGAGAAAAAGCAGATGGATTACAAGCACAACCACTGTGCTGCTGCCTGCACTCTCCTGCTTAAAGAGGCTGGGCTTGAAATAGCTTCCAAATATACATAAAAATATGTGGAGAAGCAGGGTCCTGTATGCTACCTCGCAAACTAAGTACTCATCCTCAATAGATCTGCCTGGGTACATGAGGATTCTGAAGTCACTGGCTTTGTCTGAAGAAAAAGCACCCCAAATGAATGGCTGGAAAATCTAAGTGCCTTTAAAAAGGCCTAAGTTACTTTGGAGGACAGCAAGAGCAAGTAGCACCTGCAGATGTTGCAAAGAAAATAAAAAAATAATTCTTAAGGTTAAATAAAATAAAAATACCATAGAGCAACTTCAGGTGTGTTGTGGGTAAAAGGCTGGAACCAGTCAGTGACTGAACAGAAAGATCTTTAAATAGAGAAATAAATGGAAGCATCAGCAAAATTCCCCACAAAATTGTTAGGCATCAGTATGATGTATTCAGAAATTCACCAGACTTTGTCTGCACCCTTTTTTTTCCCTTTCCCTGTATAAGTTCTATTTTGGATATAGGGTTTCTGCCAAGAAACTTGTTAAAAATGTTTATAATGAGCACATCATGGTTTTTGGGTTCTGTAAACAAATACCTCTTTAAAGTTATACATCATTTCAGAGACTTAAGATTCACTCATCAAGGAAACCAAACATTTTCTTCACTGAAACTTTGCGAGTTAGGCTTTCTAAAGGGGACATACAAACTTTGATCTATAAACTTTAAAAAGCTGAATTTAAGATTAGGGAGAAGATAAAGCACTTCACCAGAATTCAAGTGTCAGAATATATTTGGGGGTGTGTGTGTGTGTGTGAAGTAATTTTCTAGTTGTGCTGAATAATCTCTGTACACAAACGCGGTCCTAGGGCACATACACAACATTCTGATGCTTCCTTGCCAGGGGGCCACTGCTAAGAGGCTTTTTGCAGCCTAATGACCCAACACAACATTTGTTTCAGCCACGCGTCCCAACATCGCTGCTGGCGCACCACGCTGACGGCACACAAGCCATGCCCGTGGCCCAGCAAGGAGCTCGGAGCTGCTGCTGAGCCCGTCACAAGGTGTCGGAAGGACAGGCCGGTGCCACGCGGTTCCCGCTCGTCCTCACGGCCCAGACCTACTTTTAAAGCACACGTAAGCGCGGCTGCAGCAGGTGCCAGCGCAGCAGGGATGACACAGGAAAACACCACACCTGCTCCAACCCCTGCACACCGCGGACAGCCGCAAGCCGGCGGGCAGCCACGCACCCGCAGCGCCGCGCTCCAAGCGCCGCGCGGCCCCCGCGGCCGGGGACCCGCGGGCGATACGTGTTGCACTAGAACCCGCCAAAGGCAGCGGCCGCCCTCGCCCCGGGCGGGCGGGCACCGAGGGCACCGGCG